>CM021103.1:637980955-638567073 GCA_007115665.2 Sequoiadendron giganteum | reverse complement strand
GCCTTATACTGATGTCAATATAAATGTGATGAGTACAAACACTAGGGTGAATTCCCCTCATGTCAGTATAATCCCAAGAAAAATATTTAGACCTTTTTACCAACACATTGAACAACTTATCCTCTTGTGTTTTTGTTAGCCAACTATTGATGTTCAAAGTTTTTCTTCGTAATAGCATGATTGATTTTGTTTCGGGATGGACCTAGTTGTTGGTGTTTTTTTCCCACATAGGATTTGCAATTCTCTAAGAGGTAGCCAACCTCCATTATAAAGAACCACAGAGGCTAGTGTCCAACTAACAAGATTCAGTCAAAGACTAACATCTTCTACACTTTTGGCTCTGTGAGACCAAGGTGGGTACACCTAAATGTGTTCACAAGAATGTTCTATGACTGGTAAGAAAACTTCTTCTTATAGATTACAATCCCTACACATGCAATGAGATAGTAATTATTATTGGTATTGACAGACCAAAAAAATAATAACAGGTATCTTAGAGCAACGGGATTGCAAACTTCAATGTAATATTTTCCTCTTGTAGAGAGATAGGGTTTAATATTTTGTTGTGTTCAGCTCTTAGATCACCATATTTAGAATTACAGTCCTATAATAATCTTGAAGAAAATAGTCAGTGCCTCATCCATTGGGTAGGAGTCATACAAAGCGTAATCCAAATATTGTAGACATATCACCATAATGCTTTACATCATGCTAAATTTAACTTTTAAAACAACACTCCTTAGCAATCCTAAATGTATAATCATAAATTCGTAACTCATTTTCAAAAACATTATTAACTCATTGATCTAAATCAGTGAAATGAAGAACACATTCAAATATACCATTGAAAGTGAATGAAGATATCATTGATAGGCTCATTCAAAACTTTTGATACACAATTAGGAGAGCAATTGTTTCAAAATGATTATCATTTATTGCTTGAATATCCATGATTACATTAGCAAGGCTTGCTTGCTTCATAGAAAACTGACTAGAAAAAGACATTAAATAAAACCTTTAAGAGAACTACGGTAAAATAACTAACTGTACTTATATTCAGAACTTTCAGGATCCAGAATCTAACCCTAATAATGAGCCGTGAAATCTCCTTTATAGGATAGGAGAGCAACAAAGCACTCGGCTATATTGTTAATTTCAAAATTGAATTTCATTTAGAATGAAATTCAAATTCACATTCCTCATCATTGGATATCAAAGTGCATGATCTGAGGAATACAAAAAATGGTTACACATATGATCAATAATTTCTTTGAAACTACACTGTTGATGTAAAACGGACCTGGAAAGTCGGACAACTCAGATTGAGTCAATCGAGCGTTGAAAATCCACATCAGTGCCTTGAAAAACCACAACCAATAATAACCAATGAAAATAAGAGGTCACAACCAGATAGTAGGTCCCACTTAGCCTTGTCGCTTCAAGAACCAGGCCACGTGTCACCCTTTCGTAGACCTCGCGGTACTTTAGAGACATTTACTATGCTCGTGTGAGGTCTGCGAGGGACAATTATTATTAACCCTGCAATTAAATCCCTTCATTGGTGAAAAGATGACCACTTGTCATCGCTGGCACCTTGGGAGAAGACCCCACTCCTCCGTACATGCTAGATGGTGGCATCTTATAGACCTCGCACTACTTAGTGACATCAGTAGGAAAACTTGTGAGGTTTGCGAGAAACGGTCCATATCAAAACCCGTGACCGAACGGTTAGCGAAACAACATGTAAGGACATGTAGAATATTCGAGTGGTACTGACTGGTACAACCCTCAGTGGTATAAATTCTTAAGCCTAGATAGAAAAAGATACCGATAAGCTGGGTGAAAGGGGTCGATAAGAGCACGAAGGAAAGGCTCAACCGGATCACTTAAGTGACCGGTTACCTTCGGTAGCAAGTCACCATTGAAACATAACATGAGGGTTTCAAAATTTGATAATTCATATCATCGTGGGTAACTTTAAAACCCTAAAACCTTAGCCTCCTCCCTTCAAAATTCAAAAGTCCCATCAGAAGTGATAGTGAAAATTGTTCGCAACAAGGTATTAAGAGGACAACTATGAGGTATAAGTTGGTGAAACCTTGTGATATCCTCAAAGAAATGACTTGTTTTGGGAATAATGTTAAAGGGACAAGGCATTCCCATGGTAGCATAGCTTTGCTCCATCCCACTTATATCAATTGGTTTCCCGACAATTCTTGGAGCATCCAACATTTCTTCCTCATTTGGGGTTATAGCAAGGCGTGCTAGGTCGTTTACTAACTCTTCCTCCAGTTATTCTCTATGTTGTTTAATTATTACCATGGCTAGAGAGGCCAAAATATCAGAAGCATTGGATTCCTTTGGTTCATCAACCCAAACCTTTTTATGCTCACTAGGCTTAGCAGGGGGATATAAGAACAAACGTTTATTGTCTTGACCATGCAAAATGGTCATTCCCCCTTCCCTGCAATCAATCTTAGCAGCAACTGTGGCCAACCAAGGTCTCCCAAGAATTATTGGATAGCTATCTTTAGGTGTAAGTGGCTAGATTACTTGGAAGTCGGCTGGATATTCCCATCCATCAACTTTAACGAGGATGTTCTTAATGACGCCCTTTGGGATGGCTATAAACTGATTTTCCATTTGTAAGACTATGGTTGTAGGACATAAATCAGTTAGACCTAATTTTTCCATTACATCCACAATCATCACATTAATAGCTTCTCCAAGGTCCACTAGTGCATTTGGTATTGCTACCTCGTTGATTGTAATGGTTATAAGTGGACTCCCTGGATCATCATATTTTAGAGCAATAGTCTTTCCAGAAAAAAAATCAGCTAAATAACCATTAATTTGTACGGTATTTATCTTTTTTGTATTCATACCTGGTGTTTTGATACATAGTTGTTTGATTAACTGGTTTAACTTGGGAATTTTTTTTATTGCTTGCAATAAAGGAACTTCAATTTGCAATTGCTTAATCTCCTGAATTAACATAGTTTATGAAGCCTTGGGTACTTCTGGAGTATCTTTCAGAATTATTGACTTTAAACACTTTGGATATGGTGCCATCGTTCTCTCTTTTGGAACATAATCCTCCTTATGTTGACTGAAAGATTGACTTTCCTCCTCCTGAGATAAATCAGTAGCTCCTGCTGTTGAAGAAGGCTCTTTATCTTTTGTGGGAGTATCTTGATTAGGTGGCGTGTCTTTTATTGGACTTTTTAGCTCACGTTCCTCCACTATTTCTTCAATAGTTGGAGGTTGAAGAGTTCTACACGAGCACAACTGCACATTTTCGTAATGTATCACATTATGTCCTGTAGCATTTTCATGTTCACTAGAGTAGATTGGTGTGTTCTGGCGATTATTCTTAGGGTTGGGAAGTGATTGCGCTGGAAGCTGAGGAGGGTTTTGAGCTGGAGGTAACAAATTTTGTTGTTGATTCCTCCTAGGTCTAGTATAAAATTGATTATTTCCCTGATTCTATTGAGGGGCAACATGTTGTTGGTACCGTTGTTGTTTTTCTGGTTGGTTTAACCACTGCTGGTTTTCCCATGTTTGATTAATCCATTCAGGGGATCCCCAATAAGGAGTTCCCTAGTTAGGTTGCAGTTGAGGTGATTGATTCCAAGATGGAGTCCATTGATTATGAACCCAATTATTTTTTGGTCTCCATGCAGGATTGGAATTCTGTCCATAAGAGTAATTACCTCCTTGACGTTGGTTTAAGGTGTTTATCTCTTCTTCAACCTGAATAGTTTTTTTTCTTAGTATTCTTAATATCAGACAGAAGCTCACACTAATTTTTAGGATGATTTTTCTCATAGAGTTGACAAACATTGACCTTATCTAAAGGACACTCGCACAATAGGTTTTTATTTTGACACCTGGGGTAATAGATTGACAAGGTCTCTCGGTTGTGAGTTTTAGCTTGTATGCCATCTAATGTAGTGTTCAACTAAACGAGAATGCCCATTTTTAGATTTTCTTTTTCTTCACGGAGCTTACCTATCTCATTAGACCCTTTAAAAAGATTAGTTTTGCATATTCCTCCCTGAGTATGGGATAAATTCTGACATAGCTCACATATTCCCTCAAGGGTCAGTTGAGATACGTCACCTTTTCTCATCAAATCGAGACTTCTTCTAGTGTCATCATCAAGGCCCTTTAGAAAAAATATTTTGAGAATCTTAGTGCTAATAGCCTCTTCTCCACATCTTTTAGATAGGAAAAGAAATCTATCGAGATATTCCTCTAAAATTTTGTCCTCATTTTGACTCAATTTAAACAACTCTTCCTTACAATCACTCACCCTATAGAAACTCTGGTATTTTTGCAAGAAAACATTCTCCATTTCCCCCCAAGATGTTATACTACTAGAACCCAGTCCCATGAACCAACGCATTGTTGAATCCTTCAAATTAGAAGGAAAAAGCTTCAACTTCTAGTTATCATTTTTATAATCATAAGTTTGACACAAGACTTTGAACTCAAAGAGAAATTGGTCCAGGTTTTCTAAGGAGAAACCACGAAAGGTTGGAAGGAAAGCTGGGGAAATATTCTTCATTATAGTATGATCATCTGCATCCAAGGTAATAGGATAGCTAAACGTTCTAGGAGGATGAGGTTCATCGTGGTTGGGATTATCCTGGTTAGGTTCAGCCTGAAAAATCTCCCATGACGTTTAGAGGAGTTTGTTCCTCTAAGACAATTTCCTCTATAATTGGTTGTTCTGCCAGTTGATGTTCACAAAAATAGAGGAAAGCCTCTGGTGGAACAGGCTTGAATAATTCTTCAAAGGTATTATCGTCTGAGCCTTGGGCCTCCCTTGGTATGATTGGTATGTATTTTGGGGGATCTTTGGTATAAATCGTCTGTGAGGGCCTCTTTTCCTGACCATGAAGAGAAGGAAGCTGACGGAGAATTTTTTGGTATAAAACTTGGTATTCAAACTATCTCCTAGTAACACTTAAGCACAAAGGCTATTTTAGTCCCCTGCAATGGCACCAAAAGTGATAAGCAGTCGTCAATTCCTACTACTTTAGAATATACAATGTCAATTAGTCAATCGGGCAATGTCCAAGGCAGTTTGTAGAAGAAGATGATTTGGATAACTCATTTTATATTTTTTGTTTTTCTTTAAACTATTGAAATAAATTTTAATCTAAGGCCATTTAACTTCTTAGCTGGAAAAAAAATTGTTCTAAGAAAACTGGAAACACTAAGCTAAAAAGCATAAGATAATTAATTTAGAAATCATCACAACTAAACTAGAAAGCATTGAAACAAGCAAACCGAACAATTGATATACTACGAAAGTAGATAAATAAGTGAACAAACTATGAAACATCTTTTTAAATAGTAAAAGATTCTAAAAACTACAAAAATTAACCCACACTAACTAAAATAATGGTGCTTCAGAACTTCAAACTCAATTCTCAACAACTTAGTTACTTCCTACTGAACATTTGTCTATTTTTAACAAATAAAACAACATAAGAGTAAAATACTTATCTATTTAAACTAACTTCCCTCGAGTGGCCAGCTCATGGGTTAACACTTCATTCTCAAATCACATAAACTACAGGTTTTGGAGTCTTTCCATTACAAACAATTTTCATCCATAGTTCATCAACTTAGCAATTGACAGAAATCAGCTAGCTCATTCATTAGTATTCAGAAACCATGTAAATAGCATAATGTTACCATTCAGTCTTATTCATCTTGTTTGGGATTTACATTCTTATAGAAAAAATTATAACTAAATCCTAGATTCTAGATGGCGTGGATAACCATTGAAAAATTCTTTAACAACTTTAAATAACTTCCATGTCTTTAAAACTTATAAACATAAAGAAGGCTCAAGACGAGCCATGAAGTTTTTGGTAACAAAAATTAAATAAACAGTAACTAAATCTTCAATTCATCAGCTTGAGATTCTGGAGGAGGTGCGCAACATCTATCTTCAACCATGTTTAAGGCATGTGTTGGTTCAATGTTTTGTAACAACTGCTAAATGACCGATTATTCCCTACAAAAACACTCAAGTCAACCCATTAAACCTATATTGGCAAATTTCCTCAATTGATCATAAGAAAGAAAGTTTGCATAATTTTCCTTTAAAATAAGCAATTATTTCTCCTAAAGTTTAATAAATTGGCACAGATGTAGGATTGAGTTTGTGAAAGTAAGCTTTTTAGATTTTATTATGATGAGGTTATTTTTACCTCATCAATCCCTAGCAACTACTAGAACTTCCTCTCTTTGTTTGGTTGTTTGGTTGGCATTCTCTATAGATTCTTCTTCTTCATCATCACTCTCTGGTTCCCTTCTCCGTGCAAACCCTCTTCTTATTTCTTCTTGAAGTTTTTCCATGTGTCTTCTCAAAGCTTTGAAATCATCATCATGGAAAAAAATTTCCATTCTTCATCTACCACAATGGGCTCCTCTCCCATTCATTATTTTTCAACACTGACAAGCTCAATCCTAGTCCAAAATTCCTCTCTTTGGTGGTTTTTTCACATACTTAGGATCTTCCTACTATGATACCAGTAATGTAGAGAGGGATTGACACACACAAAACAATCTCAAAACTCTCACAACAAATGCTCAAATAAAATAAAGGAATTATAAATTAACACAAAAATTTACTTGCACAAGAAACCATTGATTTTTAAATTCAAATAATTTGGATACAAACATTTTCAGTCATATATGGACTGATATGCAGAAAATTATTTTCCTATAGGCATCACATATGCAGCTAAAAATTAATCTCAAACAATTTATGCTCAAACATATGAGCTTTTACAAACAAAACCATCTCCTAGCTCTTCTAAACCACCTACAACACTTGCAACTTCAAACCAATCATTATGGAATCTTCATGGGCTATTTTTTATAAATACAAAACTTCGAATAACATCCCCAAACATGTCTCTAGAGAAAAGATATGCCTTACTTCTATCTTCTTAAAAATTTCCTTTGAAAAATTCTTTCATTCCTTTCCAATTCCTGATTCTCTACTACATTGCTTTGAGGAATTAATTCGAAAATTTATTTTTTCATATTCTATGGCTACTAATTCAAACCTCAAAAATCAATTAAAACCATTAAAGCACCCATCTCTAGCAGCCCCTTAAAAATAGGAAAGAAAATCAATTTTATCCTCCATTTTTGGAACTCCTAAAAAAGCAAAAAATCCACAACAAGTCTTGGGCACCCACTTCCCAGTCCCTACTTTTTAGGTATCATTAAATGGTGTTTTAAAGCTCCACCTTCAAATCGTAATTCCCCAAATTTTCTTTCATTTTTTTTTTAATTTAAATGTTTTAAAATTTTCTTTTTCGTTGTTTTTTCCTCCCACAAGTCAACTTGACAATGTGCAAAGGGAAATTATTTTTTCAAGTTAAATTATTTATATATATATCATTACCACCTTCAATTTGAATTCCAAACCAAAATTTACTCACCACAAAATTGCAAAATTTCTCAACAAAAATTAAAAACTATGTTTGATACAGGATTGCCAATACTGTGAATGCTCTTGCATTGCATATTCATGTTTTAGTGCCCTATATAATAGCATAGTCAAAGACTTATTCCATTTGTTAAAATTGTTTTCCCTTTTCATGCACTTAAGTATTTTGGCGTATTCACTCATGATTCATGTGTTGTTAATAAACTTAGCCACATTAATTTACATATAATGGTGCTATATTGTGATTTCACTCATTTCATAGCACATTTAATATATACTATAATAGCGCTATTTCATGTGCTATTCTTTTTTAGAGAATTTTATTATCAACCGAACAATAACATATGTATATTATATATATGTTACATTCACAATATGTATATATATATATATATATTCATATATTCATATAATTTACCAATTAAATAAACACATAAAAATATATATTAAAATAATTATACATATATGATATAAACAAAGCACCAATGTTGCAAGGTGGCGAAGGGGAGCAAAAAATTGGCAGAGGAAGAAAAAAAGTGTTGGGGTGATGTGGGCGATGAGTACCATGCAGGAAAGAAGGCGAAGGAGAATGGAAAGTGTGAGCCAACAGACCACACCCCATAGTGGTTGTTTGAAAATGGCACCTAGGTGGATAAGTGTCATCCGACATACCATAAGAAGGAAAGCCTGGAAAGACAAAATCACAACCAGGGAAGAAGATTCCAAGGAGAAGGTAGATGGAGGGTTCTTGAGCGAGGTAGGAAGATTGTAGACCTATAGAAGAGAAAAGGAAAATGGAGTGAGCGTGACTCAAGGCGTGGGTAGTTATGGGAAAATGGTCAGCAACAAAAACAATGGATCTATGAAGCGCACCAACAAAGTTTGGAAGGTGAAGGGTTTTGGAAACCCTAATTCGGGAAGAGAAGGAAATTTGGAACAATGAAATGTAGAAGAATTGGAATTTGGGAGAAGAATGAACCCAAGAGACTAGGAGTTGTTCAAAAGGAAAGTGAATAGGAGGAAATTCTTGAACAAAGGGTTTGGAGTGAGTGTGGGTGAAAAATTGTGACCTCAAGGAAGTAAACTATTCTCAATGCACACCAAAATGATTGAATCAAGAGTCACTAGACTGAAGGATAGAACCATATTCACCAAATGGTGTGGACCATGATTCCCTACTGAAGAGATCAAGACATGGTGGTGATCCAATTACAAGGATCGGGCAAGTATTTCCCAACTTCCAAATTCATTCTTTCTCATAGAATGTATAGATAAAGAATTAAAGAAGGAGATGGTAGAGGGGAAACCACTATTCCTGAATGGTCACAATTTCCACTACTTAAACTAAAGAAAAAAATTCAATCCATGGAACTATGTAATAAAACAAATCCCCACTTGGATCAAGCTAGTAGATCTTCCCTCAGAATTATGGAATGTGGAAGCTATGGTGAGAATTGGAGATTCCCTAGGGGTGTGCCTAGGGGTAGATGAGGACTTCATTAATGGAAAATATGGTACAGAGGACAACATCCTAGTAGAGGTAGATGACGAGGTCAAAATCTATAGGCATCTAGAAATTTTGATGAAATTTGGAAGATGGCAATAGGAAATAGAGATGTGGGAAAGATTTGGGCCCAAGAAGTGCCTCTTTAGAGAATCAATCCAAGCTGGTACCTCTAGTAAGGGAAAAGGGATCAATGAGAGTGAAAAGTGCACCGAAGAATCAAGGGATGGCTCATCCCAAGGAACAAGATTTTGAGCACCAAATGACCCAATCCTCGGAGGAGGATTGGCATCAAAAAAGAAGGTGGGAGGAACCCAGAAGGGTAGAGAGGCTTTCCAAGCAGTAAAGGCACAATCGGTGGAGGCAGCCTCCCAAGTAGAAAATGAGCTCAATTCTCTCCTAGGAGAAGCAAGGGAACTCCAAAAATATATCACCTCACAACTCAAGGAGTTATCCAGTACTGGAGCATAAGCAATAGAAGGGAATCAAAGCAATGGAAAAGAAGAAGTCCAGCAGGAAGAAGGAAATTATTCATAGAATGAGGATGAGGAGAGTTATCAATACATAGAAGGAGAAGAAGAAGACCTAGAGGAGGCAAAGGAGGGATAGTTTATTGAAGAAAGGATGTTGGAACAATCCAAATAAAAAATAAGCAGACCAAATATAAAAAAGAAAACTAGAAGGGGAAAAAAAACAAACAAATCTAGGCTGGCAATGGTAGGCAATGCCTCAGGGTAGAGGAAACTAAGATTTAGGAAGGATATCCTCCTTCCCAAGATAGAATGAGGACAATATCATGGAATTTAAAGGGTATTAATGCCCTTGAAAAATGACATATGGTCAAACACCAAATTGAACAACTGAAAGCAAACATAATCCTAATCTAGGAGACCAAATAGAGGGAGGAGGAGAGAATGAAGAAAATGAACAATAGGAGACAATGAAAATGGTAATTCAAGGAGGCTGCAAGAGCATCTGAAGGTCTAGGAATAATATAGAATCCTTTATCAGTAATAGGGGAAGTGGAAAAAGAAGGTGACAACAAGCAGGTGTTAAAGTTCAAAGGACTGATGAGATACAAAATATTCTTTATCAACAATGTATATGGCCCAGTAGCCACTAGGGAGAAGAGTTTGGTGTGGTACCTGATCTCAAATGAACTAGAAAACTAGAAAAGAAAGATGGATTGTAGCAGGAGATTTTAATGCTACCATGAATAATGAGGAGAAACAAGGAGGCCTGGGAAGAGCAGCATTCACTCAGAGAGACTTCCAAGAATTTGTAGATGGAAATCAACTAAAGGATATACAAACCAAAAATGGAACCTTCACATGGTCAAATCGATGGAAGGGTTTTACCAACATAGCAGAAAGACTAGATAGATTTTTACTCTATAGGGAGTGGGGGGAGATGGAATCCACACAAGAATCCCACATCCTACCCTACATAGGATCAAACCATTTCCCTATTTTTCTTTCCTTTGGTGAGGAGGATCCCCATAAAAGAATTTCATTCAAGTTTGAAAATATTTCGTTGAGAGATGAGCATCTTTTGAACTTAGTAAAAGAGTGGTGGAATGAGATTAAGTTTGGGGAAAAATCAGAGCTATTCAAGATAAACAAGAAGTTGGGACACATCAAGAACAAGCTCAAAGAGTGAAACAAGTCCCACCTCAAAAATACCTTCAAGGAAAAAGAAAGAATAGAGCAAGAGATTAGAGCCTTGAATGAGCATATAATAGAAAAATGAATGGACATAGAAGAATTTGAGAATGAGAAAGGTCTGAAAGAAGAACTGGTAGAAATATTGAAGAGGGAAGAGTGCTTCTGGAAGCAAAAATCAAGAGAAACTTGGTTGAAAGAAGGAGATAGAAACACTAAATACTTTCATAGAACAACAATCTCCAATTGAAGCAAGAACAAAATCACATAAATCAAGAAGGCCAATGGAGAAGTTACAAAATCTATGGAGGAAGTAAACAAGGAGGCGGTTAGATTATTTGAAAACATTATAAATAAAGAAAGCCAACAGAACAGAGAAACAAGGGATAGATTGTTGAGCTCGATCCCTTCAATCATAAAGGAAGAACATAATATAAAACTATACAAGAAAATTTCATTGGAAGAAGTCAAAGAAGCAGTTTTCCAAATAAATCTAGACAAGGCACCTGGGCCTGATGGATTCCCAACTGGATTTTTTCAAAAAAATTGGGACACAATGGGGAGAGATCTATGGGCGGTAGTGAAGGAGTCAAGGAAAATAAATACAATGTTGGGGGCAGTAAATCATACATTTCTAGCCCTAATCTCCAAGGAAAAAGACCGATAGATGATGAGTGACTTCAGACCTATTGCATTATGCAATACAGTGTACAAGGTAGTCAACAAAATAATAGAAAAATAGGCTCAAGGAAGTACTAAATGAGGTCATATCAAAAGAACAAAGTGGTTTTTCTCCAGGAAGTTCAATAGCAGAAGGAATAATCATAGCTCACAAAACTATCCATTTAGCTAGAAAAAACAAAGAAGCTTGCATGGTACTGAAATTGGATATCCTGAAAGCTTATGATATGGTGGATAGATAATTCCATTTGGAAGTCTTGGAGAATTTTGGATTTGAAGAAAATTGGATAAACTGGGTAAAAAGCTACATCACAACAACCAAATTCTCAGTACTAGTGAATGTGTCAACTAATGGTTTATTTCCTTCTACAAGAGGGTTGAGAAAAGGTGACCCTCTTTCCGCATTCTTGTTCATAATCATGGCAGAGGTATTGGGGAGAGGCATACATAAGTTGAGAAGAGAAGGTAAATGGATGGGAATTCATGTGGCAAATGGAATGGAACCCTCTACTCATCAACAATTCATGGACAACACCATCCTAATGGGGGAGACTAGTAGAAAAGAGGCAAGTAAAATCAAGAAGTTTCTAGAGGACTACTATAATGCACCAAGGCAGAGCATTAACTAGGGCAAGTAAAAGGTATTCTTCCTCAACACCCAACCAAGTTCACAGAAGGAGCTAGCAAAAATATTGTATAAAAGGTGGCCACTCTACTTGGACATTTCCTAGGGATGCCCCTATTTGCAAGAATAAACAAAAATTGCTATTGGTAGAATCTGATAAACAGTTGCAAGAAGAAGCTAGGGACTTGGAAAGGTAAGTGGTTGTCCTCAGTAGGTAGACTACTATCAGTAAAGTTAGTATTTTCAGCCATACCAGTGTATTCAATGTCATGTTTAAAGCTTCCAAAAGTAGAGGTAGAAACCCTGACCCAAATCTTTAGGAAATTCTTCTAGATTGGAACAGGGGAACAAAATAAATGCCCTTTGTTGGCTTGGGATAAGGTGTGCACACCTAAAGAGTTAAGTGGAGCAAGGATCAAACAACTAATGCTGATGAATCAAGCTACGGGGGAAAAACTAGTATGGGAACTATATGAAAAAAGTGATCAAAAGTGGGTCAAAATAATGAGAAGGAAGTACTTAGACTCGGATAAACCAACTAGAATCCTCACCACACCGAATCCACTGAGAGGAATGACAATTTGGAATTTTATCTTGGAATGTAGACATATCATATCAAAACATGTAACCTAAGAGATCAAAGATTTAAATAGTGTGTCCTTTTGGAATGATTCATGGTGTGGGAAACCCCCCATTAGGAGCTTATTGGGAATGGAAGAAATCAAAGAAGAAATGACAAGACTATGGGGGAACAAGGTTTCCAATTATGGGAGGATAATTGACAACTAGGGGAATCCTTGCTATAAATGGAATGAATTGCACTCCTTCAATGTGCCACAAGCACAAAAAGAGGCATTATCAGGTATTCTCAAAAGTAGACATTTTGTCCCATCCTCTGGTATGGAAACAATTAAATGGTGTGGGTCCTCCATAGGCTCATACAAGGTGAATTTTGGCTATAAGGTTAAAGAAATTTCCATAGAAAGACAAGATTGGCCTTGCAAGTTGATATGGGGGAAAAATGCCTCCCCAAAGTAGGAGTCTTTGCATGGATGGTGATCCAAGAATACTCATGAAGGAAAAACTAAAAAAATTTGGGATTCAAGGTCCAGATAGGTGCATAATGTGCAAATAAAATGAAGAATTCGTTGATCATCTACTTTTGACATGCCCCTTTACAAATGACTATTGGGGTAGGGTCAAGAATACAATTAACTTACAATGCCCCATGCCAGTAGATGTATTGACCGACTTCAAGATGTGGCCTCAAGGAGGTAACAAATTAGTATTTAGTGGGATATGGTAGGTCACCCCATCCATTGTATTATGGGAAATATGGAAAGAATGAAACAAAAAAATATTCCAAGGGAAGGAAATGAATGAAGATGGGATATGGGAGAGAATTGTGAGGGCCATAGTAGAATTGGTCAATGAAGATGCCAAATGCAACTCAAGCAAGAAAATAAAGTTCTCAAATTGGGATGATTGTATAATGAAAAAACTAACTGGCCTAAAACCATCACTTCTTAGTGGAAACAACATGCCACAATCATCAAGGTCGAAAAGAGCAAAAATAGTATGGAAGGAACCAAAAGAAGGTTGGATCAAGATAAATTTTGATGGAGTAGCCTGAGGGAATCCAGGCCTAGGAGGAGCAGGATGTATCACAAGAGATATGCAGGAAAAGTCCTTAGTAGAAAAATCCATACCATTAGGAATTTGCATGAACAATGAGGTAAAATTCAATCTAGAAGCCATTGGACTTCAATTAGGAGTAGAATTGGGTATAAATCAGATCCATGTGGAAGGGGACTCACTGGTCACAATTAACACCATCCATATAAGAAACACTTGGAATTGGATTTATTGAAATATTTACTAGAAAACATCAAACTCCTAGTAAGTAGTTATGAGGCCTTCCAAATAAGTCACATATCTGAGAAGGCAATGATAGAGAAAATGAGTTGGGAAAGAAGGCAACAAAAAATAACACGTAGGTAGAGGGAGGTACAATTCCACCATCGAAAAAGAGGCATCAATAAGCTAATAATAAAAATAAATAAAGGAAAAATTTAAGCGACTAGGTTTGAAAAGACACGAGCCATCAATAAAAAGTAAGGAAAAAATTAGGCGACCAAGTCCCAAGGCAAGGAAAAGATAGGTCCTCAACCCAATATCATGCAATTAAACCATTCCATGCCAACAACAAGGTGATGGTGTAATTACACGCTGCAAGGAGAAAATCCCTAGAAAATCATCATGAGGAGGTAAATTCATCATATTAAAAGGCAAAATATAATAGTAGTCCAGATAAAAAGTGATAGTGTCTCTCGCAAGAAAATAGAAAGTGGTAGAAGCAGAGATAGTCATCCAAATCTATGGTTTGAAAAGGTGGTTTGTAGTAATTAAGTAGTAGCAATGGAGACCCCACTATTTCTGGACACAGGTAAACAATAGTAGTTGTTCAAAGGTGAAATCATAGACAATAGATTATAGGGTTTGCTAGCTTTGTCCCATCTGTTGGTCCTTTGGATGACCAACAAAGTGCTTGGACCGAGATTCTTAAGGGCATACCACAAGTATAGACCAAACTTGAAAATCCTGGTCATTTTCTTGGTCGTCCTCCTGCACATGGGTGTTTCAAAGGAGTCTGGGAAGAAGCTCACACAAATGGTGTTCCTTCATGTTTGGCTAGGAGACATAGACGCAGCCTTGGAGAACAAGAAAATTATGATGCCACATAACTACTACATGATAAGAGTGAATGAAAGGTAAGTAATCAAATTCCCACTAATACGAACCATTGATCTAGAAGGGTTCAATTTTTTTTGGGATGAGTGAGAAAGGAACATATTCTTCCTGCTCAAAGTAGCCAATTTGGTGGGAAATCGTCCCCACGGATGGGCACTAAGATTTGTGAAAGATGAGGGGGTGGCAGATGAAATTGTGGCTAGAGATGATGATGATTGGGACTTCAAAACTAGTTAAGAATGGTGCTAGAATGATGAAAGGGACCTAGAGGAGAAAGCGAAAGGCCTGGGGCACCTAAATTGTGGAGCATAATGTCCTATGGTGGTTGCTTACATCATGTACATGAAAAGGTTAGAATCGGATGATGATGAGGACTGAGCATGGTCGGTCCTACTGTTTGTTTTCTATGTTTTCTTTGTTTTAGGAGTATGCAAGTGATCAGGGTTGGTTAAAGAAAATATTGAGTCAATCCCGAGCTAGGTAGAATTGCTTGTGCTCAAATCCAGGCATTTTGTTGTATGAAAAATGAATTTAAGCACATTTAGGAAGGACTGGGGTTGTTGTGTAGACCATTTTGGCAAAAAAAGTTCTACAAATTATGTAAGACTCTCATGTACTCAATTTTTTGGAAGAAATATAGGGTGTTGCCCCTTTGTAGTGTTTTAACTAGCAAAATAAAATAAAATAAAATAATTATACATATATATACACAATTATATACACATATTAATATATATATGCATAAACTTGATTACATACATATATATTAATATATATACATTACGTACATATATATATTACATTATTTTAATATCCTTACATATACGCATATACATTCTCATTTTCATCAATTAACATATATACATGAAGTGTGTGTGTGTGTATATATATGTATATATACATATGTATATGTATGTCACATTCATCCATTCAATATTCCCATGCACATGGGCAATCCATCCATGAGCATTCATAGATATGTCTACCTACGTATACTCATGCATGTATTTACTCATATGTATGAGTTTATCATAGACACATACATATACACACACACACATAAATATATACATTTTATGTATATACTTCATCGATATAAATATGAACACACAAGGAAGGACTTCCCCATGACATAAAGACTTCATCACATTCCCTAATCAAAACATGCATAGAACATGATCATAAACCAATATAAATATTCATAACCAAAACTGAATATCACTTACCATTTACCTAAATTGACTCAACTCATCTTAGACCAACTAAGGTGTGAGTGTGTGTATGCTCAATTAGGCTCATTAAGGGTTATTAGACCAAGTTCTTCTCTTGAGTGATACTTCCCTTCTCTTCTGGAGGTTCGAACCTATTCCTACATTCAACATAGTACCTCATAATAGTAGTTAGTTAAAAATACATTCATATGTAATATCTATTTCATCTTCAAAATCATTGTAAAACATTCAATTGAATCAAACATTCATTCATCATATTTCCATCAAGATTCATTTAGACAAAACATTCATATTTATTAAAGCATTCTAACTAAACAAGGTAATAGTAAATAATTAATAATGCACAGGGTGTAACAAATATTGTAGTTTATTATAATACTATATAATAGACAATAATAATCAATATATCATAAAAATTATATAAACAATAGATTATAATATTAATAATTGACTATATTATTATTAAATTATTATTCTATGATATTGCCCATTAATATTCTATTGTAATATAATATATATTTGACTACAATATCATACAATAAAATAAATTAATACAATAATATAACTTAATGAAGGCTAAGATATACAAAATAGAATTATAGACTATTATAAAGTTATAGACTAATAATAAATAAGAATACTAATATGATAACAAAGAACAATGTAAATCATAAAAAACCTATGGAATCACAGTCTATTATATCATTATAATAGATTATTCTATTCTATTGTAGATTATTAAAGTCTAATATTATAGTAAAATTATATAACAATACAAAATATTTAAAAATATTATTAGAGAATTTTAAAGGAGAAGACTACGAAATTATAAAGCACTGTTATATTATAATAGTCAATTATAATATTATAGTCTATTAAAATATTGAAAATAAAAGAATGGAATATCAAATGAGAGAATAATAATACTTTAAATAATATAATAGAATGTTATAAGATATCAAGGACTATTATGAACTCTCAAAAATATATATATTATAAGGGGCTATTAAAGGGTAATGAAGCCTATAAAAATATTAAGGTTTGTTAAGATGAAAAGGTTGAAAAGCCAGATTTTATATTACTTGTTCTTTACAATATTATTATAGTCTATTTTAACAACAAATTTGGATTTTACAACCTTTTATCTTAACAAACCTTTGTAATATTTTTATAGGCTTCATTACCCTTTAATAGCCCCTAATAATATCTATATTTTTTAGAGTTCATAATAGTCCTTGATATCCTATAACATCCAATTATATTCCTTAAAATTTTATTATTCTCTCATTTGATATATCATTCTTTTGTTTTCAATATTTTAATAGACTATAATATTATAATTGACTACTATAATATAGTAGTCCTTTATAGTTTTTAGTCTTCTCTTTTAAAAATCTCTAATAATACTTTTAATTTTTTTATGTTATTACATTATTTCATTATAGTCTATTGTAATATTGTATTAGACCTTAATAATCCTTAATATACTAGAATAGTCTAGATAGTGATATAATAGATTGTTATTCCATAGGTTTTTTATATTAATTTATTTTAACTTTATAATAGTCTATAATTCTATTTTATATATCTTAGCGTTCATTAAGCTATATTATTGCATAAATTTATTTCATTGTATGATATTGTAGTCTAATGTCTATTATATTATAATAGACTATTAACGGGCAATATCATAGGATAATAATAGCTTCATAATAATATAGTCAATTATTAATATTATAATCTATTATTAATATAATTTTTATGGTATATTGATGATTATTATATATTGTATAATTTTATAATAAACTACAAGATTATAGTTATTTTATTTTTACTTTTTTAAAGAAGGGTAGGGGACCTCATCCCCAACAAAAACACTCAACAATAACAATTCAATGGGATTTGAATCTTGGTGATAACAACACCACCACCTTTAAGCCATCACACTATGCCAATGTTGATGCTAATTTAAATATTTTATTATAATCTTAATATTAATATGTTTTTAATATACAACCTTGCATAATATAAATTTAGTTTTTTGTGAATACCTTATAGCCTTTAATATCACTCTTCCTTCAAATTTTTAAGCTTTATGTCTCTCAACCTTCCCAAACCCCTCACCTATTTATCTTTTCAAATCTACAACTATACTTTTTACATTCTTCTTTCTAAACGTCATCTACCAACCACTAAAATCAATTAAATATTTTAATTTGTATTGTTTTAAATTTATATTTCTTGTTACATACTCTATGACAACTATAAAATAAATTCATTAAATTTAAATTATTTATTATATTTATTTAAAATAATTTTGATAAAAATAAAAATTACAAATCTTTACTATGCATTAAAAACAACTAAATTATAAATATCACCATTGTTTTAATTTAAAATCATCTTCCAATTAAATTATTAAAAAAAAAATCAATCCATCGAAATCAATAATAAAATAAAAACTTTTCAAATTATTTTAATATAAATTGTACTTTTTCAAGAATGGATAGGTATACCCTTATGTGAGAGAATCTCATTGGACTTTCTCCCTAAAGATAAAAATTTAGGTGTCGTGTGATATTCTCTTTTCCACTATAGAAGTTTGAAAGATATTAAAAACTCACTTCCTTCCCATTGGTAATGAGAAATCACTAAAATAACACTACTTTTTAGGGGATATTTATGTGCTTATCTAAAGTCCACTAAAATGAGTTTTTTTTATATATTATTTAATGAATTATAAGATTCCTCACCAGCTAAGCACTAAAGTGATATCTTCCCATTTTTGTCACCAATGTAGAAATTGAACTCCACACCAAGAAGGAAATGGTGTTTAATACCCAAATAATTAATTGAAAATTAGAATACAACGGATTTTATATAGGTTTTCAATTTTAAGTGGAGGACAAAAAGTTTTTATTATTCAATTAAGTTTAGGGAAGGTGGAACTTTAAATATAAAATATATTGTATTATATCATTTCAAATATGGGTTGAGATGATCACTCTTTAAAGTTTATGGAAGGTGAAGCTTTAAATATAAAATTATAAATAAAATAGATGTTAAGTAATAATATCAAGACTTTTTAATAGGAGATAAGTCACGATCACCTAGTGTTCAAAGATATGATTTATTTTCAACATTAGGAATAGACTACTAATCAATAAGAGTACCATCACAAGCCTAATCCTTACTAGTTTGCAATTCTTCAAGTGACTACTAGTAATCCTAGGAGAAGAAACAACCACAATGAGGTGAGGAAACTTTTCAAATGTATATATCCATCAAGGGGCTCCTCTATTGCATTATTTGGGAGAAGCTAAAGATTAGTAGGAAGACTAAGACTAACCATGAACACTATGGTCACAAGCTATGCACTATAGAGTATGCGATCTATTATGTCCATCTACATTCTGATTTATGTCATATCAACACCTTTGTGGAGGATATTGGCCCCTACTAGCAAGAGGAAGGGAGGTTAATGGTACTTTGAAAACCATAGAAGATGTATTCCCCCCAATGATCAAGAAGCACCTATATATGGGCCACTTCAAATCCAACTTTGTTAGCTTGCACTTGCATATGCAATTAACACATTAAAATGTAACATAGATTTATAATACATGGAGAAACTATTAACAACAATATATCCAAAAGAAAGAGTATATCTCTTCTTTCAAAGTGATGAATAATATCTCCATTCCAAAAATGAACCATAATTGGAGGAATTTTGTAAGGATTTTGGGCCAATGTTCTAGGAAGATAATATGGAGAGAGAAGAGATCGAGTCTAAAAGGATTAAAGAAATAATGGATCCAATTCTAAGTAACTTAAACTCTAGGAAAAAAATAAAAGAGATAATTGAGAGTTCCTAGATGCCCACAAAAGAGTAACAATTCATGGAAACTCCCAAGTGAATTAGTTTGGAACCAATAAGAAGACCCTAGTATAAAATATACAACGTAAAATGAGAAATTATCGTCTCAATGATAACCATTAAAATAGATTGAAAATTACAATGATATGTGCTAGCTAAATATTAGAGAGCCCATCTATCACTAAGCCTTTATACCATAGGAAAATGAGATGAAAGTCAAGGGTGATTTTTGTGGGCCTTATAACTACAACATGGTGTATTGAGATACCATCTGTTGGCAAGAGACACTGCTAGTATCATTTGGTTTTGTCATTGATGGAAACCCTAATCTATGATCAGATACACACATCATCATTTGATCATATTGACAGACAAATTAAAGATTGACAAGGAAGAACAGGGCATCTAGTAATTCAGTGTTCATCGATCTGTATGAAGATTTTAAGTTATTTTTTTGTGTTGCGCATCTCAGAAATTTTTTTTTGGTATATTATCTCTGTTACTATTGAAGTGCAGTGGCTCATATCGATCCTTGTGCGAGTTTGAAGATCCAGTTGGCTAATTCTTTGTTTTATCAGTACTGGAGCCGACTTCATGATTGTATCATGTCACAGATGTATGAGAAGTAATTAGTTAAGTATTTTTTTGTTTGTACATATTTTTTTAGGTCCTAGCCAAGTTGTGGCTGACCATTGAAAATACGCATTGCATATTATTCATGATTTGAGCTGATAGATGTAAATATTCCTTTTATTCTATTGAAGCCGACATAGTGTAATTGAATTCTAAGTTACAGATATATATATAAGATCGTCCATATCTTTTTGGATGATGGATGAAGTGTGTGTGATGCGAATTATGAATAAGAGCGGAGCAAAAGAGTTATAATGCACAGTTTCACTTATGCATAACGAATTTGTGTTGCGAGTGTGAGCAGAACATAGCATAAGTGTAGAATCAGTCTGTAGGACATAAGATTGAATTTTGTGCCTAACCGTAACTATAATCAGGCATATGTAGATGTTATTTTTCTCAGTTCAAACTCTCAGATGGTTTTAATCTAATTCTCTTTGTAAGGAGGCGAGCCTTCCCTTTGAGTAGTGAGCTCTAGGTAGTGTGTCTGAATGCAAACTGTGTATTCCCCATATTGTAAAATTCATTTGAGTATACTCATATCAAATTGTGGATTTGTAATACCCCTCAGTTTTTCTCTTTGGACTAGACAGTGTGTCCTTGCTTTGTTTTGTTTTGTTTTCTGGATACTCAGATACTTGGATATACTTTATCATGTGTGTGTTATTTGATCTCTATTTATAGAGCGACAGACTATTTGTGGAGATGTGATGTATTTCTTTGATATTTTTTTGTCATGCTTTAATTGGTGTAATAATGTTAGTTTGTTATAACATGTTTATTGCACATGAGTTATTTGATTATTATGGAACTGTTAGTTTGTGATGAGTGTATTGGTGAAGGGGACGGGATCACATCACTCACTTGTGAGTGCCCTACGATTATGTGATTTCCTCTTCATGGTGTGTATTTTATGTTATTTATATACATGTACTTGATGTCTCGTTTACAGGTTTGCAGGTACATGACATCGACTCCACCTGGTTTCACAGGTTTGAGCATGTCGACCCAATGGTATGTTGATTGGGAGATAGTAACTAGGTAACATGTGTCAGGTCTACACCCTAGCCACAGTGTGTCGTCAGTCTTTGTTCGACATGTCTTTGTTTTCCTTGTTTATTGCTATTGAATTCTGCAAGGTTTATTTTATAGAAATAAATGTTAAATTATGCATTAAATAATGTTGGTATTTATTTAATTAATTTTTAGATAATATGATGGAAGTTTTCAATTTAATTTAATTAATTAAATTAAACTTATTTAGTAAATTAAATTTAATCCTTATAGTTAAATTTATTTATTAAGTAATTAAATTAATTAATCAAATTATTTATTAAGAAATTTTTTTAATGGAATTAAATTTAATTTGGAAATTAAATTATGTTTTGAGTTTATTAAAAATTACTTTGAGGAAAACAAATATGGGTTGTTAAAAGATATTTGTTAATTGCCAGCATGTGATAGTTAATTAATTGAGGGTTGTTAAAAATATTAATTCCCGGAGGGAATCTTGGCTTTGGGTGAGGAAGCAAAAAGCTTCTTCACGGAAAAGGTTAGGATATTTTTGGGATGTTGAAAATGGGAGAAGAAGGGAAGATTTTGCTTGTTGTTAAAAATTCAAAAGGATTTTGAATTGTAAGGAAATTGGGAACAATTTGTATTCTTAGATTTATTTGGGATAGATTGTTGTGGAGTAGGATTCAATACTGTGCTCGGGAAATTAGGATTGCTGGGAAGAAGCTATGAAAAAATTGTTGGAAGCTTTGGAAGAGGCTCAACATCTGAAACTTCAGTTACTCCAGAAGCTTCGTTGAAACAAGTTCCATTCTTATGTTATTGTTTTGGTTTAAATTTTTAAATGGAATTGTAGTATTGTAAAAAAAATATTGTTGTGCTAGATCTGTAGAAAAAAGTCTTATTTGGCTTAAGAGAAAAGAAAAATTTAAGGCTTATGTAATTTCTGTGAAGAAACCTAGAGCCTCTGGACGAATTTTTTTTGTTACAGTGAAACCAAAGAGTAAGATTTGAGAATCTTTGAGGAATTATTAGATTTAAACAGTGAAATAAAACCTAGAAGAAAACAATATAAGATTTAGGAGTTTATTTTGTTTAAAGATCTGTGTTGAAATTTGTTAAAACCTTTGTAGGGAAATTGATTTTTAACAATAGAAAATTCTAGAGGAAACAATAGAGATTTTAGAAATCTTATGTTTTATTTAGGACTTTTCTAGGAAATTTGTATAATTTTGCCTGTAGATGGTGTTTTTGGGAAAATTTCTCCAATTATACTATTATGTTGAAATTCCTTTTTATATATATTTTTTATATATACATATATATGTATATATATATATATATATATATATCTTGTTGCATATATACATATATATATATATTATTATCTGTGAATTATTTGAATATTGATATTGGTTGAATATTTAATTCACTGTCTGTACGACGAAATGAATTCAAAGAATGAATCGCAGGCTTGTGTTTTTTTTTAGGGGGGTTTATTTTAAATAAACTCTGGGGGCCTTGGGAGGCACTGCCTCCATCGCCACCCCCATAAGGGGACAACTATTGAGGAAGGGTCTCCATAGGCCTCCCTTATAGCCCTGCCCCTTGAGGTTGTGGGGAGGGGTTGGCTGTGTGTACACATCGCCCCTCTCCACAAGCTTTTAAAGTATGAAATTTCATTTCATTAAAACAACAAACTTGATGAAGTCATCCGCCCTCCAAACAAACCCATATTTCAATGTTTTAAGTTTGTTTAATAGTAAATATTAAATATTATATTTAATATATATATGTATATGTATATATGTATATATACTTGGAAATTATTATTAAAAGTTTTTATTTTGATTAAAATAATATATTTATTTTGTAATATATATTATTATATATTTAATGTATATATAATGGATTATATATATAATTAAAAATATAAATATATATGAAGTGAATATACTTTTAATGTTTTATTTTATATATTTTGTTGCATCCAATTTAGTACAAATGGAGATTTAAAAGGGAATGATTTTTATGCATGGTTTAATTTATTAGAGAAATGGGTATTTTAAGTAAATAGAGGAAATTATTATTGCTTTTAAAAGTAATTGAGGATTTGAGTTTAAATAAAATTATGATTTTTCCTCTCTCTGAATATGAAGGGATTTTTATTTAATTAGTGAAATTGGATAAATTATTGTAATGTTTTCTACTGAATGAGAATGGATTTTGTAAATCCAAACATTAGATTTATTTATCGTGTTGATTGCCTCATTGTAATTATTTCTTCTAGTGGCATGTTGGGAAATGGGTTAAGTGAGTCAATTAATTCGTAAGCCTTCAAGAGGTTCTTAATTGGATGAGGGGTTGTCGTATTATGATGCCAACCATTTTTTTTATATCCTTTAGGTAGTGCAAGAGGTCATGTCAGTGATTTGTTCGGTTTCCACGAACAGAGATTTGTGCCTCTTTTGTGGGGAGTGGATTGTGTGATTTGTTGCCTCCAAATGTTTGGAGTGGGTTTTGTTATATGTTGCCTCCTAGAATTGGAGTGTTTGTTTTATCTAGTTTGTATGCACTTTGGTACCCTTGGTGATTGGTTTGTATGTATGTTGTCAAGTAGAAGAGTGGCTTCCGTTAGGCGCCAGAGCCCGTAAGAGGTAAACTGGATAACCTTCAAAGGTAGTTTAATCAAGTGATAACTTAAATAATGTACTTAGGAGATTAGGTAGTATTTAAAACTAATCAAGATAAGTTATAGCCTCACTCATAGACACAAGTGATCATTTAGGCTTGGGATGAGTGAGAAGTCCTGGAATGGCAAGGTCATCTATCATGTCCTTACGAGAGGTATTTGATTCCACACGAGTGAGTATGGGGGTCAGGGATCAGTTGAGGCCACTAGGATATCCCATAATAGGGGTAAGAGCTTATGAAGATTCCCATGTTGAGCTATGTGATGACACTCTGTCTATGACAACGATTGGTACGTGGTTTTATGTGTATGATTCTCTTAACATACTTGATTTTTTTAATATCTGGAAGCAATGTGACCTATGTTAGAGTTGTACTTGTATTGTACTTATGTTGTACTTGTGTTGCACTTGTGATTGTATGGTTCATGTGATTGGTTGTGTCAGTATGTGTTCGCCTGTGATTAGAGGTTGTAGGTTTGGCCATGCTATTTTGTTACTATCTCCTAGCATGGGGGGTGGACCTTCGGGTACCACTTGGTTGGGAGGAACATGAACCATACACCATTGGCTCGCCCTTTGATCTTCAGTTCATGATGGCGAGGTATCCAGTTGGAGAGCTCGTGGTTCCCAGTATTCATTTCATGCTATGTTGTTATTTCAATTCGCAAATGTTATTCTTACCCCTCATTTGTATTCGAGGTGGATATTTTGTATATGTATCACATTTGTATAATTTACCTCATTCAGGAAATGAGAGATGTAACCTCATGATTAAGTTAATGAATATGGAGTTTTGTTATATCTCTTTATGTTATGATGTAACTTTATTATGTATGAGTACTCAATTCTTTGTGTAAGTAAATGTTATAGATGTTAGATGATGTATGTATGGGTTTTAAGTAATCCTAATCTCGTAGCCTTAGAGGTTGTTTTCAATTAGTAAGCGAACATGTATGTAAATTATACTTTAAATAAAAAAACAAATTGGTGCACTTAAGTAGTTAAGTGCAACTTCCTCTAGGGTTACGTGGCGAGGCATTACAGGATTGGCCATCCATAGTTGTTTTTCCCCTAACAAGGTTTCCATGTAAAAATCCTCATGTTATGGTGTTGTGTTTATTTGATTCATGTTTATGCATTATGGTTGAATGTTGTTAATGATTTGAAGATGAAGGTTAATAAAGTTAATTTTTGCACAACACTGATTCACCCCCCCTCTTAGTGTAGCTTGTTTCCAACAATTGGTATCAAAGCTAGTTCCTTTGAAGAAGTCTAACAACTTGGAGAGATCTTGGAAAGTGTTTCAATGGATTCAAGCAGTATTCAACAACAAATTTTGGTGGCCCTGGATGATCTTGATCAGTCAAAGGCTAAAGTTAAAAAATTGCAAGAAAACCTCACGGATACTGAGAAATTCATTGAGTCTTTGAAAGACACAATCAATAAGTCTAGAGAAAAGAGAAAGGAAATTTGTGATCAGATTAAGCAGAATGATAGTAAGAGCATTGAAGATGAATAACTCAATCAAACCTTGAAGGAAAAGATAGAAGAATGTGAAAAACTTACCAAAGACAATGTTGTCCTAAAGAATGAGATGGAATCTATCATGATGAGAATGACCAAGGAGGTTGAAGAAAAAAATAATAATGAAGATAACCTAGCACAATCCTTGAAAGAAAAATTTGAAGTATGCAGCCGATTGGATGATGAACTGGAACAATCTAAAAACAATGAAGAGGCACTTGAAAAGCAGATGGATGATCTCATAAATGAACTTGTTGCTACAAATGAGTACAAGGAGAAGTTTAAAGTTAGCTCAACAAATCTCTATGAATTGATTAAAGGTCAAAGGACTGATGGTGACAAAAGAGGTCTTGGATATGAGGAAGGAGAAAGTTCAAAATCTGGACAAAGGAATTATGGAAAAAGGAGATTCAAGCAAGGAAATTAAATGAACAAATCTGGAAGGTATCTAGTAAGGCAACCTAATGCTCAGAGATTTAATGGATATTGTTTCAGTTACAATAAATTTGGACACATGGCTACTCAATGTAGAAATTGAATGAAATCAAGTAAGTGCTTTAATTGTCATAAGGTTGGTCATAAGTCAAATGAATGCAAAAATGTAATGAATAAATTTCATAGAAATATTAGATGCTATACATGCAAGACTTGGCCATACTGCTAACCAGTGCAAATCAAGAGGAAATCAGTGGAACAACTGGTCTGGATAGAAAAACATTGTGTGCTACAACTGCAAAAAAATTGGTCACATTGCTACATTTTATTGGAACAAAAAAGGTCTAGAAAATCAAAGGAAAAACATGCAAAATGATATCAAAGGAAAAGGAAAGGTCACTATAGATGTGGTCAGGCAGCAAATACAAAAGAAATGGGTGAAGAAAGATCCCTCTGTTGAAGAAAATGTGCCAACACCAAAACCTGCTTATGGTAATTCCTCTAGGAATTAGTTTCAGGCCTTTGGCCTAGGGGGAGTTGTCAAGAAAATCATTTAACCCCCTAACCGGTAAGTACACTGGATGTGGATATGTACAAAAGGTGCATAGATTCTCTACAGATGTTGTTGAACTCATTGGAGAGATTAGTATGCAATATTGGAGGTCTACAAAATATTTATCCATCATAGTGCACAAAAACAGGGTAACTAGATGAGTTAGGGTAAAAGCATTTATTGCGACAAAAAGGGTTAGGTATGCAAGTGATAAAAAGTCAATTTTATTCTTCATTTTTCACTTTGCATTTTGGAGAAAATAATTTTGGAGAGCTCTAAGGTGAACTTTGGTGAATTGAGGCGAGATTTAAGTGTGAAGGTAATTCGGAAAACATATTCTGATCCGACGAAAAGGTATTTATCAAAAAAATCTGCGAGTTTGAGATTCGGTAAAAATGAATACTCCTTTGGTAGTTGAAGTCAAGGATAGACCTCATCCCAAATTCAAATGTCATCCCTACAAGTCTCTTGAGACAAACCTGTTAGGAGAATTTTCATTTGTGCTAGACGAAATTTTACACATTGAAGATATTAGGGCATATATGCACACAAACATTGAAGAACTAGGAATCTCTCAGTTACTGAATTTGTATAACAATCATATAATTGGAGAAGATTTATGTGTCAAACTGGACTACAAAACCCTAGAAGAGAAGACATTCACTGAGTTTGTGAATTTTCCCGTCTTCGAAGAGAATGAATGGATCTAGTATATCATGATTAGAGTTCATGCAGAATTCATGTGGTTGAATATACCCTTCAAGATAACAAAATAGGCTATAAGTTTTGTTATAGGTTTGAGTTCCTTTGGTGGATTACCTATTCTAAAATCGGTGAAGAATCAAATGGTCATTGATACAACCGGTTCTAAATATGATAGAAGGGCAATGACAATTGATGGCATTGTGGATGTAGATGTCAAATTTTCATCTATGGTTATTGAGTACAAGATTTATCATTCCAGCTGAGACAACTCTATGTCCGATACAACCATTTATGTAGCCTATTAGCTGGTTAGGGGAAATGAAAACTATGATCTTTGTGAGTTACTGAGAAGTCAATTGATGGAGAATCTTGGGAAGATCAAGAAGAAGAAGAAAAATTCCTTCAAGTATGGTAACTTTCTATTATGTCTATTTTTCTATTTCATGAATGAGGTTTCGGGATTCAAAATGATTCATTGGCAAAAGGACAAGCCGGTAGCCGCCTAGATCAAAGATCTATTTCATAGATTTATAGAGACTAAAACAAAGAATGTGGCTATCTAGGGATATTTTAAGAGTTTTTAGAATATGATGCATGCAAGAGAGAGGATTCCTACTTTTATTGTGGAGAAGTGTAAGGATACAATCTATTTCATGGTAGACATTGATCAATGCATGATGGAATATATTGATCCCAGAACATTCTAGATCATGCCTATGGTGTATGAAGTTGAAGAGAACATTTTGGATATTTATGCACAACACTTACTGAGTAAACCTCTGGATCCGACAAAAGAGAGGTTCAGTACCTATGTAGAAAAGGACATATAGGTTCACAACAAGGAAACCTATGGTAACCAAAAGAGTTAGAAAAGAGGTAGAAGTCCTTGCAGAAAGTTTGGGCATATCCGTAGAGAAATTAAAAGAAGCTAGAAATAAAAGGGAAGAAGCTGAAGCAACAAAAAAATTAGCTAAGGAGGCAACAAAAGCTCAATCAACTATTCTGGCAGCACCCTCTACTAAAATCAGGTCAATAAAGATATCTACACCCTCATCCGCTCCTGCAACAAAACTAACTCCTATGAAGACATCCAACAAGGATGGAAAATGGAAGAAAGATAAAAGAAAGAGAGTCTATGTGGTAGTTTCTGAGGATGAAGTGATAGATTATGATGAAGAAGTCAGAGAAATTGAGCATCAAGGCACCAAGGTAGCAATAGTTGCAAAAAGAAAACCCTTTGGTGGAGATGACCAAGCAAAGAAGATGGCAAAAACTGAAAAACCAGGTATATCAGTGGAAGCAGTTGGAAAATCTTTGGTTAAGGATAGAAATCTCAAGCCATTTTGCAAATGGTATGAGTCCTTTGGTAAACCTAATCAGAGAATTCTTGAGGAGGCAACAATAAAACATATGAATATTTTTTAATAAATTGTTGATTGAAATAATGCCTAATTTTCCCAAAAGTTTATATGACATTCTGGAAATGAGGAGACTCAATGCTAGAATAGAAGAAGAGCAGATGAGAGAAAGAATCCTTGCAGAATTGTGTCTGGTAATGTCTATGGATGACATTCAGGCACTCTTGAATAAAGCCAAGAAAGAGTTCAAGAGAAAAAAAAAAGGGTGAATAAGCTCATGATCGATCTAACTGATGAATTCATAAAATAAACTGAGAAAATCTTGAGGAAGATATTGTTAAATGATAGAATTGATGTTGTTGTTGAGGAGACACATGTTGAAGATGTCCCATCTGGTCCAAGAGAAGAAGAAGAAGAGAAACACGATAAAGCTGAGGATACTCAAATTCCTCCTAAAGTGGACAATAAAGAAATTCCTATGGAAGTTGAGATACCTGAAAATGTATCAATTGAAAAAGTGGAGATCCCTGAAGATAAGTCAGAACCTATAACTGATGAAGCAGTTGTTGAAGAGAAGATAGTTGACATGAAGGCAATTCTAGTAGAAGCAAGAGACACTGCAGAAGCAATGATAAATTTTTGGTAGAATAATAGGAATAAATTGATTGAAGGTCCTATTGACCTATCTACCTTGAGTCTAATTCAGAAAATGAAGGTAGCTTCATTTGCTCAAGTAAAAGCCAGAGAACTGCTGAATTCCCATATTGAGGATAGTGAACTTCTGAATATTGCATTTGGAGTCTTGGAAAAGATAACGCCCACTCATGTGAAAGATCCAACTTGTTCCTCCTCCAGTGAGTGCAAAAATCTTATCAAATCTGTAAGTACTCACTTTGAGTCACTTGATAAATCAGGTATGTTGAAAGTGCAGAAAGAATTTGATGTCAAAAGGTTTAGTGGAATGAAAGAGATGATTGCTAAAGATAAAACCCTTTTAGCCACATGTGTGAAGAATGTGTTGGAAAGAGACACTGCTACTATCATTTGGTGTTGTCATTGATGGAAACCCTAATCGATGATCAAATACGCACATCATCATTTGATCATACTGACAGACATATTGAATATTTTCAAGGAAGAACAAGGCATCTGGTACTTCAGTGTTCATCGATTTGTATGATGATTTTAGGTTATTATTTTGTGTTGTGCATATCAGGAAATGTTTTTTGGTTTATGATCTCTATTAATATTGAAGCGCAATGGTTCGTATCGATTCTTGCGTGACTTAGAAGATTCGGTTGTCTAATTCTTTGTCTCATCAGTACTGGAGCCGACTTCATGAATATATCATGTCGTTGATGTATGCAAAGTAATTAGTTAAGTATTTTTTTGGGTCCTAGCCAAGTTGTGGCCGGCTATTGAGGATACACATTGCATATTATTCATGATTTGAGCTGACAGTTGTAATTATTTTTGTGTTCTATTGAAACCAACATAGTGTCATTGAATTCTAAAGTTGTGGATATATATATAAGATCATCTATATCATTTTGAAAAAGTATGAAGTGTGTGTTGATGTGAATTTCAAATAAGAGCGGAGAAAAAGAGCGATAATGTGCAGTTTCACTTGCGCATAAAGGATCTATGTTGCGAGTGTGAGAAGAACATAGAAGAAGTGCATAATCATTTTGTAGGGAAACTGATCGAGTATTGTGCTTAACCGGAACTGTAATCAGACATATGTAGATGCTATTTTTCTCAGTTCAAACTCTTAGATGATTTTAATTTGATTCTCTTTGTAAGGTAGTGAGCCTTCCTTTTGAGTAGTGAGCTCTAGGCAGTGCGGCTGAATGCAAGTGTATTCCCCATATTGTAAACTTCATTTGAGTATACTCATATCATAATTGTGGATTGGCCATCCACCATGGTTTTTCCCCTAACAGGGTTTCCACGTAAAAATCCTTGTGTTATGGTGTTGTTTTTATTTGCTTCATGTTTATGCACTATGGTTGAATGTTGTTAATGCATTGAAGATAAAGGTTAATAAAGTTAATTTTTGCACAACACTGATTCACCCCCCTCCTCTCAGTGTAGCTTGTTTCCAATAATTGGTATTAGAGATAGTTCCTCTGAAGAATTCTAACCACTTGGGGAGATCTTGGAAAGTATTTCAATGGATTCAAGGAGTTTTCAATAATAGCTTTTAATGGCCCTGGATGATCTTGATTAGTCAAAGGCTGAAGTTCAGAAATTGCAAGAAAACCTCATGAATGCTGAGAAATTCATTGAGTCTTTGAAAGAAACAATCAATAAGTATAGAGAGAAGAGAAAGGAACTTTGTGATCAGATTAAGTAGAATGATAGTAAGATCATTGAAGATGAACAAGTCAGTCAAGCCTTGAAGAAAAAGATAGAAGAATGTGAAAAGCTTACCAAAGACAATGTTGTCCTAAAGCATGAGATGGAATCTATCATGATGAAAATGAACAAGGAGGTTGAAGTTAAAAAGAAGAATGAAGATAACCTAGCACAATCCCTAAAAGAAAAATTTAAAGTATGCAATCGATTGGATGATGAACTAGAACAATCTAAAAACAATGAAGAGGCACTTGAAAAGTAGATGGATGATCTCAGAAATGAACTTGTTTCGGCTAATGAATAAAAATAAAATTTCAAAGTTAGCTTAGCCAAGCTTGATGAACTGATTAAAGTTCAGAGGATTGGTGGTGAAAAGAGTGGTGTTGGATATGAGGAAGGAGAAAGTTCAAAATCTGGAGAAAGGAGATTCAAACAAGGAAATCAAATGAACAAATCTGGAAGGTATCCGGTAAGGCAAACCAATGCTCAGAGATTTAATAGATATTGTTTTAGTTGCAATAAATTTGGACACATGGCTACTAAATGTAGAAGTAGAATTAAATCAAGTGGTCCATCATTCTCAGGTCAGTGATTTAACTATCATAAGGTTGGTCATAAGTCAAATGAATGCATAAATGTGATGAACCAATTTAATAGAAATATTAGATGCTATACATGCAATAGACTTGGCCATACTGCTAACCAATGCAAATCAAGAGGAAATCAGTAGAATAATTGGTCTGGACAAAAAACTGTTGTGTGCTATAACTACAACAAATTTGGTCACATTGCTACATTTTGTTGGAACAAAAAAGGTCTGGTAAATGAAAAGAAAAACATGCAGAAGGATATCAAAGGAAAAGGAAAAGTCACTACAGATATGGTTAGACAACAAATGCAGAAGAAATGGGTGAAGAAAGATCCCTCTATTGAAGAAAATGTGCGAGCACCATAACCTACATCTGGTAATTCCTCCAGGAATTAGTTTCAAGCCTTTGGCCTAGGGGGAGCAGTAAAGAAAATCATTTAACCCCCTAGCCAGTAATTAACACTGGATGAGGATATGTACAGGAGGTGCATAGATTTTCTACAGATGTTGTTAAAACTCATTGGAGAAAGATGTATGCAGTATTGGAGGTCAGCATAAGATTTGTTTCTCATAGTGCATGAAAACAAGGTAACCCGATGAATTAGGGTTAAAGAATTTATTGCGACAAAAAGGGTTAGGTATGCAAGTGATAAAAAGTCATTTCTATTCTTCATTTGTCGCTTTTCATTTTGGAGAAAAGAAGTTTGGAGAGCTCTAAGGCGAACCTTGGTGAATTGAGGCGAAGATCAAGTGTGGAAGTGATTCAACAAACAAATTTTGATCTAGCGAAAAAGGTATTTATCAAAAAACTCTACAAATTTGTGATTTGGTCAAAATGAATACTCCTTTGGTAGTTGAAGTAAAGGATAGACCTCATCCCAAATTCAAATGGAATCCCTGCAAGTCTCTTGAGATAGACCCGTTAGGAGCAATTTTTGTCTGTGTTGCACAAAATTTTACACATTGAAGATATTAGGGCATATATACACACAAACATTGAAGAAATAGGAAGCTCCCAGTTACTAAATCTATATAACAATCATACAGTTGGAGAAGATTTATGTGTCAAACCAGAATATAAAACCCTAGAAGAGAAGACATTTACTCAGATTGTGAAATTTCCCGTATTCAAAGAAAATGAATGGGTTAAGTATATCTCCAGTAGAGTTCATGCATAATTCATGTAGTTAAACATACCCTTCAAGATAACAAGAGAAGCTATAAGTTTCATTACAAGTTTGTGTTCCTCTGGTGGATTGCCTGTTCTAAAATTGATGAAGAATCAAACTTTCACTTAGGCAACTGATTATAAATATGACAAAAGGGAAATGCCAATTGATTAAATTTTTGATGTAGATTTCAAGTTTGCATCTATGCTTATTGGGTACAAGATTTATCATTCCAGCCAAGACAACTTTGTGTCTAGTACAACCATTTATACAGCCTATCAGATGGTTAAGGAAAATGAAAACTATGACCTGTGTGAATTACTGAGAAGTCAATTGATGGAGAATCTTGGAAAGATCAAGAAGGACAAGAAAAATTCCTTCAAGTATGGTAACTTTCTATTATATCTATTTATCTATTTCATGAATGAGGTTTCGGGATTCAGAAAGATTCATTAGCAAAAGGACAAGTTGGTGGCTACTTAGATCATAGATCTATTTCACAAATTTGCAGACACCAAAACAAAGAATGAAACTATCTGGGGATACTTTAAGAGTTTTCAGAATGTGATGCATGCCAGAGAAAGGATTCCTACTTCCATTGTGGAGAAGTATAAGGATACAATCTATTTCATGGTAGACATTGATCAGTGCATGATGGAAGTTGTTGATCCCAGAATAGTCTAGATCATTCCTATGGGGTATGAAGTTGAAGAGAACATTCTAGATATGTATGCACAACACTTACTAAGTAAACCTCTAGATCCGGTAGAAAAGAGGTTCGGTATGTTGGAATCAAGGGAACACTGAGAAGGGGAGTGAATCAGTGTTCAACAATTTTAAACTCCGTCAATATAAAACTTGAAACCATTTCACCATTACATTAAGGAAAAGATGTTTGCATTCAAAGTAAACATTCATAACACCATAACACAAATATTTTTGCATGGAAACCCTGTTAGGGGAAAAACCACGGTGGAGGTTAATCCACAATTTGAGTACTCAAATATAATTGTTTACAAAAGGAATGCACTTGCATTTAGGCACACTGCCTAGAGCTCACTGCTCAAGAGAAAGGCTCACTACCTTACAAAATTCAGATTAAAACCATCTAAAGAGGTGAACTGAGATATTAGCATCTACTTATGCTAGGTGACAGTTCTGGTGAAGCTCATAGAACTTATTCTAGATCTCCTTTCTGACTCTGCACTTTGTTCTGCTCTTTTCTGCTCTTCACATCACTTACAATCAAGTTCACACTACTGCACTATTGAATCTTGCAATTCACACTTCTACATACACAGTTACATTCACACCACATACTAAATGATAAAACCAATCTCTTATATATATCTGCAATCAAGGATTTATTCATCCACCAGTCAGGTTTATAAAATATTAAGTTACTTTTTATCTTGTCGGCCAGATCCACCACTAATTTTTTATGCACATCCTCCAAATTTGGCTAAGAAAAAGAGATGACCCAAATAACATTTAATCGAGCACAAATAATTATGATTAATTATATCTTATACATCCACAATTACTATCCTTGTCGGGTCAACCTTATTGCACAGATAATCAATAAATTAGTGCACTGGATCTTCTAGATCATGTACCAATGAGGGCACATCAAAACAAAGATACTGAAAGCATCAGCAATCCTTCCTCAGAGATCCACAACCCAAAATATCTTCCTGGTAAGATTTTTAGATCAAATTTTATGCTTGTTAACTAGATGCCCTATTCTTTATTATGTTCTATCGGTGGGAACCAAATTTATACTGCACATTCAGATGCACGACTTAAGTTGCATGACTTGGGTTGCCATCAATGACAACACTTACAAGCCATATGCTAAAAATCTCCCCTACCATATTCCAAAAATCTCCCCCTTTGGCATTGATGGCAACACTTAGTGAAAAAATGACTAAGTGTCAAAATCATTATAAGTACACTACCAAACTTTTTACTGCACTTTCTCCCCTTGAGATTTATAAGGCATTCTCTCCTCCTATACTGCTTTCTTTTCTCCCTCTATGGGAAATTTTTCACTGTATTCTCTCCCCCTTTGACATCAATGAGAAAGCATGGATGCCATATGCCAAAAAGACAAAAATTGATATTGATAAGATAGAGACAAAACATGTGTTCAAAATCCTCAAGGATTGAAAAATTTAACACATATATATGCCTACAGTTCTCCTCCTTTGATCAAAATTTCAAAAACTTGAAAACAATTAACTGCTACCTTTAGAATATTATCTTATGGTTTTTCTTCACTTTCAGAAGGAACTTCTTCCAACCATCTATTGTAATTCCAATAATAATGATCAAGCTATTGTTCTTGGAAGTCTTGTTAATAATCTCAATGAGAGATTTAGGAATTGTAATTTCTTCTTCCAGTTTCTCACCATTCTTCAATATTTCCACCATTTGCTCCAGCCTGCATTCAATTAGATCCTTTACCTTCCAAAAAGTATCCACAAGATAATTCTTGGAGAGTTGAATTTTTGTGTGGTTTTACTTTAGCTCCCAAATTCTTTTCCTAATGATGCCATTTGGATCCTGAGATATGTCAAAGATTTTTCCAATGTCATTCAATTCTATTTCAATCTGATCCAACTTCTCTTTGTAATTGCTGACTGCATGGGGCCAATGGATGCAATAGTTGTAGATTCCCATGGTTGAGTTTATGTATTGCCTCAACTCATTCATTTTCTTCTTCAACTTGGAAAGGGATAGTCTGAATTGTTCCTTCAGGTGAGAGATAACTTCACCTTCTTATGTGCCTTTGTCCCATTGATTCTTTGCCACACTCGATCATCTCTTCAAGTAGAATGTCCTTCAGACTTTCCAATCTTATCTTACAATTCTCAACATGAGCATTTAGAACTTCCAAAATCAAGTCTTGATCGTATGATGCTCTAACTAACCATAACCTTGCAATTTTCTCCATGCCACCTACACCTTGAATAAGCTAATGTAGCTTTTCTTTTGTTAGATCTTCTTCTTCCTCACTACCTTTTTCTAGTCTAGATTCATTTTCTAGTGGATTCTCAGTTTCTTCATTGAATTCTTCATCCAAAATGTCGATAATTTCTTTTTCTTTTCCTTTTCCCTCAATCCTGGGAACTTTGCTTTTCGGAGGGTTGTATTCAATGATTTCCTTTCCTCTTTTTTGTCCTCTATTAGTGCTACCGGAAGAGGAACCAACTTTCATTGTTCTTACCGGTGAGGAAATATTGACTGATCCAAACTTTTCAAGCACATTCTTAAAGAAATTTTCAAATTCCAAATCCCAATTAGCCAAGCTCTTAAAATAAGAGTATATCTGATTGCATACCGGTTTGTTTGATTTCCATACTACATTGTCAATTTTCGGCAAGCAATTCAAGAAGTACATTACCAAATATATAATTAAAGTGCCAAACCTGAATGGATAACCTAATTCCTTTGTCAGTTGTACATTCTCCATGAGTTGATCCTTTAGCAACCCGCATAGGTCAGAGTCCTGACCTTCAATTATCATTTTGTGAGGAATGTACACTGTGCCATCTAATGTAGCTCCTTCTCAATTTTTGTAGAAGATTTTTTATGTTATTTTATGTGCAATGTACTTTTTAACAGGATTCTTGATTGTTGCAATCATCAGGGCTCTCTGATCTCTGATTATTTTGGTTAGGGTTTTGACCTCTTTGTTTCAGATAGATTTCTTCCTGGGAACATCTCCAACTTTACAAAATCTAGTTAGGTTCTCAATTACCTCTTTTGAAATGATGTAAGGTTTGTCCAAAGTTAAAAAATCATCATGTAATCTACTCAATATGAATTTCATGAATTCTACATTCTCAAATTATGAAAACTCACTCCACATATCCAAATTTCCATGCTTAGCTTCGCTCAATTGCTTTAATTCATCAGGGAGTAACAATTTCCTCATAGACCTAATCTTCGCACTATTATATTCATCTAGAGTGATCGAGCCTTTGATTTTCTCCATTTTTTATTTTTTGTGTTTAGGGTTCGCAACCATAGACTAAATTGTATGAAGAATTTGAGAATAATTTGGAATACTTGATAGATTTCAAGATTTGCCAATGAATCGATTTTATTGCTTCGTATTCTACCTATTGAATGCTCTCCTTCTTCTCTTTTTCGATGAAAAGTGTCAAATGACGGCTCCGACTTGAATTTTATAGCTCGCACATGTGCAATAAATGCATTTTCCCTAATATTTTTGGAGACTCTATTTTCCCAAAAGGCAACAGAAAAATCTTTTGTGGGCCTATGAATTGACTGAGTTCTCTTTGCTAAAGTTGTCCAAAACTTTTGTACACCATAAGTACACCTTCTTGACTATTCTCTGTGTTTCGGTACCATCCAAGATAGGGGAGGAAGGGTTTTCTTGAAATAATCCCCCCAAGCTAGTGGCCTAAAATCAATTACCCGAAGAGTTACCAAAGGCGGGTTTCGGTACAAAACCATTTCCAACATCAGAATCATTTTTCCTTACCCATTTCTTCTTCATCTGATCTTTGATTTAGTCTATAGTTACCTTTTGTTTCCCTTTATCATTTTTCTCTATATATTTTCCTTTGTATATCGGACCTCTTCTGTCTACATTTTTGTTTCTGTAGAATCTTGCAATATGACCATACTTGTTGCAATTGTAACATATAATGATTTCTTGTCCTGACCAATCATTCCAATGATTTCTTCTAGATCTGCATTGATTAGAAATATGCCCAAAATTCCCACATGTATAACATTCAACATTTCTTCTATCAATAGAGTGACTTGACATATTTCTGCATTCAATTGATTTATGACCAGGATTTTTGCAATTGAAACATTGACCAGAAAAAGATGAAACTTTTGACCTCAAATTACTTCTAAACTGAGCAACCATATGACTGAACTTATTACAGAAAAAACAATACCCATTGAACTTTTCTGCATTAGATTGTCTTACCGGATACCTTCCATTTCTATTATGTTTGAAATTCTTTTATCCCGATCTGGAACTTTCTCCCTTTTCATATCCAAGACCTCTCTTATCATTTCCACTCTTTTTCCCTTGAGTTAGCTCATCAAGCTTTATTGAACCAATCTTAAAATTTTCTTTGTATTCATTTTCAATGACAAGATCATTCCTAAGAGTAGTAATCTTCCTACCAAGTTCTTCTTCATTGTTTTTGGTTCTTTGTAATTCACTTTCCAATTGAGTGAATTCCCCATTTATTCTGTTGCATTCATCAGATTTCTCTTTTAGGGTCTGAGCAAGATTTTCCTCATTTTCCTTCCTTTCTTCTATCTCTTTAGTCATCTTCATCATCATAGATTCCATCTCATGTTTAAGGTTTGTATTGTCTCTAGCAATATTTTCACATTCTTCGATTATCTCCTTTAGGGTTTGATTTAGGTGAGCATCATCCATGTTTTCACTTTCTTTTTGTTTAATCTGATCACATAGATCTTTCCTCTTCACCCTGGATTTAACTATCTAATCCTTCAATGACTGGATGAATTTCTCAACATCTCTAAGATTTTCTTTCAATTCTTGAACTTCTGCTTTAGACTGATCAAGGTCATCAAGTGCCACCAGAAGCTGATGTTGAAGACTACCAGAATCCATCACATTCTAAGATCCACCTCAAGCTACAAAAATTCTTCAAAGGAACTAGCTCTGATACCAATTGTTGGACTCAAGGGAACATTGAGAGGGGGGGTGAATCAGTGTTCAACAATTTTAAACTCCATCAATCTAAAACTTGAAACCATTTCATCATTGCATTAAGGAAAAGATGTATGCATTCAAATTAAACATTCATAACACCATAACACATATTTTTTTGTGGAAACCCTATTAGGGGAAACACCATGGTGGAGGTTAATCCACAATTTGAGTACTCAAATATAATTGTTTACAAAAGGAATGCACTTGCATTCAGGAACACTGCCTAGAGCTCACTACTGAAGAGAAAGGCTCACTGCCTTAAAAAATTCAGATTAAAACCATCTAAATAGGTGAACTGAGATAGTAGCATCTACTTATGCCAGGTGATAGTTCCGATGAAGCTCATAGATCTGATTCTGGATCTCCTTTCCGACTCTGCACTTTGTTCTGCTCTTTTTTCTCTTCGCATCACTTACAATCAAGTTCACACTACTACACTGTTGAATCTTGCAATTCACACTTCTACATACAAACTTACATTCACACCACATACTAAATGATAAAACCAATCTCTTATATATATCCGCAATCAAGGATTTATTCATCCACCAGTCAGGTTTATAAAATATTAAGTTACTTTTTATCTTGTCGACCAGATCCACCACTAAATATTTATGCACATCCTCCAAAGTTGGTTAAGACAAAGAGAGGACCCAAATAACACTTAATTGAGAATGAAGACTTATGATTAATTATATCTTATACATCCGCAATTACTGTCCTTGTCGGGTCGGCCTTATTGCATAGATAATCAACAAATTAGTGCACCCAATTTTCTAGATCACATACCAGTGAGTGCGCATCAAAACCAAGATACTGCAAGAATCGACAATCCTTCCTCAGAGATACACAACCCAAAATATATACCCGATAAGATGTTTAGATCAACTTTTATTCCTGTTAATTGGATGCCCTGTTCTTTATTTTGTTCTACCAGTGGGAACCAAAATTATGTTGCACATTTGGATGCAAGACTTAAGTTGCATGACTTGGGTTGCCATCAATGACAACACTTACAAGCCATATGCCAACAATCTCCCCAGCCATATGCCAGCATGGTACCTATGTAGAGAAGGACATATAGGTGCACAACAAGCTCAGGAAACCTGTGGTAACCAAAAGAGTTAGAAAAGAGGTAGAAGTTCTTATAGAAAGTTTGGGCATATCCGTAGCTAAATTAAAAGATCCTAGAAATAAAAGAGAAGAAGCTAAAGTAGAAAAAGAATCAGCTAAGGAGGCAACAAAAACTCAATCATCTAGTCCGACATCACCCTCTACTAAAACCAGGTCAACAAGGAGTTTTTCACCCCCATCCGCTCCTACAGCAAAACCAACTCCTATGAAGACATCCGACAAGGATGGAAAAAAGAAAGAAAGATAAAAGAAAAAGAGTCTATGGGGAAGATTATGAGGATGAAGTGACAAAATCTGATGAAGAAATCAGAGAAATAAAGCATCAAGGCACCAAGGCAGCAATAGTTACAAAAAGAAAACCCTCCAGTGGAGATGACCAAGCAAAGAAGAAGGAAAAGACTAACAAACCAGGTATGTCAATGGAAGTAGTTGAAAAAGCTTTGGTTAAGGATGGAAATATAAAACCACTTTTCAAATGGTATGAATCATTTGGTAAATCTGATCAAAGAATTCTTGATGAGGCAACATTAAAATATATGAATATTTTCAATAAAGTTTTGATTGAAATAATGCCTAATTTGCCTAAAAGTCTATATAACATTCTGGAAATGAGGATACTTAATGATAGAATAGAACAAGAGAAGATGAGAGAAAGAATCCTTGCAGAATTGTGTCTGGTAATGTCTATGGATGATATGCAAGCACTCTTGAATAAAACCAAAAATAAATTTAAGAGAAAAACAAGGGTAAATAAGCTCATGATCGGTCTAATCGATGAAGTTACAAAAGAAACTAAGAAAATACTAAGGGAGATACTGTTAAATGATAGAATTGATGTTGTTTCTAAGGAAACACATGTTGAAGATGCCCCATATGGTCCGGAAAGGGAAGCATAAGAAGAAAATTTTGATATAGTTGAGGATTCACAGATTCTTCCTGTAGTGGACAACATAGAAATTCCTATGGAAGTTGAGATACCTGAAAATGTATCAGTTGAGAAAGTGGAGATCCCTGAAGACAAATTAGAACTTGCAACTAAGGAAGCAATGATTGAAGAGAAGAAATTTGATGAAAAGGTAATTCCAATAGAAGCAAGAGACACTACAGAGGCAGTGAAGAAATTTTTGATAAAACAAAAAGAAGAAATTGATCTAGAATTAATTGAAGGTCCTATTGACCTATCTACCTTGAGTCCAATTCAGAAAATGCAGGTAGCTTCATTTTATCAAGCCAAAGCCAGAGAAGAACTGTTGAAGTCCCAGATTTAGGATAGTGAACTTCTGAATCTTGCATCTGGACTCTTGGAAAAGATAATGCCCACTCATGTGAAAGATTCATCTGGTTCCTCCTCCGGTGAATTAAATAAGCTTATCAACTCTGTAAGTACTCACTTTGAGTCACTTGAGAAATTAGCTATGGTGAAAGTACAAAAAGAGTTTGATGTCAAAAGGTTTAGTGGATTGATAGAGATGATTGTCAAAGATAAAATCTTTTTAGCCACATGTGTGAAGAATGTACAAAATGCTCTGTTAGAAGGTGAAAATATTTACAAATCATGTTTGTCTTTTTCAAAATTTATTGAAGCTAATGAGAAAAAGGTTAAGGATCTAGAAAACTAGCTAGCTACTATTTCTGAAGCGTTTGATCCTCTAACTGGTGGTGTTGGAAAGATAGAAGGTGAAGTGATGTCTTTTCTTGACAAAATAAAAAGCTTAAAGCATGAGAATGAAAAAATTGTTGCAAGAGCATGTGAACTCAAAGGCCTAATTGGTCCAAAAATTGAGATAATGTCAAGTTCTCTAAAGGAAGGAGAAGGCACTATGGAAAATGGTGATCCAAACAACTTGGAATCTGTAGAGACACAATCCTACCTGATCTATGGTCACATAACAATCCTAGAGAGTCTCAAAAGAGTTTGGGACACAAATCTGACCCAACTGAAGAAAGATTTTGTAGACAATTTCCAGCTTATGTAAGTTAAAGAAGCATTTTTGTATAACATTTTTGATTGATTGATCCATTTTTGGTATGCGGATCCTTGAATTTTCCATTGATGTCAAAGGTAGAGAATAGTGAAGTGAAAAATGTATAATCATCTCAGGGGGAGAATTGTATGCTAGGAATTTTGGGGATAGCAGTTCAATTTATCTTGGTACTGATCTAACACTTAGTTATTTTTCACTAAGTGTTACCATCAATTCCAAAGGGGGATATTGTTGGAAAGAGACACTGCTACTATCATTTGGTTTTGTCATTGATGGAAACCCTAATTGATGATCAAATACACACATCATCATTTGATCATATCAGTAGACAGATTTAAGATTGTCAAGGAAGAATAGGGCATCCGGTAGTTCAGTGTTCATCAATTTGTATGAAGATTTTCTATTATTATTTTGTGTTGTGCATCTCAGGAAATTTTTTTGGTATATTATCTTTGTTACTATTGAAGCGCAGTGGCTCATATCGATTCTTGTGTGAGTTAGAAGATTCGGTTGGCTAATTCTCTGTTTTATCAATACTAGAGCTGACTTCATGAATATATCATGTCGTAGATGTATGAGAAGTAATTAGTTAAGTATTTTTGTGTTCCTACATATTTTTTTGGGTCCTAGCCAAGTTGTGGCCGACCGTTGAGGATACACATTGCATATTATTCATGATTTGAGCTGACAGTTGTGTTGTGCCTTTTGCACACATGCCCCATTTGGAATGGGGACCGTCTCTTCCCTCCTTTTGATTGTCAGATCCCTTTTTTGATCTGACTCATTTTGCGTACCCATTTTTGTGCCCCAAAAGGTCGGTACGTTCCCCAAGATCATATTTTAGGCCTGACCAAAGTCACCCCCTTTTAAAAATTGCTAAGTCTCGAGTTAGCTTGTGTTTTCCTTGTCAAAATGCCATTCTGGCGTCTGTGGCAATTTTCGGGTTTCCTTTGTTGAGTTTCCCCTTCCGGATTTCCATTCCGCGTTCGCCGTTTCCAGCGTCCGGCATTCGACGTCTTTCTGGACCTCGGACCTCGGACCTCAGAAGTCGGGTTTCCCCCTTCGGATTTCCTCTTGAGCTTCAACGTTTCTGACAGCTGTGGTGGGACGGCTTCTCGGCCACCAAACTCCAGACCTCCCACCGTCAACTGCATTTTGAACCCACCAACTTCACCTGTCTCCATACAGAGGAATTAAATGTTGTATTAATGGCAGTTTTTGCTATAAAAACAAATTTTTCAGCCGTCATTATCAATTGTTTGAGTGATAGGAAATTTTGGAGAACTTCCAGCATCCAGGAGTTTTCCACCTAGCATTCTGAGCTCTGCTTTCCATCATTTTCTGCGCGGCCATCAGTTTTCTCTTCGGGACTTCGAGGTAGGTTCGCCATCCGAGCGCCCTCCCCCTTTGTTTTGTGAAATTCTGCATTTTGATTAATGTAAAATGTAAAATGGGTTTAAAATCTAGTAAATGTGTGCCCTTCGCTCAAAACCCATCTCCTAGAAAATCAAAAAACAATCGCTAACTGGCTAAAAATCAATCAGGAGCTCCATCTCTCCACGGCCGTTCTTTAGAACAGCCGCCAACATCCCTAGGCCCGGCCTTTCCCGTCGCCATCCACGACTTAAGTTTCAAAATTCTCCACCTTCGAAACCCCCCCCCTTGGACTCCGACCTCCGGAATTCCCCTCCCGAGATTCTGTTGCATCGTCGTCGTTTCAACGGCCTCACCTGAGTGTCTTCTCAACCTCTGGGCCCTGAGCTGTTGAAATCTATCTGAAACCTTGACAAACCTGTCAAACCTGATAAAATGAGACCTTTAGAATTCCCCTCTCGGGATTCCTTCCCAAGGATTCCATCCTCGAAATTCTGTCCTAACTCCGCCGTTTCAACGGCCTTCCCCAAGCAGCTTTTTGAAACCTAATTCCCGGCTCCTCGAAAGTATTTCGACTCCTAGTCGGAACCCCTCGACCAAATTCCTTCGGACCCTGTCCTTCAGAATCCTGTTCTCAAAATTCCATGTCAAGTTCACCGTTCCAAATAGCCTTCATGGGACATCTTCCCGACTCCCGAACCCCGGTCCGCTACTCACCAAGACCAAGTTTGTATTCTCCTCTTGCCCCTGAGCTTCCTTCGGATTCTGACCTTCAAAATTTCCCTCTCAAGATTTCGTTTCACTGGCGCCATTTCGATGGAAAATTCGAGATAGCTTCCTGACCTCCGGGTCCCGGTCCTTAATTCGCCGCCTGGCTGTCCCAAGTCTATCCCCCCTCCGGGGATTTTCCTCCAGATTTCCCTTCCCGGATTTCCGCTTTCACTTCGCCGTTTCTAACGGCTAATCCGAAACTGCCTCCTGGCAACGGAAATCCGAGAACCGGATTCCGACACCCGGATTTCCGTCCTCCCTATGTCGTTTTAAACAGCTTTCCTGCAGTAGGTACCCGAACTCCTAAATGAGGGACCAAATGACCTCCAAATCCAAAATGGATTTCGACCCACTTGCTAGAATCATGTCTTCCTTCATGCCAATGTTCTATTACCCAAATCCAACACCGATAAATTCCTTTGGGAATTACATCCTCAATTTTCCCTTTCAAGCGACATTCTTCCAAGGGAATTCTGGACCTGGGAACCTGAATTGCTTACCTTGCCTTATAATGATGAATTATCAAGTGTTATGAAATTATTGAATACGAATAATGCTTGTAAAGCTAATCTTGGTTTGCAGGAGCTTGTCCAGGACCATTTCTTCATGTTTATGATTACTGATTCTCATCTTTTGTGCAGGATTTATGGAATCCGGTGCAAAAACTTCTGGTGCCTCCAAGGAAAAGTGAAAAGGAATAGCCAAGACACCTTGAGGCAAGGAGGACAAGGACCTGATGAAGTATAAGTTCCAAGGGGTCCCCATACAATCCAGAGTCACCTCTCTCTAGAGAGACGTCACAGATACCAACATCATTCAAGTTGATGTTGACGAATTCATATAGAGGGTCAGGATGAACCCAAAGACCGAAAATGCAAAACTGATAAAGAAAAGCGGAATTGCTAAAGTTGTAGGCTTCCCACTGACCTTGGTGGCCCCAGAACTGGTAATGGCATGTGTAGAAGCTTACCAGGAGGAGACCAAAACTATAGTAGACCGAGATGGAAATGTCCTTGCAGACATGTCCCCATCGGGTATAACGGCCACATTCCACATCCCAACCTATGAGCGCATGGAGACCCCCACCATGGCCGAGTGCTAGGAACTATGGGAGCAGGATCCCATGGGATGCAAGAAAGTCATCAATCAGTATTGGTTAAAAGATAAGTGGGGCAGCGCTAGCAAGCTTCCTCAAGAGCTTTTTCACAGCGACTTCTTCGAGGATTACCATGACCTCATAACCTTGTTGAGCTGAGTGATGGGACTTCCTGGGGCGGCCTTCTTCTAGGAATGGATGTTCTATTTTGTAGAGGAGATTCTTCATGGCAAGGGGACCGCCTTCTATTGGGGAGAGATAATCGGTGATCGGTTCCATGAGCAGTTTACGACCGTGAAGAAGATCTCCTGGTTCTTCATGACCTCCTATTTGGTATATTCCCTCGCTGATCAGTGACACTATTAGGGATTGACAATGGTACCCAGTGATCCATCAGGGGTGGAACTTAAACCATACAACAAATACACCCAACTACAGTTCAAGAATTTCAAAGGGGATTACTGTCGGGTGAATGATGCACATCATTCGGTCTCTTGGGGGTGACTTTCAAAGGAGAGTTTCTCATAGCGTCGGAGCCCTCCTTAACCAATATGCCTTCCTTTATATACAGTTCCCAAAGTTCACATACATCCATACCAAGGGATTCACGGAGAGACCGAATAACCTGCCCCTGTACCCCAATGACCGAATCATTCTATTAGAGCTGACCCGGCAGCTATGACACATCCATAGCATTTTGAGCAATAAGTATCTACCGGGCCCGGCTTACCCCATTGGGATCGGCCAAGGAATGTATAAGATTCATACCTCCTAGTGTGCGGGGTATTCAGAAAGGGAGTTAGCTAAGTACAACTTCTATCAATATACAACCCAGCCTCGAATGGACCTGTACGAACACATCAGGAAGGCACTAGGACAGGAGTATGCCCACCTCCACAATGTCGAAGAATTTTGCGCTGACTGCAAGGATGATCTTGAGGTATGGTTGAGGAAATACATGCACATGATAGCCATCTATGTGCGGAGAATAAACTTGTGCCCAATTCCCGACCAACATGAAGAAGATGAGGACTTGGTGATCGATCTGGGGTACGATGCCGTCACCAATTTGCCGTTGCCAGCAATTGACTGGAATGAACCAGAGCTCGATGACCTCACCGTACTCACTAGACCCATCGAGATCCACACGAAAGCATGGGTCAACCAACAGGTGGCTTGATTAAAACAACAAGGATTCGCCTTGACATTCAAGGGACTGGAAAATGAACCAAGTGGCTCTGAAGGTGGGGTAGCTACCGCTGCAATCGGGGAAACATCTAAAACCCCACCATCAGTCAAGACCAAGAAAAGGAAGGAGGCTAGTGAGCAGTTGCCTAAACCAAAGGTCTATGCCCGCAAGTCTTCTCAGCCAGAGGCTTCCAAGAAGAAAAGAAAAACAACTGGGAGCATGGGCACGACTGTGATAACCAAGGGTCCACCCCACAGGACCAAAATCAAAGGGTCTGGATCACCAAGGGCCCAGCCTGCTGCTACTACTATTGTTGCCCCCACTCTGCAGGTTCTACTTGCAGTTTTCACTTCCTCCCCGCCTGTAGTAGACATCTCCATCCACCTTGCTTCCACTTCTCCAGTCTTGCAAATTATTCCCGTGGATTCATCATCTGCCACCACCTCGCCAATGTCCTCTTCCTCTATGTCTCCTGCCCTTCCCTTCGTTTTTGCTGCTACAACACCTGCCCTTAGTCTCCTGAAGTCCTTGGTCAAATACATGCAAAATGTGCCATCCAAGCTCTCGAGAATGCTCACTAATCTGGTGGTTCAAGCTGCAATAGCTCAGGCTATGGCCTCTGCTCTAGTTCCCCTTCCCTCTACTGAACCACCAAGGAGGAGCTCAAGGAGAAAGTGGCCGATCTAACAGCCTACATTCAATAGTGGTCATCCCTGGATGAGAAACCCACAACATCATCCACCCCGCCTCAACTGCTATCCCAAGAGAAAATTAATAAGTTAGAAAAGAGAAGGAACTTAGACAAGACTACGGAAAACTAGTTCCGGCAGGTCTTAGACATGGGAAACACGAGCATCAATTTGGCTGTCCGAACAACAAATAAGTTCCTTGAAGTTCAAAGGACCCTTGAGGGTACAAGGAAGATTTGTGAGGAGTTCCCAGAGAAGTACGAGGCCACCCATCCGAAGATCGAGGCCATACTTTCTTTGTCGAGTGAGGTCTGGGAGAAGGACCTTGCTTTCAAGGATGATGACCATTGGTTAGTAGATGTCTGGAAGCGAGATTTCAATCACGGGAGGAAAAGGCTTGAGCAGATCATTGAGTGAATAGCTCCAGACATCGAATGGGCTAGGGATTCTAGAGAAGAATGCTCGCGGTACATCAAATTGATGATGGGATATGAGCCACCTGCAGCCGAGATCAACCCTGAGAGCATAAATCCCCACTTCTTGAAAATCATAGAAGATGGGATGTCGGTTGAAGTCACCATCGACTTCATGGGTTTTGCAGCTCGTGCCTTCGCCCAATCAGAGATTTTTAGGGATAGTACAGCCAAGTATGAAGAGGACTGGAAGAAACTTGTTAGTAATTCCCAAGAATGGAGCTATCAAGTGTTGCGATCAGATATCATGGAGATGGATAAGCTCCAACCGCTGATCCTGAACTTCATAGAGTATGCAGTGCTGAAGAGGTGTGAAGGCAACCATGTTATCGATGAAGAATTCCTCAAAGAATAGCTACAACAAAGGGCAAATAGCTAAAGGGAAAAATTGCTATAGTGCTGTCACTAGAGGATGAAACAGAGAAAATGACAAGAAATTATTTATAAATGTAATATATTTGGGGGTAGGTGAAACCCTAATTGAAAGTGAATATTGGCCACACAATTGAATCGAATCTTGGCCACTCATTTTGTTTTTTGGAAACTATAAATAGGGCTCTCCTCCTCTCATTTTAAGGGAGTTGAGTTGTTGTAAAGACATGCTACTGAGAATATAATAGAAAATACAATCATTTTTTGGTGTATTTCTGGTTTTCTCCACATGTTTCATGGTTCTTCTTCATTTAGCTAGAACTTTGCTTCAAGTTACTTTACTATTTTAGCATCCTTAGATTGACTTTGGTAGAGTTAGTATGTTGTCTCTGGTTTGAAGATTATTGTTGTGTGTATGCTTTCCTTTTCCATACTTTTGGTCAGTTGTTGATGGTATATGACTGTGCCAAGTTAGCTTGGACTTTAATTTTATTGCTGCTCATAAAACTTTATCTTTATTCATGTTTCCATGGTGAATGAATGATGAATATCTGTAGTCCCTGGAAGATAGCACAGATTTCATGATATTGTGAAGATTCAGATTAAGTGAAATTATGTTTAAGGAAACTATCCATAGTAGGAACCTCCATGATCACTGTTCATTGGTAGTTGCAGGTCCAGGGAACATCTTTCTCCCTCGCCCTTTTTCTTTTTTTTTTCTTTTTTTAGAAACAACTTGTGTTAAGGTTCATTGCACATTGTAAAGCCAAATCCGACAAAACAATGGAGTCCAAGACTGTTGTCTGAACCTATAGTAAGGTATAGTAATTCCAAATCCATAAAACCCCATTCATTGACTCAATTCTCCTATAGCTTTGACTAAGTAAGACCTTCTTGTGATTCCAGCAAAATCACACCAAACAACTGATTTATTCCAAGCCTCGTCATGACCTGACACCCGAGAGACCTTGGGATAGTGTTCTGCAATTTGATTGTGGAAGATTGTCTTTCAAGAGAGGTAATACACCTACATATTACCTGTGTTGTGAAGTGCATAAAAACACCATCAACAAGTTGTAATTAATTTTGTGTTCTATTGAAGCCGCCATAGTGTAATTGAATTCTAAATTTGTAGATATATATATATAAGATTGTCTGTATCATTTTGAAAAATTATGAAGTGTGTGTTGATGTGAATTGTGAATAAGAGAAGAGCAGAAGAGCGATAATGCGTAGTTTCACTTGCACATAAAGGATCTTTATTACGAGTGTGAGTAGAATAAAGAATAAGTGCATAATCAGTCTGTAGGATAGCAGATTGAATATTGTGCTTAATCGGAACTATAATCAGGCATATGTAGATGTTATTTTTCTCAGTTCAAACTCTCAGATGGTTTTAATTTGATTCTCTTTGTAAGGCAGTGAGCTTTCCCTTTGAGCACTAAGCTCTAGGTAGTGCCCCTAAATGCAAGTGCATTCCCAATATTGTAAATTTCATTTGAGTATACTCAGATCATAATTGTGGATTGGCCATCCATTGTGGTTTTTCCCCTAACACCTAGGTTTCCATGTAAAAATACTTGTGTTATGGTGTTGTTTTTATTTTCTTCATGTTTATGCACTATAGTTGAATGTTGTTAATGAAATTAAGATAAAGGTTAATAAATTTAATTTTTGGACAACACCGATTCACCCCCCCTCTCAGTGTAGCTTGTTTCCAACAAAATGTACATAATGCTCTTTCTGAAGGTGGGAAGATTTACAAATCATGTTTGTATGTTTCAAATTTTACTGAAGCTAATGAGAAAAAGGTTAAGGATCTAGAAAACTAGCTAGCTACTATTTCTGAAGTGTTTGATCCTCTAACTGGTGGTGTTGGAAAGATAGAAGGTGAAGTGATGTCTTTGCTTGGTAAAATAAAAATATTGAAGCATGAAAATGATAAATTTTTTGCAAGGGCATGTGAACTTAGAGGCCTAATTGGTCCAAATATTGAGATAATGTTAAGCGCTCTAAAGGAAGGAGAAGACACTATGACAGTTGGTGATCCAACAAAATTGGAATTTGAAAAGACACAATCCTACCTGATTTGTGGTTACATATCAATCCTAGAGAGTCTCAAAAGAGTTTGGGACACAAATTTGATCCAACTAAAGAGATATTTTGTAGACATTTTCCAACTTATGTAAGTTAAAGAAGCATTTTTGTATAACAGTTTTGTTTGATCCATTTTTGGTATGCAGATCCCTACCTTTGCCATTGATGTCAAAGGGAGAGAATAGTGGAGTGAAAAATGCATAATCATCTTAGGGGGAGAATTGTATTTTTGGAATTTTGGGGATGGCAGTGCAGTTTATCTTGGTACTGATCCGACACTTAGTCATTTTTCAGTAAGTGTTGCCATCAATGCCAAAGTGGGAGATTGTTGGGAAGAGACACTGCTAGTATCATTTGGTTTTTTCATTGATGGAAAACCTAATCGATGATTAGATACACACATCATCATTCGATCATACCGACAAACAGATTGAAGATTGACAAGGAAGAACAAGGCATTCGGTAGTTCAGTGTTCATCGATCTGTATGAATATTTTATGTTATTGTTTTTGTTTTGTTGTGCATCTCAAGAAATTTTTTTTGGTATATTATCTCTGTTACTATTGAAGCACAATGGCTCATGTCGATCCTTGTTCGAATTTGAAGATCCTATTGGCCAATTCTCTATTTTATCAGTACTAGAGCCAACTTCATGAATGTATCATGTCACAGATGTATGCAAAGTAATTAGTTAAGTATTTTTTTGTTCGTACATCTTGGGTCCTAGCCATGTTGTGGCCGACCATTGTGGATATGCATTGAATATTATTCACGATTTGAGCCGACAGATGTAAATATTCCTTTTGTTCTATTGAAGTTGATATAGTGTAATTAAATTCTAAGTTGCGGATATATGTATAAGATCATCAATATCTTTTTGGATGATGGATGAAGTGTTTGTGATGTGAATTGTGAATAAGAGAAGAGCAGAAGAGAGATAATACACAGTTTCACTTGTGCATAAAGAATCTATGTTGCGAGTGTGAGCAAAACAAAGCAGAAGTGCAGAATTAGCCTATAGGACAAAAGATTGAATATTGTGCCTAACCGAAACTATAATCAGGCATATATAGATGCTATTTTTTGTAGTTCAAATTCTTAGATGGTTTTAATTTGATTCTCTTTGTAAGGCAGTGAGCCTTCCCTTTGAGCAGTGAGCTCTAGGTAGTGTGCCTGAATGCAAGTGCATTCCCCATATTGTAAACTTCATTTGAGTATACTCAAATCAAATTGTGGATTGGCCATCCACTGTGGTTTTTCCCCTAATAGGGTTTCCACATAAAAATCCTTGTGTTATGGTGTTGTATTTATTTGATTCATGTTTATGCATTATGGTTGAATGTTGTTAATGCTATGAAGATAAATGTTAATAAAGTTATTTTTTGCACAACACTGATTCACCCCAACTCTTAGTAGAGCTTGTTTACAACACCATCTCCAATATTTCCATCATGGTTTAATGAATCTAACCCCAATTTTGTTCAGTATTTCCATAATAATGAATTCAAAAATGGTCTAAAATACTCAAAATCCTAGAGTTAGTGAGTCTTCCTTCATTTTGGCTTCAAGACAAGAAATAAATTCCTAGATGTTCTTGAAAAATTATTTAGGACCATTTAGATTCCTTTGTTAAAATAATTCAATGTGCTTACCTAGGGAACTTTGGTCAGAGGAATGTCCTAGTAAGTAATTGTAGCAAACCACCAAAGATATTGTTGATTAATGGGTAAACATATCTTGAAGTAATTTCTATTCCAAAAAATCCATGGTTTAATATCCTCCCAAAATTTACATATACTTTCTTATGATAAAGTTTTGAAAAAACTCCTACATGATGAAGATAGTATGGAGGGAAATATTTTTATAGGCTTTACACCCATGAGGCACACTAGAATAAATATAAAAATGAAGAATAATTTTCTAAGATCCATCACCTTCAAGGAATCTAATTATACATTTGGTGCATAGTATTGTATCATATTTTTGCATACCTATAAGAGCAAATCCTCCGAAGTCATGATGGAAGCAAAATAATTCCCAAGAAACTTGATGAAAGTGTTTCCCTTGGTCTAAAAGGGCCCATTGAAAATATCTAAGGATTTTTTCATGGGATTCTTTAAAAGGTACCCAACATGAGTAGTAAACATGGATGACTACAAGAAATTTAAAACAAATTTGAAATTTCCCTACAAGAGAGGGAGGCTTAGTAATCTAGTAGGATATTTTTCCACTCAACTAATGATAGTTTCCACACAAAAAGGGGAAATATTCAAAGGAAAAAGGAATGTTTAAGAACTTGAAAAATTATTCATGATCAATCAACTTCCACCCAAAAGAGTTAAGTAATGTTATCTTAGGCAAGGAAGATTACCTATAGCACCATGAATTCTATCATTTAATATTGAACTAGATGCTAAGAAAAAATTATCTAGAAATTTAAGAACATCATTGGCTTTACACTCATCCTCTAGAGGAGTGAAAAATCACTCATCAAAAAATGACCATCAACCAACTAGTGAGAAGAATTGGGAAGAGTCATTCCTTTGACCAAGTTCCATGACACACCATGAGCCAATATATATCCAAAACCTTTACCAAAAAATATATAAAATAGGAACACGAGGACAACCTTGTTGTATGGACCAAAAAATCCCAAATGAGGAGGATTGATAGATATTTATAGTGATCCAAATAGAAGCATCAACCAAGAGAATTTCAATATATCTTAGGAATTTGGGACCAAAATCTGAGGCCTAGAGCATGGAAAGAATGAAGGGCCATTATATGTGGTCACAAAATTTTTCAAAATTAATTTTGAAAAATATGGCTCACTATTGAGAAAATCTATCTCATTCATTCCTTCCTAGATAGAAATGATATTATCAAGAATATACATAGACTCAATAAACCTAGCATGCTTTGGATAGACAATAAAAGTGAGAAAATGAGATATCTTGAGAGAAGAGAGCCTCGAAAATGATATTATAGGAGACATTGAGCAAGGTGATTGGCCACTAACTGTAGATATCCTCCAAAACTCACTCTTAGGTATGAATTTGATATTACCTTTTTTATAATATTTCCTAGATATTTTAAATTCTAATCTTCCAAATAAAAAATTTAAATATCATTACCAACCATATCCTAGAAGGCCTTATAAAATTCACATAGAAATGCATCATATCTAGGGGATTTATAATTATTTATTGAAAAGGTAACCTCCTAAAAGGTCTTCTTGATTGATAATTTTTTCACACAAGGCTCTATGAAAAGGTGGGACCCATTAATGAACCACTTGAATACATTATTGAAAAGAATTAGATCACTCCAAGGATGGCTCCTAAGATTTTAAAACCTATTCATAGAGTTGACAAAACCTAAGTAATGGAAAGAAGTTCCTCCAAAATTTGATAACCTTCTTTGATGTGTTTGATCACCTGAAAGAATGGGTTATAAATTTGATTGGTTCATTGATACGCTTGTGGACTTGATCTAGCCAATTTTTAAGAATGGCCCAATTTATATTTATTATTTAGTTTCCATCACATCAAACAAGTAGTGATTCTTATTTGTGATTCAAGAATTATGACCTAAACAATAGATAATCATCTACCAACCACTAAAATCAATAAAATATTTTAATTTATTATTTTTGTTATACACTCACAATTGTAAACTAGATTCATTAAACTACATTAATTATTATATTTATTAAACCTAATATTGATAAAAATAAATAATTAAGAGAGGTGAGGAACTTGTATCTACTAGGGTTTGTGTCTTTTCTACTATATTTGGATTTCCTCATGTCATACTATGCCCTTGAAATAGGAAACCCTTTAACCTTCCATTTATTGATTTTTCTTTTAGCTAGTCCTTTTTATGACCTTAAACAACTTCAACCCAATAGTTCATGTATAATTTGGTAGCTCTACACAATAGCTCCTCCAAACAAAAATACTGGGAAGTTTGTTCTCAAGATTTTTCACAGGGTATGCACTCTTGATCCCTAGTGGATGTGGTTCTACCTAGCCTTGATTTTTATAATTCTTGTAAATGGATAGAGTATTTCACTTTGATAGGGTATTTTTTTGGAAGAATCCCCCTAAAAGCATGCTCCAAGATTGGTTCAAAAAGAATTGAGCCTCACATGGGGTTTGTCTTGATGTTGTCCAGAACCTAACTAAAAGGTTATCTCTTTTTTTAATTTATTGGGGCCAACCATGCTAAGGCTATCCTCAAACATGGCCCGTGTTATGAATGTGTGTCACTATTGGTCTTTCAACCTTGGGAATGATATTTTGTTTTCCTAAATGTGAATTGTTATGCCTTACATAACCACCCCATCTTTTGACTTGGTCAAAATGGGTCCCCCTTTTTGTTTTTATACTAAGTTGTTTTTGAAACAAAGTTTGGAGTCTTGTTTTGCCAATACTTTGTTTTTCTTTGGTTTCTCTATCAGAACCGGAACTGGAAATGAATCGGGTTTTGAAAGTTCTTTTCAAACTTGTTTTGGTTCCCATCTCGACAGTCTTTCGTTTATGTCTTTTGTTTTTTCTTCAGCGGACGCGGAGCCAGAGTGGGTGTTAAGTTGGTCCTTATCGAAAATTGCAAAATCATAATCGATTCTGCCCCCACCTCCGCTATTTTGGCTTTTGGTTTTAGTCTATGTCTTTTTGTTTAGTTTTATTATGTCTGTCTTTTGTTTTACTTTTTGTGTTTGGTTTTGTTTTGTGTTTAGTTGGCGGACCTGGAACCGCAATAGGAATGAAGTTTGGAAATTTCTTAAAAGTTTTAAATCAGTTTCCATTTCAGTTTCGCCCCCGCCGTTTTTTTGGATCGTTGACTTTTTGACTGAAGTTGCACTATTGAGAAGTGTTGGTTCTCTTTCAGTTTTGACTCTGCCTTAACTGTGTTTTAATGCATTAATGACAGTTGCTCGTGTAGGTAGAAATCCTCATTTTTACCTTCATTAAGGATTAAACGAACAATTATTGTCATCATTAAGAAATTAAGGAGCACGAAAGAGCAGCGACGGAGTTCATTTCAACGAATTGATCGAAAGAGAAGAAGGTTATCGTTTGTGAATTAGTTTAGAAGGTTAGCAGGGTTATGTTGTGTTTGAGGTAGGGTTTTCTTATCATTGTTGTTCTTCATTCTTTTATTGTTGTGTTTGTCGTATCTGCTCATGCTTTAAATCATTTCGCTTTTAAACGAATTTGTGATTCTTGGTATGATTAGTTTGAGTAGGTTCTTGTTTTATTTTGTTTATTTGGTTATGTTCTTCTTTTCTTTTGCTTTTTTTTTTAGTTCTTTTGTTGTAGGGCACGGTCGCTTTCATGTTTTAGTCATGATCGCGTCATGTTATTTTGATTTGCAGTGAGTTAGATTAAGTTTAGGTTTTAAATGGTGATTGGTTGGATTAGAAATTTATAGTGAGGTAGATTAGAGATTTACAGTGAGGTAGATTAGAGATTTACAGTGAGTTAGGGTTAATTGAATCTCGTTTTTACTTAGGGTTTTGTTGCGTTTAATTTGGTAAAATGGCGAGGTTTAAAATCCGTGCCCTAGTTTTATCGTGTTTGTTAGATTAGGGTTTCATGTGTTTCAGTGATCACTTTTTAATGATTAAAATATGATACCCTAGGATTCAATCGTTCCCCATGGTCATATGAGTATAGTGTTTTAAAGCCTCTTTTCATCTAATACGACCTTGGTTTTAGTCATGGAGTTATAGGTTAAATCGATAAAATCTTTGATGATGTCATGGTCAACCTAGGCGGAGATGGGATCAGAATCGATCTTGAACTTGAGAATTCTACATTTTTTTTTTTTTACAAAAGGTATCGATTCCATTTTCATCCTGTATCCAGCTCCGTGTATAATAAAGAAGTCTTCTGTCAAAATAATGATGACCTTGTCGAAAGTGGAAGCGGAATGGAAATAAAATATGAAAAAATGAAAATTTGAAGAAAACCAAATCCGTTTTCCATTTCGATCCCGGTTCTGATCACCTTCCCGATTTCGACTCCAAGCCCGTTCATTGTTAGTAAAATATCCATGTCGGTTTTGGCTCCGAGTCCGGCAGTGTTGCAAACATAAACTATTTTAGATTATGTTTTTGTCTGGTTCCACCTCGGGTGCATATATGAAAGGTATGGCTTTTAGAGCATGTTTTGTGGCAATATCTAAAGATCTAATTAGAGGTTTTTCTTGCAGGAAAGTTGAAAGATGTCAGGAACATCAGGGGAAGCTACTCGAAGGAACCAGCCTGCAGGAACATCAAAGGCAGCACCAAAACCAAAGAAGTTAAAACCAGAACAATTGCCTTATACCTTGAGGTATAATCATAGGAGTCCGGTGGTGAAGGTGAGCAAGGTGGAATCAGACTAGTCAGACATCACTGATATGAACTTAGGCCAGTACAACTTTGAGGAGTTACATGGAGAAACCTTTGCAGAACGAGAAAATCTAATGGGAAGGACGCAAAGGATTGTTGATTCCGGCTTGGCACATATTACTATGTTCACTTTATCAATCCAGTGCCCAGAGTTGATTTTAACAGTAGCCAGTGCCTACAATCCTACTACAAGACTATGCATGGATTCACAAAATAGGGTGATCATTGATCTTACTCCTCAAATGTTTCAAAGTTTATTTAATGTCTCAGATCCTAAGAGCTTGGTGCAGTTGGATGAGGTAGAGGCCTTGGAGAAATATAGTAAGTATAAGGACTCCAATAGGTCTCATTTGAACAAAAAGTGGCTGAAGACAGAAAATAAATCTCTATCCAAGCTTGCACACCAACCTAAGAGGGTAGATTTCAAGAAGGAAATATTGGATTTAATACTAATGTTGTTCAGGGTATTTGGGAAGAGGGATACGTTCCACTTCAAGGAATGGATGTTTCCTTTCATCCAAATAATCTTAGAGGGTGACTATCAGTTTGATTGGCCAATCATTGTGTCAAATGCCATCCATGATCAGCTAACTAACATTAGAAACACTAAGTGTTTCTTTATGACTTCTTATGTGGTATATGCAGTAGCCAGATTGGGTATCTTCCTAGGCTTGAACAGAGTGGGCATAATGGGAGCCTTAGATGGACAGAAGAAGGTATGGGAGCACTATGATCAGTTGTCTCTTCAAGTTTTTGAGACTCATTTCAGAAGAGTCAATGATGCATTTTTATATGTGATCATCAACCAATTGAATGGAGATGCAGGATACCGGTTAAGTCAAGAAGCCATGGCATTCATTGCTGAATGGAGATGTTGGTACATCCAGTACACCAAATTTACATACTTTAGGTTGGCTGGTTTTGAATGCCATCCGTATTTGCTTCCAAGATGCTGCAATAACATGATAGTGCTAATGGAGTTTGTGTATCAAGCTCTTGGAGTTAATGCTCGATTTGGGATCAAACATAAAACCGGATGTCATAAGTTTCCCATGAAGTTGGGTGAGTATGGTTGTCAACACTTGGTAGGAGCAAAGGTGGTCTGTAATGAATTAATACAGTTGAAATTGGGATTATACATAGCTCGTAAGTGTTTTGATCCAAAGGGTAAGATGTATGCTTTGTTGCCTACAGTGTTTACTAGACATTTCAATTTGTTAGAAGACTTTTGGAGTGATTGGCAGGATGAGTACGATTTGAGAAAGAAGAACTATGAAAGATTGCTTGTCGCACTCATGTCAAAGCTAGGTGTCAAATAAAACATTCATGACACATTGGTGGATGATGGAATTGTATTGGATCCATCCTATGAAGCGTTGAACATTGGCACCAAGAGCCTAGATCCAATTTACTAGGATGCTGAAGAAAGCATTGATATTAAATGGATTGGAAGGACAGTGTTGGATAGGAGTGTGTAGTGGTTAATGTTAAAAACTCAAGCTCCTCAAGAACCAACCCCTAAAAAGGGTAAGGGATACAGGAGGATCAAAAGAAAGAAACCTCCCAAAGAGCCATTAGAATTCCTTCCTCCAGACATTGAAGAGATAGAACTTGAGGCGGTGGATGATGAAGAAGAAACACAAGAAGGGGATGTTCTAGTAGGATCTACTATTTTGACACCTACATTAGGTAAATCATCTGCACAAGTCCCAATTACAAGGAAAAGGAGTAAAGAAATTCAAGAAGGAGCTCTTCATAGCATGGTTGAAGCTAGAAAGGGAAAAGAAGTGGAGGAGGAAATTCTGGAGGTTGAGACAAATTCAGATGAGACTCTGTCAGAGAAAGATGTGCAAGAGAACATGCCTTCAGAGGAGAATATTGAGCAGATTTTAACACATGAAGATCAATGGAAGCTATTTGAAGATGCGAAAAGAGATTCTGATGCAAGGGCTGTAGTGGAGAAACAAAAGGAAATGGAAGCCAAGGTACAAGTTGATGCTATACTGCACCAACAACAATTGAAAGCCAAACAAGTTAAACAAAAGGCAGTAGTTGATGAAGCGAAGAAACAAAGAAGGCAACAAGAACAAGAGCTCAAGATCAAGGAAGAGAATGATAAGTTAGATTTGATACAAAAGATCCATGATCTTGAGGAGAAGAAAGCGAGAAACTGAAGGGAGAAAGAAATCTTAGTTGCCAAGCTAAAACTCGCGGAAGAGGCTCACAAAAAGGAAGAAGAAGCAACACAATTGCAAAAGGAGAAGGATGTTGCAGAGTTGATCAAGAAACAACAAAAAGGAGAAGAAGAAAAAGCAGAAAAACTTAAGGCTTTGGAGGTAGAAAGATTAGAAAGGGAAAGACTAGAGGCTTTAGAAAAAGAGAAGTTGGAAAGGGAAGCTCTAGAGAAAGAAAGAATAGAAAAAGAACGGTTGGAAAAGGAAAGAGTGGAGAGAAATCGGTTGGAGGAAGAGAGGTTAAGGAAAGAAGAGGAAGATAAGGAAAGGAAAGAATAGAAGGATAGGGAAGAGGCTGAAAAGCTTGTGCAGATGCATATACTGCAAGAACAACAAGAGAAAGCAAGGGTTGAGTCTCAATCCTAGGTAAATATGCAGCCACCTTCTATAGTTATTACTCCCTCTTCCTCTATGATGACTACTACTCCAAGTGCTCCTACATGGCTAAAACTGGACTTGTAGAAGAGGGTAGTAACCCCTTCATAACCTCTCAATTGGGAGGACATGATGAAAGGAATTGAGCAGGAGAGGCCTAAAAAGAAAGCCAAGATTCTACATTCTACCCGACTCATAGATAAAGGAGAGATTGTTGTTGAATGTGCCATGCCAATGACAGAAAAGGAGGTAGGGGACATGCAGTTAACAAATTATCAATTGAGTACTGTCAACTTGGGAAGGCCCACTAGGAATTAGTAGATGAACTTGATTGATGTGGTGGATTCAACAACCAAATCAAGAATGATTAAGGATAAGCAAAAGAAGGATGAGCTTAAGGCTCAGTTGGATCAACTACATTCATTCTTAAGGAGTGTTTCCTCTCTGAGATCACAAAAGGTAACTACCATTGAAACTCCTATTTTATTAAGTAAAAAGGAGGTAGATGATTTGGTGCAGGTAAGAGGTAAAGTGGAGATGGTGGACCAATGGGTAGACAAGTTAAACCGAGAAGTGGGAGAAGTTTTGGTTGAATGTTTTAAAGCCTACAAGGACACAGAAGGGTTAATAAAAGAGATGCATCAATACATTGAAGCATTGGAGAAACAAGAAGAAGAGTATAAAGAATACAATCAGAAATTGGAGAAGGTTAATGCATTACCTTTAGCTACTCTTCTTGAACAGTCCATACTTGAGGAGGAGAATAAAGATTTTATTGGAAAAACCTCTCGTATACTCTATTTTAGAACTAGCTTCTTGTGTAAACATAAGGATGAGATCCAGGAGGCTGTTAATAATTTGATTGAGCAATTGGAAGAGCTGGAAGCGGTCATTGCTATTATTATAGATGTAAATGCATTTACAAAAGAAGGCATGTCTTTGGGTCAAGTAAAAGAGAAATGGGATGAAAGATTCAGAGGACTAATGTGGAAGGGAGATGATGATGGAGATTTGATGTTGGATCGGTTAATGGATATCAAAGAAGAAATAAAAGTTGCTGGAAGAGAATTGACAAAGGTAAAAGGTATGAGGGAGTTTGCTACAACAGAATTGGATCAAATAGAATTTGAAGATAGCTAGGTCGATGGGCCAGAAATAGATACCTTACAGCAAGTCTTCACCAGTTATGATGAGTTCATTGCAAATCTAGCTTCACATGCATAAATCTCTTGCATGCATGATTTCCTTCTTCTTTGCATGTTGCATGCAGCACTGTCAGATGAGGCGCATGACATATTTTTCTTCTATTTTTTTCTATTCTCTAGTTAAACTGAACGTCGAATGTAAGAACTCAAGATCAAATCGATCTGAGTTTCCAAGAAATTTGTTGTTCCTAAAAAGGTGGATAGCCTAAAATAGAAGTGAAGTTCAAACTTTTTGTATAATCTATAAATACCCTGTGGGTATCATATTGTAAGGGTCGGCTAATTGAGAATAGAATTGGCTTACCTGAGATTAGGAGATAGAATTTTATAGTGATTTTACAGAGATACATTGTACTTGATCTTTTATAGTTAATAGAATTACAGGTTTTCTCAAAATATGGTATTTAGAATTAAATTGTTTGTTTGATAAGGCTGATAATTTATAATCTATCTGTATGCAGTGATTGTGTTGAACATAAGAGTTTCTTGAGTGATGAAAGTCATTTGAAGGAATCAGATTTAGGGATTATCTTATTAGATTATCATTGAGTTAAAGTTATTAAAGTCTTTTGATCTATGACCTTAGTGATGAATGGATGTATGTTTTGAAATCTTGGAGATAGTTGTGATAAGCGAAAAGTGATATTGAATTAAGCACCTTAGATGCATGCAATGGTATAGTTTATGCTATAGATTGTGTCATGATTTGGTTTTATGATCTGTTAGGAAACATTCATTGTTGAAGGTATATGTCCAGATGCTAGATAAATTTGATTCATACTTACTGGTTTACCCCTTTGTTCTATCTTTTTCTTTTGTTTAAAACCCATTGATTTACAGAAATAGTTCGATAAACAAATGAGTCATTGTCTGAATCTTTTGTTACCAGCACAAGCCCCTTGAATATTATAGTTGCATGAACCGATTGAGCGACACCATATAGTTGAGAACCAACTACCAGGACCTTGGGAGTTAGGCTACTATATGTTGTCTTTCTTTTTCAGTAGAAATAGAGTAGAAATATTATGTTTTAACGTTGTTTGTGTCATCTTCACCATCAACAGAAATTGGCGCTAGAAGGAGGGCCTAAAAGGACAAGCTGGCTCGCATAGTGTCTTTCTCACCAGAGAGATATGGAAGGATTTTGAGATCCTCTACTGACCCTGAACCTTTACAAGAATTACAAACCCCAGTAAGACCTAGATCTCATGCTCGTAGGGTTTTGATACCTACATTACCACCACCACTCACTCCACCTGGATTTCCACCATATCCACCTATGCCACCACCAATTCAACCTACATCACCACCTCCAATTAGGCTTGTATCACCACCAATTTAGCCTATACCTACCCAACCAATCCCACCAATGGCTTATTTTGTAAATAATCCCTCCCCGTTAGGGACTATTCCTAGGGGATTCCATGATTTACCAAAGAACCCAGAGAATTTTTGTCCTAAATACATGCAAGGCATAACATGAATATTATTTTTGTTCTGGTTTAGCTTGATTTTTTGAGCTTATCCCTTCCCTATTGGAACTTTCTATCCATCTTTTTCTACTTCCTTAGGGAAGGTCATTTGCATTGAGCCTAATATATTTTACTAGGCTCATCCATAGAAATGTGTTTGTGTTGAGATCAAATTTTCCAAGGATTTGAAAGAATCTGTGGACACTCAAAGTGGTCACCTTCATCACACCCACCATGTGCTTTATGTCAATTTTCCCAACACTTATTTTTACTATCATTCCATCAAGCACAAAATTAAGGATTACCCTTTGGTGACCCCCAATATAGATCACCTCCCCAGTTGACCATTTTTCTTGGTTTGTAAAGGTTCCTCCCTCAAAATCTAAGGAAAAAAGGATAACGATTTCATACCACAATAAAAAGTTAATCTTGGTAGCTCCCAAGCTAAAGCTTAGGCCACTATGAATTGAACAATTGTCAAAGTAAAATATAAAAATGTTGAAAACCCTTCTGAGAAGGGGAAAGAGGCTGTCCTACCTACTAGTGAACCATCTACCAAGCCAATATTTTCTCAAGTTTCATAGTTGATGTTGGTTTTATCTTCTCAAATAGAAGTTCATGTTCACTCTCCCCCTTCACCTAAACATTTGTGACACTCTCGCAACCTACCTAGGAAATTGGAGGAAGATTATGCTATAGAGAAGTGAAGAATACCAATTCCCAACATTCATTTGGGTAGTTTTTCCTCAAAATATTTTTGCAGAATTGTTATTCTTCTCTTTAGGATTTGGGTAGTGATGAAAATCCTCTTAACTCTCTTAAATGAATTTCCTATCCTATAATTTTTGAGGTATTACTATCCTCTCTAGGAAATATTTAATGCATGATATTCATCATAATTAGTCATATTTAGATGTTTTCTGTTTATAGAAAGTGAATATTACTAATTTTGTGCTTTCAAAAAATTGACATGTCATTTTTCCAGCGAGATCTATGTTTTGCAACAATCACAACACTGCTCATGAAGGGTTTATCACCTTTCTTTCTCCTAGGTAGCTTCAATATGTTATTGACCATACTTGTGACCCCACTAATCATGTGATTTGTATCCTATTAAATGTCAACAATCATTCTTTTGGTATCATAAATATAAATGCTCCCAATGATGTTGTTGAGAGATCTCTTTATTGGCAATGGATTGTTGATTCATTGCTTGTTACCACTTGGGTTATGTGTGAGGACTTTAATATGGTAGAGATGGCATATGATAAAAATGGGATCCTATCCTTATGATGGAAAGTTAGAAAATAAGAGGCATGGTATTACATGTGTAATAAATTGGTCCTTTTTTATCCCAATATGAGTCATTGCCACAATCATTCCCATTGGTATACATGGAATAATTTTTGGGCTAGTTATGATAGAGTATTTAAACTCCTTGATCATGCAATGTTTGTTGGGAATAGGATGCCATTTAATTGCAATCCCAAACATATTTCATGTATCTCCTAAGTCCTTGGAAAGTGTTCCCCAACACTAGGATTAGAAATAGATTAAATTTGAACGAAATGAACATGTAAATTGACATTTGTGATTATTCCTAAATAATAGGAACATGTGGGGATGCCCATTTTTAGCTCCTAAAAGATAGGAGCACATGAGGAGCCCACATGGAAGGTGGAACCCACCTTGCTTCAGTTAACTATTTTGAGGATTGATACCACTTTAGTAATGCATGTCTTGTTCCTACAAAATAGGGATTAATATTTACAAAAGTGGAGTGGCACTATCAATTATCTATTAGTTTAGTTCAATTCAGTTTAGTTTAGTTTAGTTCAGTTCAGTTATCTTCAATTGCATGTAGATATTTTGAGTTGCATGCTAGTTGACTTGAGTTGCGTGTTAGTTGACTTGAGTTGCATGACTAATAACTTCAGTTGCATGATAGATGACAGGTGAATAATTTCAGTGAAGTGGGGATGATTCAATCATGCATAATGTTTTCATGAATTGATGGAGAGATATGTTTTAGTTAACTAAGATTGACTTGGGTCCACCTTGGGCACCCAAGTTGGCATCTTTCAGTTAACACCTTTTACATGAGAAGATATTTACAAGGCTTAGTCAAGTGGGCCCATTCTTGGGTGCCAACTTTGAGGTGATGTTTACAAGATGTCTTTGTGACCAGAGTTCAGTTAAGTGTTTAGTTTGGGGTGCCCAAATTAAGGAAGACTTTGTTTTGACTTTAGATTACATGGTGGAACTCTATTTGCCCAATCTAGGTGTAGGTTTTTGTGAGGATAATTATGCTCTTTTTTTGTACAACTCTTATGATTTTTACATGCTCATAATAGTCTATAAATTGCAGCAAGTGAATGAGAGTTTATTGCAGGTTGTGAAGAAGGATTGTTGAAGGAAAGGAAGCATATCAATCAAGGATTGATATAGTATTATTGTACTCTTGTTCTAAGGTTAAATAATAGAAGTACTATTGATTCTGGTGGAGTTTTTTCTCGAAAGGGTTTCTCCATGCATATGTTGTGTCACTTCTATTTTCTTGTCTCATTCTTCTACAATATTATGTCTCTTTCTACAATTGGTAAAATTGATCTAAACAGATTAATCATACAAAAAGAATTGTGACAAAGAATACTTAATTAGATCTACAGTATAATAGTTTTACAAGTTTTAAGCTACAATATTACCTTCATTTTCCAACATTTGGTATCAAATCTAATGGTTGGGTAGGGTTTGGGATGCCTTTCTCTTGAAATTTTGAAGGTTTTTTGGCTATTGTGGGAGCTTTTACTATTATGTTATTTCATATTTTTAAAAGAAGTGTGTTACAATGAGTTATAATTCTCATTTAGATATTGAAAGATTCAATGGATCTAGTTATGAGATGTGGAAACTAAAAATGGAGGATCTCCTTGAATAAAGAGATTGGTGATTAGCTATTTGTAATGTGAAAAATCCATCTACAACGATGTTAGATGAGGATTGAGCTAAGATTGATGAGAAGGCAAGAGGGACCATAAGGTTATGTCTTGTTGATGTTGTTCTATTGAATGTTTTAGATGAAGCTACCACATATAAATTGTGGAAGAGGATAGGTGATATCTATCAAACCAAAAGTCTTACTAATAAGTTGTATCTAAAAAGACAGTTGTATTCTTTAAAGATGAAAGATGGAGATTCTATTGCACATAATTTAAACTATTTCAATTTGGTTCTAAGTCAGTTTGCATCTATAGATGTAAAGCTAGAAGATGAAGATAAATTCATTTTGTTACTTTATTCTTTACCAGAATCTTGGGAAAATCTAATTGTTGCTATCAATAGTAGTGGTGCACCTAAGGTGGACAATATAATTCCTATTCTCCTATCAAAGGAGATGAGGAGGAAGTCTAGAACTGGATCCAAAGATTCCATGTTTGTAAGAGGTAGGCCTAAGGAAAAGGAACCTAAGGGAGACAAGAAAGGAAAGGGTAAGTCCAAAGGATGGTCTAAAACCCCTGGTAAGATTAAGGTAAAGTGTTGGAACTATGGGAAACTAAGATATGTAAAGAAGGATTGTAAGAACAAGAAAAAGATTTTTTATGCTTCTACAAAGAAATCCTCGGATGACGGTAATGATGCATTAATAATTTCATGTAAAAATGCTAGTGATGACTCTTGACTTATTGATTCAGATTGCTCTTATCATATGACTCCTAACAAGGAGTGGTTCACTAAGTATACTGAATATGATGGAGGGAATGTATTATTTGGAGATAATAGCACAACAAATATTATGGACAAAGGAGAGGTAAAGTTGTGTTTTAGTGATGGTAGGGTTAATACCCTTAATGATGTTTTACATATTCCAAGACTTGCTAGAAATCTACTTTTTGTATCTAAGTTCAATGATTCTAGAATGTATGTAACATTTGACAAAGGTGGTTGCAAATTGGTGAAAGGGGATATGGTGGTTACTAAAGGATCTCGGATTGGCACTTTGTTTAAGCTTAATACCTCCAATTTGAATAGATCGGCCAATGTAATTGAAGCTGAAAATACATGTGTGTTGTGATTGGGACACATTGGTGAAAAAGGTCTTAGGAAAATTCTTAATAAGAGATTGGTTGATGGTATTTTTGACGATGATTTCACTCGCACAAACAAGGCGAATAAAAATCTTCACAGACAAACTGCAAAGATCCTATCCTTCTTGAAAGATATGGAATAAGACAATCCAAAGGGGGAATCTACCTTTAATAGAACAAAATATTGACTCAGTTCAATCCCAAGTCTTTGGTAATCAGGTCATGATTGTACTAGGTTCACTCAAGGGTATGATGTGATTTTTTTGTTAATCTCAAAGGGAATGTATTGTTTAGAATCATATGTATATTCGACACTAAATTTTCAATTTGGATTTTAAGAATAAATATCATGAAACCGAAATATTAGAAATCATATTTCATGAACATCAACAATTTCATTTGCTATCACTTAAGTAGATTTGGCTTTAAGAATTCGACAATTTCAATAGAAAAAAAAATATCAATTCATCTTTTTTTTTGGAACATTTTTAAAAATTTAAACATCTATTCTAAAATAAAGCATAAAAATATTGAAAATTAAAATTTCTCCTGATTATTCTCCACGCATGCCCCAAAGAATTAATTAAATCAAAGAAAACCAATTTATTCTTCTTCAAATTTCTTCACAACTACATATAAAATGATGCAAGCTTTTAAAGAGAGGGTTTTAGTTTGGACACCGAGTAGGTTCTGTATGCACCCTTAAACGACACAACATACAGTCTTATTTGTTTGAACTAACAAAACTAGCTACAAAAGATTCATGAGATAGGTAACTATCAAATTGGCTCTGATATTAATCAAATTCTACATGCATACAAGTTTTTAGAATAGAATGATTCAGAAAATAGGAAAAAAAACCTAACTTAGAGAGAAGTTTTGGATCTTCCGACATCCACAAATTCTGAACTTAACTTTAAAAAAAAGATATATCCTCTGGCCTTTTATAGAATTCAAGGCACAGATAGGATAAGACAAATACACGAGAGAGAATCCAAGGGACCAATCACATCAAGGTATGTGGAATGTAGTGATTGACCAGGAAATTACAATTGAAGTCAATGAAGATCAACTCCGATTGCTCATTGAAGCTCTTTGAGTTTTAATCCTTTATTATCAGGGTTCCTTCTTAGAACCAAAAAAATTTCTCATTTGAGTGTAAGAAATTCCCATATATTCATAATGATCAAATGGAAATTGAATTCCTTCACTCCAGGTTCATCCTTGGTTTGAACATTCTAGGAATAAATAAATATTGGAATGGGTACACTTCTTTGTTGCATGCTTAAACTCCAAAGTTTCAGGTTCCCAGTATCTGGCACTTCTTTACAAAAAACTTTATTCCAGCATGAACCTCTAAAATGTATCATTGAACCTGGTAATACCATCGGATCTATTTGCAAATTTTATTTTTCGTACCGTCCATACCCGAATGTTGCATCACAATCTGTATTTCTTGGAATCACAAATTCCACACATTAAATCCCTTTAAAAAACAAATTTATAAACATCTCATGTAAATAAAACCATTATTCAAATGTTATAACACAAATTTATCATAAATAACACACTTTCCAAAAACATTATAAATCCTTTCATGATTATCTTCTACATATACCGGACTACTAGACTATCAGACTCATTAGATAATCACAAAATTTTAAAACTCCACTTTACATGACAACTCGGTACCCGGTACCCGATATTCAACTTTACCCATGAACTTTCCTTGGACTTCAATTTTATCGGACTTCCATCTTTCCTGGGATTCAAATATCAGACTGGAACATTCTACTCATATTCTTATTACCTCTTTCTCTTTTCAAACATTCCCGGTTGTTGGTATCTAATACCCAGAACACTTTATTACAAAGTACTCTTTAATTAAATATTTCTTTTACCTTTTTACTTCTGGTGATCTTCCAACTAGGTAGCTCATACCATAAGATTTTTTAAAAAAATTGCTAAGTCCCCAAGCCTTATAATCTTGGGGCATGTTGTGAGACCACACAACAACTTGCGACCAATAAAACCAAATTTAAACAAAATTTGAAATTAAATCACCAATTTTAAATTATAATTTATGCATATTTTAAAACAATAACCTTTACCTTTACCTAGATTCTGGCATAAAAATTTAAACTCCCCCAAAAAAATCCATGTGTGCTCTAATTAATTCTTGTATATGAGCAAATTTGCACCCCTAATGAAAATTCCCCTTTTACCCTTCTCCACTTTAGAAAATCAAATTCAAAGGCTTAATTCCACATAGGCCCACTATCCTCCTTCCACTTGGCACCATTTTTAGCATTGGTAGATGCGTTACTATTGGGGACACTCGTGTGGTGTGAAAACTTCTACGTGGCACACTTACATCCCTGGTAGATTCCTATGGCTGGAGTCAACAAAGGCATTACACTTCCTATTGGAAGTCAAATTATAATTTCTCCCTTCGACTAGCCGACCTGAATATGGTTGTTTCTTCATCTCTCTTCTTCATATTTACCTCTCATTCATTCATTTTAAAGTTATTTGATCTCTACACACTCATCCACAAGCATTGAAGAATTTTTTTTCACTCCATAGTAGCAATCTCGTCACTCCATCACTTCAATAGAGCAAGCGTAGGATAACACCATTGTAGTAGAGGCTTGAGTTCCTCTCATTTTCTCCCCCACTAGCCTTGAGAAATTTGGGCGGAGGTGGTAATATCCTCACTCATCTTCTCTATTATTTGGTTGAGTTAGCACATTATTGTTTGGTAGTGTTTTATTGTTCTATTACTTTGATTTCCTTCTTTATCGTATTATTTCTATATTGTGGAAAACTTGGCTATCCGTGGAGGTGGAAACACCAAAAAAGGGGTTTGATTGAGGAAAACCCCTAAACATCCCCCCAACAATCTCCTTCTCGTTTATGTGTAGGTGAAGATATCTTGGAGTGAGCTGGTGAACAAGCTATTGTGTGAGATCGTTTTCGTCACCCTTTCGGTAATATACTTGTTTTATCACATCCATTTATATTTTTTGTATTTCATAGTATTATTCTGCTCCCTTAGAAACTACTAACTAGGCTGTTATTTTGTTTTTCAGTGGTCAAACCTTGTCTTCTTGGTTCTTTGGCCGTACGGATGCCAGGGCATTTGAGAGATGCCAGCATGCCACGCTGTCGTCCCAAAATCACGCTTATGTCCTCTAACAAAGAGCTATACGAGACATAGAGTTGATCCTATAAATTGACTCGCTTAGTCTTCTTTCAACTCTCAGGTCTGCAGAGTGATCGAAGGGCCTCATAGTCCTCATCATTCTCATCTCGCCTTTCCTAATATTCCCTTAAACTGTGGTAAGTTAGGGAAACCAACTGCTCTCGGCCCTCCATAACCTGGGGCCTTGTAGTGGTTGGTCCCCCTCTCTTACATTTTTGGTGAACCCGACGTGAACCAATGTCTACTCATTTTTTGGTGTTCTGAGCTTTTTCTCTTGTGCCCTTTAATCATTGAACTCTTGTGTATTGTGAAGGTTTATGAGCATCACAAGCCAGTCCACAACCTCTGGTTATATTTTCAAGATAATTTTGTGACAAATTTCGATGGAGAAGACAAAGGTCTCTTCTAGCTTCACTACTAGTCTTTTCTCCAGTTTTATAGTTGGTGTTTCTATGCAAGAGCAAGTGTCATGGGGCGATTCTAGATTATTCAATGAAATTGACTACATCCCTACCCCTCCTATGTCACCTACCCTATCATCCATAGGTGAGTGTGAAGTTATCCACATCCCTTCTGAGTATGTTGCTAGTCTGAGAAAAGGGTTAAGTTCTTTGGAAATTCACTTGGAAAAAGACCCAAAGTTGGCTAGGGCCACAAAGGTTATCAATGAAATAAAGTATATGATAGGAAAAGAATGAATGGTTGTACAAATCCTGGCTAGTCTCATTGGTATGACTAAAGCATGTGCTCCCTCGAACCATGGTAGCATGATGCGAGGTATCCCCTTCAAGGAGAATGAGAGATAGTTAGGAGTGTCCATGCCTCCATCTATGTACATGGCCGACACAGTGCCTTCAATCACTATCCCCAATGCTTCTAAAAGTTTTAAAACTGTCAAAGTAAACAAAAACCCTTTGGGTTTTCACTTCACCCCTCTTCTCGCCTCCGGTGGTGGAGGATTTGGCAAGATGATTGGTGGGGGCTTTGGTGGTGGTAGCTTCGGTGGTGAAGGTGGTACTGGCGGAAGTGGTTTCAGCGAAGGTCATGGTGGTGCCTTTGGAAGTGGTGGTGGCTCCGGTGGAGGTCACACTGGTGGTGGTGGCATTGGTGGTGTCTCCAATGGTAGTCATGGTGGTGGTCCTTGCGGTGGCTCTGGTGGTGGTTCCACTAGTCCTATGTCTTCTAATGACCCGATTCTGAATACCCTTCTTTAGAATATAGGGAAGATACAGAACTAGCTGGGGAACATTTTTGAAGCTTTTTCCTAGCCTATCTTTCAGCCCTTCTTCTGACATAGCCCATTGTCAATAGCAATTCTAAACACTCCTTTCTTGTAAGGGATGGAGATTCCTAAATTTGAGAAATATGATGGTAAAGGGAACCCGCAAATGCATGCATCTAACTTTAATGCCTTATGCAAAAAATTCTTCCATCATGATGCATAGATGGAAAAACTGTTCCCTCGATCCCTCAAGGATATAGTGCTCGAGTGGTACTATTCCTTGCCTGAAAATTCCATCTTTACATTTGATAAGCTTGTGAACCAGTTCCTATGATAGTTCCAAGCCAACATCAGGCCTAAGATGACCTTCTCTAACCTTGTTCGGTGTAAAAAAGGGGATAATGAGAAAATTACCGACTTCATAGCATAATATCAAGCGTTCTTTTCACAGATCTCATACCCATTACCTAATTCCGATGTGCAAAAGGTGTTCATAGGGAACTTACAAAGGCCTTGGCAAGAGAAGTTTTCCCTTATGAAATACTCTTCTTTTGAACACATTTGTGTGCAGCCCTACGGGAGTATCAACAGATGGTGGTTTAGTTTGGGGGATCCTCCTCATGCTCCCATCCTTAAGGGAAGTCCATTGTATCGATCTCCAGGAAAGGAAAATTTGTTGCGAAGTAGTAGCCATTGTGGATAACAACGACCTCAGACGTGACCGAAATTTCACAAAGTTATCTAAATCTTATTCCTCCATCTTACAAAAGCTATTGAAGGATAAGATTGATAAATTTCCAAGTCCAAAACTAGTTAGGGAACCATATCCTAGCTAGTATGAAGTAAATACCTATTGTCAATACCATCAAGTTAACAAACATGATACCAAAAGTTGCATGTGACTGCATCATGAGATATAGGATCACATTGAGGATGATATTATTCATCTTGATGGAAGCAAGCATACGAGAAAATCAATGGTGAAAGCTAATAGTGAATTGTAGATATACATGAACCCGCTTCCTTCGCATTCTGCTAACATGATTATCGATCCCTCTGATTCTGTTTCTCAGCCTGAAGCCTACATTGACATGGTTACTATTACTCCTTCTCCTCATCTTGCGACCGGTTCATCATATATAACATTCAATTCATAAGATCTACCAACAAACAATAAACCTTCTCCACTTTACATTCCCACTCGTCTCAATGGCAACATTGTGACAGGGGTCTTAGTCGACCCTACGAGTTGAGTGAATGTCATCATGAAGGAGACTCTATTCTTAAACTCCCTACAAAGGGAGGAATATGAAAAAACAAAGTCCATCATCTGTACGCATGATGGTCTTGCTCTTAAACCATATGGGTCGATAATGTTGTCTGTCCCGGTTGGACCTAGGACACATAGGCACAGTTTTCAATGTTATTCCTGAGTCAAACCTATTCAGGGTGAAGCTAGGTATACCTTGGCTAGCTTCCATGAATGGGATTGCCTCTATAATCTATAAGTGTCTTAATTTTTCCCATGAAGGTGTCATGCACATAGTGCATGATACTAGATACCAACTTATGGTGTCCCATGGGGGATATTCGTTGGATCACTTTTGGCCCACCCCGGTTGGTCTGCTCCCTCCAAGAATGAACCTACTTTATAAGAATATGTAAAGTATAAAACTGAGCGTAAGGGACAACCAAAGTTGACCCTTCCTATAGCGGAGAATCCAGCTGCCTCCTCCTCCCAAAAGGGAAAGGAGAAGCTTTCTCCTTCTTGGACTGCCTCATCTACTCCCCTTTCTTGGGAGGAGTATTGGATGAATAGGCCCAGTCTTTACCCATTGATTGTGGTTATATCTACTTGGCGTAGACCCAAGACTAGGATATCAGATCTCCCTAACGGGTCTCCTGGACCTTGGTAGTATTTATATGGTAGAAAGAAAGGCTCATGAAGAGAATTTTCCTTGCGACCTCTTACTATTTCCACTCCAAAAGTAGTGAACAAGAAAAGAACCGCTATCGAGGCACTAGATTCGATTCCCCCTGTTGGTTTTGAACCCATTCCTCTTGCTCCCATGTAGGAGCCTATCCCTTTGATGGAAAAAACCATGGAGGACACTCCCATGGCTGAGCAGGAGCCTTTCACTCCTTTGCAACCTTCAGCTTCTGGTTCGAAGAGTCGCAAAAAATGCCTTGCGCACGAGCGCAAGTGTTGGCAAAAGGCTCTTTTGGCTGAGCAGGCCGCCTCATAGAAGAAGGAAGAGGAGATGACTACTCCTATATCAGGACCTCCTAGCGTGTCCTCCTCTTTCCCTTATGTTAAAACTAGCTTTGTATCATTTCGGCTTCCACTGCAAGTGCACATGCGCTTGGAAAGGTGTAGGTTTTCATCACTCCTTCCATGGAGCCGCCTTTATTGACATTTATTCTAAATGTCCCACATTTCTCGAAGCCCATAGATATGATTAATACTTTGATTGTATCTACTATAGTTCTTTCCTCCTCTCCCTCTACCCTTCTTGCTTTGTGTGTGTGGAGTTTTCCTCCTCCAACAAAGAAGAAGGTAGAGAGTGGTCCCTCCAATAATGAAAGATGTAAGAGGAGCCCACCTTCTCCGAAAGGTGGCCCTATGTTGACTTGTTCTCTCGTAGTGATGAAACTAGTCTCGGCCTCTCCCGAGTTCGTCACCACTCTCGAATCTCTCGGTGAGCTTAGCAGTGAACCTCGGGTGCAATCTCCTCTGTTTGTTGAGGTGAAACATGGCACCCCCGTTAAGTGTATGTTTAACTCGATGGATGAACTTCTAACCTTTTCAAAAATCTTCATGAGATCGTTGTCCTTAAACCCACGAGAGTTGAGTGACATAGACATCACAGGTCCTTCCTTCTTAGCCCTTGTTGCCAGAGGGTTGGAAGCTCCTCCCCTTAACATTACACTATTGCAAGCTTGTCATCCTTCCCCTACAATGACCTAGAGTGGGAAGCTGATGACCTCTTGGTTGATCATTGTTAAGGGAGACCTCTTATTAATCTTTAGATTAGATGTGTGTGTATTATGATGTGCTTCCCTCGTAATCATGTAATGTGCCTGGATGACCCTCGTCACCCCTGTTGGTGCATGGATACAGGCATTGCATTTGTGTTGTAAACCTTCTTTTGTTTGTATCATCATTCTTCCATGTTTGTGATTGAATTTCGATAAATTGGGGATGATACAAAGTGTTGGGAGCATTTAGGCTTCCTTCCATGTTTGACCAATTTTTTTTTACCTTGGTTTTCATGCATTCTTCCTGATTTGGTTGGGGATTTATGATCTTTCACCCTTGCACTGCGGTTACCTACTAGTTATTGTAGACATGGAAAATGTACAATTTGATCCGACACACTGAATCCTAATTTACTAACACCATTTCATCCTGAATCATCTCCTTTGCTAGTCATTTAATCGAATAATTTGTATTTGATTAAATTCATCACTCTTCATCTCTTAATTAAATAAATCAACTTTATCTAATTAAGTCATCACCTCCTGTTAATTAAATAAATCAATTTTATTTAATTAATTCTGTAAAACTCCTTTTAATTAAATAATTCATTTTATTTGATTAAATTCATCACTCTTCATCTCTTAATTAAATAAATCAACTTTATCTAATTAAGTCATCACCTCCTGTTAATTAAATAAATCAATTTTATTTAATTAATTTTGTAAAACTCCTTTTAATTAAATAATTCATTTTATTTGATTAAATCCCTAAAGTCGTCTTTTTATTAAATTGAATAAATTAAACATTATTTGATTTAATCTAACATTATCCCCTTTAGTTAAATAAATCAAATCATTTTTTAAATAAACCCTTCCTCTCAATTTGATTTAAATCCATTCATAAATTTAAGTCTAAATTGTCACATCTCCTAAATTCCTCAAGTAAACTTTGATTAATTTAATCTTAATCTATGTCACATTCTCTAGAGAATGCAACTTGCACAATAAATCAATTACTTTAATTTATTAATTCATCTATTTTCCCTCACACGGCATTAAAAGGGAATATTCCCTCAATTTTGAATTCAAATTCAAATAGTCTTGGTCCTTCCAACAAGGCATTTAAGACCTCTTACATGTCCTTGTGCATTGAGCCAAGTGACATTAACTCCATTTCTTTCATCCCCCCTAAACATGTCACTTCATCAAATTCAAAATTCAAACTTGCACATTGATCAAAATGTGCTCATTCCTCAACCATTCACATCTTGACAAGTGGCACTTGGTCATTGGATGTTGAATGATCCCACATTGCTTATTCCACTCTCTCTTCCATTTTGGAAGTCTATAAATGAGAGACTCTTCCTCTCATTCTGTCATCCACAATTTGAGTAAACGTATTATACTCAAATCCATTTTCATCTAGTTTTATCAAGTGCTTCGCTAGGTTATGTAGGAATTCAACCAACAAAGTGGATCAAATCACAAGGCTTACAAAGGAGCTGGGAAAGGGCCAATTTCAACACATCAATTGGCACCAACTCCCCCATGGGATCAAGAGTTTTCTTAGTTTAGATAGAATTAATTTGGTTTATTGCATTGTTCTTTGTTTTTCATTTCTATCTAAATTTTGTAAATGGATTTCATGGGGAATCTTTTTTTTAACTTGCATATAATCTAACATTGTGCTTGTTTCATATGTTTGTGCAGGTATGAAATTGGGGTTCACAGTTATATAAGCAAGCACAGATCTGACCTTGTGAAACCAAATCCCCTTGTGTCGTTTGTTCATATTCTCTATCCTTTTGATTTCCTTTGTCTTTCTCTCTTCTTTGCTTGATTTGTCACTCTCATGTGTGACAACACCACTTCTACATCACTTGGAAAATGCATTCATTGCTGATGAGTCTTTTCTCAAGAACCTTCACACACTTCTTGTTAGAATTGCATTCTCAACTTGAAACCCTAATGAAACATATTTCCTTCATCACGGGTTCATAAAGAAAGGACTTGGAAACCTTCCTCTGAAGCGAGAACACCTTTGATCTTCCCCTCGCATAGAGGCGTATTCTTCTTTTCGAATTCCTTGATGAAGTGAACATATTTCAAAAGGATTCCTTGATGACAAATCGATTCAAGAAAGAAGACATTAGCTTTTGAACAATGTGTCCCTTTAGTGGACCCTCCTTTTATGTCGAGTTCTCGAGGGACCCCTTCAAAAACTTTTATCTCAAGAAAGTTCTATGGTGTCTAGCTCAGAGGTAGCCTGACTAGACCGGTTTCACATCCTTGCGTCTAGCTTGGGGGCAACCCGACTAGACCCGCTTCGCATCCTTACGTCTAGCTTGGGGGCAACCTAACTAGAATTTTCTTTTCAAACAGTGTATCGCTTGAGTGGACCCCTCTTACTTTTGAAGGGTTCTCGAGGAATCCCTTTGAAAGTATTCCAAATTGGCGACAGTCTGCGTGACTATTTGTTTACTTTCTTGCATGGACGCTTCTTGAAAATTTCTATCTGTAGGTAAGCATGTTGCTTCATGGGTGTGCCTATGAAGCCGCTTTCTGACTCTATGAATTCCCCTTTTCCTGGTTTCCTTCATCTGAGAGTTCTTGAGGGAGACCTTCCTTGTAGGTCTGCGGGTCTGTAAGGTGCTTTTCCTAGTTTCCTTCATGTGAGAGTTCTTGGAGGATACCTCCCTTACAGGTTCACGGGCCTGTAAGGCACTTTCTTTCTCAAACTTCATAGTTCTGTGGAGCTATGAAGTCCTTTTCTTGTCCTACACTCTCAGGTTCGCCAGACCATGTTCTACTTCCTCAACAGTTCAACTATATGTTTCTAACCCTACTACTTCTTCGATCTACTTTACCGAAACACTCATTAGTACTTGTGCTAACTAAAGTGGGGGAAAAATGTATAGGAGTGAATTTGCACCCCTAATGTAAATTCCCCTTTTACCCTTCTCCACTTTAGAAAACTAAATTCAGAGGTTTAATCCACATAGGCCCGCTATCCTCCTTCCATTTGGCACCTATTTTAAGTTTCAGTAGATGTGTTACTGTTAGGGATGCCCACATGGCGCGCAAACATCTGCGCGACGTGCTTATGTCCTTGGTAGATTCCTGTGGTTGGAGTCTATAGAGTCATTACACTTACTATTGGAATTCAAATTGTAATGCCTCCCTTCGGCTAGCTGACTTGAATATGGTATTTTCTTCATCTCTCTTCTTCATATTTACCTCTCATTCATTCATTTGAAAGTTAGTTGATCTCTACACACTCATTCACAAGCATTCTAACATTCATTTCAAGCATTGAAGCAACATTTTGCACTCCATAGCAGTAATCTCATCACTCCATCACTTCAATAGAGCAAGCACAAGACAACTGTAAGACCCCTCCATTTTGGCTCTTTTGATCGAATAGTGTTTTGTTTGGTTATGTCTTGTTTTCTGTTAGTACCTTGTCTATGGTACTCGGTTACTGTTAATCTCTATCTTTATCGTGATTTGGTGTGATATTTTGTTGTGATGGTATTTGATCCTGATGTTATCATTATGTCATGCTTTGGATTAGCATAGTGGATAATTGAATTAATGATGTTTATGCTTTTGATCATATTAATGATGTTAGATTCATCAGTTAGTAAGACTGTATTGGTGAAGGGGACAAGATTGCATCACTCGCTTGCGAGCACCCTGCGATCCCGAGATTTCCTCTTCACAGTATGTATTTTATGTTGTTCATATTATATGATGTTGTTACTTGATTTTCAGGTTGACAGGTACAGGACATCGACTCTACCTGGTTTCACAGGTTTGAGCATGTCCAATGCCCAATGATATTCGATTGGGAGATAGTAGCTAGGTTTCCCATGTCAAGTCATCACCCTAGTCATAAGTGTGTCATCAGTTTTAGTCTGGTTCAGTTGTTTTAATACTGTTTAAATTGTCAGGATTTTATTTAATTGCAAGTTGAAAAGGGTAATTAAATGACTTTATGTATTTAAGTTGTTGATTAAATTAATCAAGTTATAATGTGAAAAATGTTATTTAATTTAGTAATTAATTTAATTTAATTAATAAAATAATTTAATCTTGGATTAGATTTATTTTATTGATTAATTAAATTAATTGTGTTGATTTGAATTAAGTTATTCATTTTGGAAATTAATAGATATTTTGAATTGAAATTAAGTTTGAAAATTGAAAAAAGGGTTTTAATTTCATTTTTGAAAATTTTAAATGCAATTTTTTTTTGAAATTAGAGATATTTAATATATTTTCTGTTTTGTTTTTAGAAAAAAGGAAAAGTTGTTCATTTTGGAGGATTTTTGCTCTAAAACCCTCTCCTTGTCATTTTCTTTAAAAATGGGAATTGGATGCATTTGTGGATGGAAAGAGATGGGATTTGTTTTGGATTGGATAGGAATGGGTGGAGGATTGCTCGGGTGTCTGGATTCTTCATCTGTCTTTGTGTTTTCCAAGCTTTGTGTGATTGTGTGTGGCAACAAAATTGAGGTAAGTTCATTTTTTCTTCTCCCTTTGATTGTGTTTTGTCATTTAGAGGTCATGCTCACCCTTAAGGGAGCATAGGACTTCCCATTTAGATTTCAAATTGAGCAAAATTAGTTCATTTAAATTGTTTTGTGATTTTTTTGGAAAATGTCAATTTGTGCCCTCATCATGGCAATTTTTTTTCAAAATCATTGAAAAGTGAAATTGACGTTAAAAGTGTGTTATTGGGCATATTTAGAGCCAAAGGGTATTTTTAGAAAATTGAAATTGAAACTTTAAAATTTGAAGCTTTTCATCAATGGAGTTTTTGAGAATTTATGGTTTTCCAATGTAAAATAAAATTAGAAAAATTGAAATTGTGCATGTTTTATGATGAATTTTAATGCGGGGATAAAATTATCCCTATTAATTTTCGAGTTAGAACCAAGTATTGCTAGAATTTTTGGTTTTTGAAATTTAAAATTTGAAGAAATTTCAAGCTATTTTAATGGTGTTTTGAAGAAATTTTTGGTTATTGGCCATTTAAAAAGTTGGAAAATTTTCAAAGTTTTAAGTGAATTATGATGTCTTGGAGTGTGTGAGTGAAGGTGTACCTTGTGAAATTTTGAAAGAAAATATTTTATATTTTATATATTATAATTTATAATATTAAAATATTTTAAAATAATATTTAATATTATATTTTATAATATTAATATTAAAATATTAATCAAATGTTTAGTTATGAAGATTATATTGTTTTATTCATATGGTTTTAAATTGTTGATTTTAATATATGGATTTAATGATGGAATTTATACATACGTTAAAATATTGATTTAAGTATAATTGAGAATATTCAAATATTGTGTTCTTAGTCAAATTATTAGATTTATTCTGAAGTAATATTATTTGAAGGACAAATTTGGAATTTAATATAAATGTGTTTAAAGACAATAAATTACTGATTGTTATGAAAGGAAATGGATTTAATATATCCAAATTAGTTTAATTCCTCACAACTTGCCTTTGTGATTATTTCCTCTTAGTTCATGTTTTGGGGAAATGGGTTAAGTGCATTTAACCTGTAAGTCTTCTAGATGACCCTAGAGGTTGGGGGTTGTCATCTTGTGATGTCGATTGTTTGTTAATTCCCTTGGGTAGTGCATGAAGTTATGCCAATGTTATACCCAGTTTCTACGAACGGGAATGTTTTGTGCCTCCTGAGAAAGGAGTGGATTTTGTAATGTGTGCCTCCTTGTCAGGAGTGGTTTTGTTATTGTTGTTACCTCTAGTGTTTGGAGATGAGTTTATCTTATGTTGCCACCTGAGAAAGGAGTGGTCGTGTAATCTTGGTTGTTGCACTTTGGTACCCTTGGTGTTTGGATGGTATGTGTGTTGTCAAGTAGAAAAGTGGCTTCTGTAGGGGCCAGAGCTCGGAAGAGGTAAACTAGGTAACTTACAGAGGTAGTTTAATCAAGTGATAACTAAAACAAAACTTAGAAGATTAGGTGGTACTTCTCACTAATCAAGATAATTATGCCTCACTCATAGACACAAGGCCTCGTTTAGACTTGGGATGAGTGGGAAGGCCTGGAATGGCAAGGTCATCTATCTTGTCTGTACGAAAGGTATTTGATTCAGCATTAGTGAGTATGGGGGCCGAGATTCGGTAAAGGTCACCAGGATAACCTTTTATTGTGGGGGCCGGAGCCTAGGAAGAATCCCAAAGGATAACCCATGACGAGCTATGTGATGACACTCTGTCTAGGACAACAGTTGGATCTTGTTTATTGTGGGTATGGTTTCCGTAACATACCTGATGTGACCATAGTTGGTATTCGATTATTATGTGTATGGTTCTCTTAACATACTTGTTCTACTTTATTTCTGGAAGCAATGTGACCATGTAGAGTTGTACTTGTGGGGTACTTGTGATTCTCTTGAGTTGTACTTTTGGTGTACTTGTGTTGTACTTATGTGGTACTTGGGTTGTACTTGTGATGTGCTTGTGTGGTACATGTGATTGGATGTGTCAGTTTGGTCCAATGATGATTTAGCCCATTTCTAGAGGTAGATGGTCTTGGCTAGGAATCCTGGTTACTATCTCCTAGCACGGGGGGTGGGCCTTTGGGTTCCACTTGGTTGGGTGGCATGCACCTAAATCCATTGGGTTCTTTCTCCTTGTTCATGTGGACAAGACTTCCAGTTGGAGAGCTCGTGGAATTCAGTTTCAGTTCTTTCCTTATTTCATTTTAGTTGATCTTGTATTATTTGACCCCTCATCTGTTGTCAAGGTGGAAGTTGTAACTGTAACCTTATTTATTGGACTTGCCTCATTCAGGGAATGAGAGCCGTAATTGTAATATTTAATTATGGATAAATGGATTGGACAATTATCTCATGCTTGTTGTAAACTATCTTATTTGGAATGTATGTGTTTAATTATTGTCTAAATAATTGGCATGGTTTGTATTCATGTTGTTGTTGTGGGTTATTAAGTAATCTTAGTCTCGTAACCTTAGGGGATGTTTGCATTGGGAAGTGAACTTTTATATTAATTATACTTAAACAAAAAAAAAATTAACCTATTTAAGTAGTTGTTTGCATCATCCCCTAGGGTTGCATGGCAGGGTGTTACAACAACACCATTACAACAAAGGCTTGATTTCCTCTCATTTTCCGCCCACTAGCCTTGAGCACTTTGGGCGGAGGTGGTAAGCTCCTCACTCATCTTCTCTATTATTTGGTTGAGTTAGCACATTACTATTTGGTAGTGTTTTATCGTTCTATTGCTTTGATTTCCTTCTTTATCGCATTATTTGTATATTGTGGAAAAATTGGCTATCCGTGGAGGTGGAAACACCAAAATGGGGGTCTGACTGAGGCAAGCCCCTAAACAACCCCCCAACAATTTCCCTCTTTTGTGTGTAGGTGAAGATATCTTGGAGTGAGCTAGTGAACAAGCTATTGTGTGAGATTGTTTTCGTCACCCTTGCAGTAATATACTTGTTTTATCACATCCGTTTATATGTTTCGTATTTCATAGTATTATTCTGCTCCCTTAGAAACTATTAACTAGGTTGTTAGTTTTTTTTTAGTGGTCAAACCTTGTCTTCTTGGTTCTCTGGCCATATGGATGCCAGCGCACTTGAGAGATTCCAGTGCACCGCACTGTCATCCCAAAACCATGCTTTTTTCCTATGATAGAGAACTACCCAAGACACAAAGTTGATCCTGAAAACTAAATCGCTTAGTCTTCTTTCAACTCTCCGGTCTGCAGAGTGATCGAAGGGCCTCATAGTCCTCATCATTCTCGTCCTGCCTTTCCTAACATTCCCTTAAACTAAGGTAAGTTAGGGTAGCCTACTAATCTCGGCCCTCCGTGACCTAGGGCCTTGCAGTGGTTGGTCCCCCTCTCTTACAATTCCAATTTTCGGAACTCAGTAAAAATAATTAGTTCATTGACATTGAACTATAAAAGTCCTTATGTGATCAATTGATCTCCACTGCTAACCTTAAGGATGTTTTTATACCATGACCAATGACAAGGCTCTTGGTTGTGATGGCCTCCCTTGTGAATTTTATAAGGCCCTTTGGGATAGTCTTGGTGAGGATCTAGACAAAGTTTATCTTGAATCCTTCAAATCCAAATTGTTAGGAAAATTAGTTAACAAAGGAAATATTAAATTCATACCTAGATCTAGAGACCCCAAGGATATTTATAATTGGAGGCCTATCAACTTGCTCAATTTCTCATAAAAGATAATTGCTAAAGCTTTGACTCTGAAGGTGCACTAGATATTCTTCCTCAAATTGTGAAGCCTAAGAAAAGTGGATTCATTAAATCTACGTATATTTTAGATAATATATTACATTTTGGAAAGGCATGGAATGAATTAGACACTCTCAACAAAATGATCTATTCCTAAAAATTGACTTTTCCAAGGCCCATGATCATATTGAATGGCCCTTCATTCTAGCCATGCTTCAAGCTCAAGGATTTGGGCCTTCATTCAGTATGTTATCATGCTCTTTGAAAATGCCTCATGATGCATTACTATTAATGGTTAAAAATCTAGTGCCTTTGAACTTTTCAAATTGATTTTTCGATGTTGTCCCTTGGCTTTGACTCTCTATGTGCTTCTTGTTGAAGAATTTGGTTATCTTTTGGCCCATTTTGTGTCTCTAGGGATATTCAAAGCTATAGCTTTATCTAATTCCTTAGTTCAACTTGTTGATGTCCACTTTATATATGATTTGTTCTTCACACACTTAGAAGAGGAGAAAAATATCAAGTAGACCCTCAAGTTCCTAGATACTTTTTGTAAAGCTTATGGTTTTGATTTTTAGGGGTATAGGGCTCAATTTTACAGACAATTCACCATCCCCACACCTTCCCAACTCAACTCCTATAGTTGGAAATGGGTTATTCATGGATATTTTTTCATATTCATGGTCATCTCATGTTCGCCTTACAATCTTCACAAGTATCCTCATGGCAAGTAGTTCTCACCAAAAACAAAATGGAGTATTAGCTCATCAAAACCATTTCTTTGCTAAGTAAATGTTAGGTTTGTTCCAAGATTATAGCAACCACCCATATTTATTAATCCTCATGTTGGGCTCCTTCTAAGGCCTCTTACATGAAATGGGACAAACTTCTTTGTGATTTTCTTTGGGCTGATAGTCGAGTCAAACAATATTGGGAAGTAAAGAACGAGACTAAGAAGAGAGAAAAGTAAATGTGGAAGTGATAAAAGAGGTATATTATTGAGAGGGTGATGAAGATGATCTCGTAGAATATCCTCCTCACCAACTTGCTTCAAACTCTCTCCACCTACACATAATAAAGGGAGAAATTTTTGGGGCTATATAGGGGCCTACCTCAGTCAGACCCCCATCTTGGTGTTTCCAACTCCACAGACAGCCAAGTTTGGAATGATAGAAATAATGATAAAGAAGGGAAATACAAGCTACATATGTAAGAAACACTACAAAATAGTTTGTGCTTACTCAACCGAATACGATAGAGGAGATGACAAGAGCTTACCACCTCTGTCCAAAGCGCTCAAGGCTTGTGGTGGAGTGAATGAGAGGAGCTCAAGCCTCTGCTACCATGGTGCTTGTCCCGCACTCGCAATATCAGAGTGATGGAGTGGTAGATTGTTGCAATGGAGTGAAGGATTCTGCTATAAAGCTTGAAAGTGTATGCTCAAAGCATGGAGAGAGTGTGCCAACTTGTTCAAAACTGCTACTAAAGAAGGCTATGGATGAAAGAGTGAAGATTATGAAGAGATGGATGAAAAATGACCATATTCGGGTCGACTAGCCAAAGAGGGACGTTACTCTTCGACTTCCAATAAAAAATGTAATGCCTCTGCACTCTCTAGCCGTAGGAATCTGCTAGGGATGTAAGCACGGTGTGTGGACGTCTGTGCACCGTGCGAGCATGCTCGACAAAAATGCCCCCATCAACACACAAGCAGAGCGCCAAGTGGAATGCAAGTAGTGGGCTTAAGTGGAATTAAACCTCCGCCTTTGGTTTTCTAAATTGTAAAGGGGTGAAAGGGGAATTTGTGTTAGGGGTGCAAATTCATGCTCATACACTTCTAAGTGCTCAAAGCTTTATACACTTATAATGACATCAAAAAGATCAAGGATGAGTAGAATGTCCTTAAATAACTTCCAAATATTCTCATATTTTGTCAAACATTATGAGTAAGTTTTCATTTCCTAGAAAAACTATCTTGAATGTGATTAGGCCCTTCAAGAGTGACTTTAGGTTGTTCCATGTTAGCATTTATCCTCATAAAAATCCTTATGTGATCAATTGATCTCCACTGCTAACCTTAAGGAGGTTTTTTAGACCATGACCAATGACAAGGCTCTTGGTTGTGATGGCCTCCCTTGTGAATTTTATAAGGCCCTTTGGGATAGTCTTGGTCAGGATCTGGACAAAGTTTATCTTGAATCCTTCCAATCCAAATTGTTAGGAAAATTAGTTAACAAAGGAAATATTAAATTCATACCTAAATCTAGAGACCCCAAGGATATTTATAATTGGAGGCCTATCAACTTGCTCAATTTCTCATAAAAGATAACTGCTAAAGCTTCGACTTTGAAGGTGCACTAGATATTCTTCTTCAAATTGTGAGGCCTAAGAAAAGTGGATTCATTAAATCTAGGTATATTTTAGATAATATTATTACATTTTGGAAAGGCATGGAATGAGCTAGACACTCTCAACAAAATGATCTATTCCTAAAAATTGAATTTTCCAAGGCCCATGATCATATTGAATGTCCCTTCATTCTAGCCATGCTTCAAGCTCAAGGATTTGGGCCTTCATTCAGTATGTTACCATGCTCTTTGAAAATGCCTCATGATGCATTACTATTAATGGTTAAAAATCTAGTGCCTTTGGACTTTTCAAATTAATTTTCCAATGTTGTCCCCTGGCTTTGACTCTCTATGTGCTTCTTGTTGAAGAATTTGGTTATCTTTTGGCCCATTTTGTGTCTCTAGGGATATTCAAAGCTATAGCTTTATCTAATTCCTTAGTTCAACTTGTTGATGTCCACTTTATATATGATTTGTTCTTCACACACTTAGAAGAGGAGAAAAAGATCAAGTAGACCCTCAAATGCCTAGATACTTTTTGTAAATCTTATGGTTTTGATTTTTAGTGGTATAGGGCTCGATTTTAAGGACAATTCGCCATACCCACACCTTCCCAGCTCAACTCCTATACTTGGAAATGGGTTATTCATGGATATTTTTTCATATTCATGGTCATCTCATGTTCACCTTACAAGCTTCACAAGTATCCTCATGGCAAGTAGTTCTCACCAAAAACAAAATGGCGTATTAGCTCATCAAACTCATTTCTTTGCTAAGTAAATGTTAGGTTTGTTACAAGATTATAGCAACCACCCATATTTATTAGTCCTCATGTTGGGCTCCTTCTAAGGCCTCTTACATGAAATGGGATAAACTTCTTTGTGATTTTCTCTGGGCTTCCTCAAAAAATCAAAGGGATTTCACAAGGTGGCCTGGTAGATTTTTTGCTTTCCCCAAGATTTTGGAGGATTGAGCCTCTTTTCCACTCAATTTCAAGGTTTGTATATTTCCACTAAGTGGATTATTTGTACCCTTCAAGGCGATGAAGTCTAGAAAATTCTTATGCACCATTGCATTGCCTCTAGCCATCTTTCTGGATGACTTTCTTGCAAGGGGATTGAGTTATAAACCCATCTTACAACAAAGAACAGGGCATAGATTCAAGGGACTTTTGTCATAAAATTATTTGGAGAGATTTCGAAGCAATGAAGCCCTAGATAATCTAGAATGACTCTAGTTTTGTGATGGGATTTCCATCAAGTAGCAGAATATATGGTGGCCCACCGTTTTACAAGATCATGATTTCCCATTAGCAAGGTTGCCTTGGGTGTGTGCCTTGAGATTTCACAAGAAATGAATTTAATCCTTCAAATGCCTCTTCTTTAGAGCCTTAATGAGTCTCGTCATAGAATGAAGCTAAATACAAGTTTCACCTTTCTAATTTGGATCGTGAAAATTTTGATATAATCATGGGGGCAGTTCCAACTGATATGGTTCACAAAATTGACATCAATTCTTCTGGGTCCTATGGAAAGATTAGAAGTGGGGTCCAAATATTGCTTTCACAAATTATAAACCATAGTAAGGATATCTTTAGATGTCTTCCAGCTTGTCCATGGTTCCCATGTTGAATAGATGATATAATTTGTAATCATCAGTCTCAATTTGGCAATGTAGATTTCATACCATTTGCTCCATTATTCTAGAGCCCAAAATGGTGAGCACTTTGATTGGTGTATTCTTTTCTATGGCCTTCTCTTTGGCTCCAAGTTATCCCATTTGGGAGTTCTCGACCCATTTTTCACATTATATGGCTAGTTAAAGTCTTTTAAGAACCTATTTTGGTTTTATCCCAGAGCCTAGATTTTTTGGACCTTGATCCATGATACTTTCAAGACCTTCAAACTAGAGCATTTTTGTGGCACATGGATCTTTTAGGGGATTGACCTTGCATCCATCACAAATTCAACCAAATTTGGCATGCTTTTAGGGTGGAGATTTTCTTCAACATATGGAAAGATAGAAATTCAACTATTTTTCCAATTGTTCTATTGATCGACATGTTTCTCTTTTTTCTAAAGCTATGATATGTTCTAATGTCTTATTGTAGATTCAGGTGCAAGCAAACAAAGTTTCACTTGAGATGGAGTGATTTCCTTTGTCTCCCTCACCTTCCAAAGGACACTCGCCTCCTCATAGGTGTCGTCATGGAAGAATTATTTCTATTTGAGGTATCTAAGAGATTCGCTCCTAGGCTTCTCCCCCAGGTACAAGAAGGGATCATAGTCAACAGGGTTGGTCAGGAATTTCTCTTTGGTCCTTCATCTCCTCGCCACCTATGAGAGGAAACTGTGGGTGGCTTATTGGTGGTGCTTCCAACTAGTTTGATTCCAACAAATTCCCTTAACTAGCTCTTGATGTTTCTTTAGCCTGTGTTATAGAAGAAGATAAAGATAAAGATAAATATGATGATGAGTGAGACCCTCATGTGGACAATTTGAACCCCACTAATGTATTAGAAAATCAAAATGACCAAGATCCTCCTCCTCCCCCTTTTGCTATTGCTTTAACTTCCTAGCAGCATTACCTTTGTTTTTATGTTTTATGCTTTAGACTATAGCCCTGTGTGGACTTTAAGAGTATGATTTTTTATCCATCCATTTTTTTTATGAATATGCATAATATTATTTTATAAATGATATTCTAGATAGTAAAATTATAGATCTTTATACTATAGATTGAAAACAACTAACTTTAAGTTTAAAATAATCATTTCACTAAATTATTACAAATAGAAAATCCGATTGATCAAAATCATAAAAATTTAAAACTATATACATATATATGATAAAGACATCTCATCCTACAACTCTAGGAGTGTCTAGACTTTCCTCTCTATAGATGATAATTTAGGTGTCACCGCCTTTACGTGTGATATTTTCTTTTCCAATATTTAAATTCTCGAATTGGTGGATATTTATGTGGTTATTTAATTAAAGTCCATAAAAATGAGTTTTTCCTATTATTTAAAGAATGATAAGATTCCTCGCCCACCTAAACACTAACCACATGTTTGTCACCATCCTAGAAATAGAAATCAAGGGAAAGACGAAAATGGTGTTTAGTTTTAAGTGGATTGGACAAAATGTGTTTCTTATCGAGTTTGAAACAAGAAACCTAAAAGTATTTGGATAACATTGTGCCAAAACATATGTCCCACCCTAATTATAAATATAAAATATCTAATAAGTTTGGACTTTTTAATTACTAGATAAGTAGTTTATTTAGTAAACTTATAGCAACAAACAAAATATTTAATATATTTTAGATTTGATTTAAATAAATAAATTTGAATTTGAGATTAAATTAGGACAAGTAATAAATGTATATGTATGTGATCTTATTGTTATAAGATTATTGGAAGAACGATGCAAATAGACTATATTATTGGGTATGTAAGTGATTAAAATGAGTAAGTAGGCATACATCACAATCTAACGATGACTTGTAACATGCAAACTATCCAAATTTTACCTTCTACAAACTTTATTGTGTTAAAAATATCTTATCAACCTCTTATATGTTCTTTTTGGTCACTTTCAATCAACATAAGTCACCCACAAAGCATTTGTAATCCTTTTATATTTAACAATCTTTGTTTTTTGTTCAAAGTTGTGAGATTTCCCTAACAAATATGTTATCCACCTAATATATAAAATATTTACAAAAGGGAAAACATGTGTTTTTATAATTTATTTGTAAGCCTTTTGCATGCACTTGATTTTCTTATCTTCGACAATTTTTACTCCACAAGTCACCCATTTTTTCAAGCAATTATCTTTAGCAATCCTATTGTTTTTCCCTCCAAACTTACACCTAGTCCAATTTCTACTATAGATAATGAATATTTTTTCATTTGTGAGGGTCAATTTTTTTTTAAATGTATATAAACAACATTGACACTCTTGCCAATTTTATTCAAATTTTGCATCCATGCACTAATAACTATGTGCAAGAATTTATGCCCATGTGAACAATTTAAACAATTAGATCGAACAAAATATAAACCTAACAAACACTCACTTTAGTCCTATAAAATTCAACCAGACATAAAATTCAATAATAAAACCATATGCTAGACTCCCTAAATTACACTCCAAGAGTGGATTTGCCCCAAATACTTGAGAAGAGTGTCATTTGTGTTAACTCCTCTCAATATAATTTCACTAATTAATGTCTTCCTCCAATTGCCCATCTTCTAGATCACATGGTAACTGAAAGATATTGGGCCCATAATTCATAAATACATACACTTGTGATATTTTCTACGATGGTTTACCATAGGAGTTTGGAGTTAGAGGTATTGTGCCAATGTGGAAGGCATTATGCAACTCATATTCCCCACAAAATTTTCCATTAATCTTGACCTTCAGATTTTGTATTAAGGGATGGTGGATGAAGTGGATGAGGAGGCTAATTCTATAGGATCAATGTAATATGATGATGCACTTGTGTTGGAAGGCGCAATCTCAACACTGGGGTAATGATGGTAATGCTAGAAAGAGGTTTCTAATGCTCGACACTATTTGAATGGATTTGGATTGGTCTAGATGGTGACCACAATTTTGTTATGATGGAATTTGAGACATTGATGATAAGTGGAGGAGATCTATCCTACATTGCATGGAGCTATGGGTGATTGATGAGGAGGTTATAGGGAAGGTCATGATCAATAACATGGCAGTTCATATATTGCAATGTTTGACCCACTTGAATTGGAAGACATATCATACCCTCACAATCTCTCTCTACATTATCATAGGCCTTGATAATTATCTATAAGGATCTAAATCCATCAAAAAGTATATCACTTGTTTGATAAAATTCAATGTACACAAGTTCATGTAATAACCATTATCAAGTAAGACTCATTTGACTTTGTGTTTTGTGATGAGGACTTCAATATGTAATGCTCCATTATAAGATGGGTTGATGGGTGGCATGTCATTATTGCTAAATGCAAGCTAAAAATTGGAGGAAACATGGCCCACAAGTGCTTGGAATTGTTCAAGTTCAATATCATTAGGAACATGGGACTCTTGCAAAGCTTGGTCCAATATCTCGCTATAGATTGATGATGATCTAAAAAGCTCCAGGATTGAAATTTATGCTAGATTACTCCCAAGATTATCTAAGAGGTGATACTAAGAGATTTTAGATGAGGAGGTGGATGGTCCAAGAATAGTGACCTTTCACAGTGGGTAGTGACAACATATTCAAAATCTTTGGGCTTGATTTTAATCATAGCAATTTGTGAAGGTACTTGTGTGATGGATCCCACAATATTTTCATAATTAAAAGGGACTTTATCATAGTTGATATTACTAGTGTGGTTCCCTTGGGTTCCCCTTCATTGGGATTGATGGATGGGGGTGGTTGATCTTGAGAGTGGTTTGGAAAGGAATTCTAGTATATTTCCCAATTGATAATTTGGTGAGGAAGGTGGCACTCCTACTTCAATTTCACCCTTATCAATAAAGTCTTGGATATAGTTTTTGATCTTCATGCATTTTTTCATGGTGTGACCTTTGATCATATGATAATCACACCATTGGGCTTGATTTTAATCATAGCAATTTATGAAGGAACTTATGTGATGCATCCCACAATATTTTCATAATTAAAAGGGACTTTATCATAGTTGATATCATTAGTGCGGTTCCCTTGGGTGCCCCTTGATTGGGATTGAGGGATGGGGATGGTTGATCTTCAGAGTGATTTAGAAAGTAATTCTATTATATTTCCCAATTGATCATTTGGTGAGGACGACAACACTCCTACTTCAATTTCACCCCTATCAATAAATTCTTAGATATAGTTTTTGAGATTCATGCATTTTTTCATGGTGTGACCTTTGATCCTATGATAATCACAATATTTATTCTCCTTGTACCAAGATGGTTTAGGATTTTATTCATCAAATAGTTGTTTCCTAGGAAATACCTTAATCATAATCATGTTTTCTTGCACTATTTTTACGAACATGTCTAACAATTCCCCAAGTGTGGTGAATTTTTATTTAGGATTATTTTTATTATTTTTCTTCATTTTTCCTTGAGGAACCAAGATATTATTAATGTCATGAGGGATGGTTTTTCTTTTATTTAGATTTATGTGGTTATAATTTTCACATGTTTTGTATTGGTGACACCATCACTAATAACATTTTTATTCTTAGCCAAAAATCTAGGTTTGTTATTAGATTTTTTGTCATTTTTCTCCTTGTAAATATTGACCAAACCTTTTGCAATATGGTCATTTTCAATGGTTACCCCCTTTTCTCTTATCTCATAAAAATTGAAGCATAACAAATTTGTAAATGGAATGAAATTTCTTGATTCAAATTTTGGATAAATTTTTTGATGAGTTTTCTTTCTAACATAGGCCAAGGAATATGACTATAAATTCATCTACATAATTGTAAATATAATTCAAAACTTCTTCATTATGTTGTTTAGCATTGAAAAGGTCTGACATAGTGACCACATGTTCTACATTGTATAAGTGGGAAACCATTTTTTTGATAGATCAATGAAGGTGTAGAATGAACCTTGAGGAAGGTGCATGAACCATTCCAAGGATTTTCCTCCACATGTGGGAATAGGCATAAAAGGTAGTGATCATTATAAGCCACTTCCTGACATGCTATGAAAAATTATTTTATATGATCACGAGTGTCACCATTCCCTTTGTATTTTTCAAATATAGGGATCTCAAAGTGTTGAGGGAAAGGTATTATTGATATGAAACAACCAAATAGGTAGGGGCACGTTTCTTCAAACTTAAATTGTTTCTTTGTGGTTTTCGCTTCTAAATTATTAATGTTCAACTTCTTGTCTTTCCACTCTTGATCAAGAACCAATGTAGGTGGGGTAACTACTTGATTAGCACTTAGTGATGTAACATATTATCTATGGGAGTGATGATTAAGGTATGATGGATTGTATTGTGGGTTCAAGGATAATGAATCAAGATAAGAAGTGTATTTTGGTTGGGTAGTACATGGTATGGAGGATACATAAGATGGTTGTGAGATAGAGGATGTGAAGGTTTACGATATGTAGGAGGGTTGAGGGATAACAAATAAATTTTTTTATGAATATGGGATTAGGATGGTTGGGGGACACAAGAGGAAGAGGGTTGTAGTATTTAAGACAAGGATGGTTGAGGGATATATGAGGATAGAGGTTGAGTGGTATATGCAAAGGATGAATGATGGGAATCAGAAGAAGCAAAGACATGTTAGGATGAAGGATCTTGAGATAGGTTGTAGGATGGGGTACAAGAAGGAATGAAGAATATTATGGATGTAAATATAGGAGGTAGATATTGAGAAACATGGACCATAATTCCTAGTATAGATGATGAAAGGTATATTGAGTGGGATTTGTGAAATGGGAATAAGGTTATAACTCGATAATATGATAGGTGTGGTAGATAAAGTAGGGACATAATTATGGGAAGATGGGAGTTGAACCAATACACTATTACCAAGGATCAAGTCTTGCACTTGTAAAAGTAGGTTATCCCATAGAATATCAAAGATGGGTTCAAGAGTCTTTTATCTAGCATACCTCACAATTTAGAAATATCAAAGTTGTGGAGGAGTTTGACACCTCAATTAATGAGCTCTTCTAATATTGGGTCTTTCCTATGTTCTATCACTTGTTAAATCAAATATCTATTTTTAAGGTTGTTTATGAAGTCCTAGAACCTAAGAAAAAACTCATTTTGTGCTAGTACCATTTCCTATTCAGTTGATTATTTTGGCATATTTGGTGAGTTTGATGTTTCTCCTCCTAGATTCAAATAATGATGGTCATATCTAGACATTCCTATAGTCTAAGATACTTTTTACTCCATTTGTTTCTTGGCCTACAAATGTGTCACAGTCAATGAAAGTAAGCTATTTAAAGATGTGTCAATTGGATGAAGTTGAATTTGATTGGATATCTTTGAAATGCAAGGGCATGGATAAAGTGATGGTATGATTATTAGATGAGTGGTTGATTATATCCTCTTAACTATGGTCAAGATCCTAGGTTAAATTTCATTTGAATGGATTTCCCTACTTGAGATAGGTTGAGTTCTCAAGAAAAGGAGATATCGATGCAAACTATACCTTTGGCTCAAGGTGAAATAACTTGGAAAATGGATTACTAACTTGAGATAGGAAAAGTTCTCAAGAAAATATTGCAATGGGTGATTTGATTAGTATTTATGAACTCAATTATTGTTGATGTTCAATATGTGATACTAGATAGTATGAGAATTGATCAGATGTGTTTAACTCTGTCCTTGTTCTAGGATGATGGTTTTTTTACTCAATTTATGATGCTTGAGATGAGAAAAATGACTCACTTTGGTTGGATATGGTGTGGAAAAATTATTTTCTTGTAGATTTGGACTCAAGAGAATAGTACCTTTTATTTACCTAGAAATTAGATCTCTAGTTTCTATATGGGAGTGGATCCATCAAACACAAAGTGGATTCACTGATCTAGGAAACATAATTGTTGATATGAATTTTGACTATTTTCAAGTGGTTTTAGTTTAATTTTTTTAAAGGGAAGTAAACACACTTAAAATTAGAGACGATTTCGTTATTTAGACACGAGTTCAATGAACTATAGTTTGAAAAATATTTGAAGGAAAACTACTAGTTAACTAAAGGAAAAGGGTATGTGCAGGATCATGATGGGCCAAAAAGTGGCGATATGTAAGCCATATGATGACCCATGTGGCTAACAACTTTTTATTTACCTAAAATTGATGAAACGAAAAGGGTTTTTAGAGGAGATTCTTAGATTTCCACCAATATAAATTATGTTTTACTTTTAATTTAATAAATAATTATTATTCATTTTCTATTAGAATTACAAATAAAGTCTTGATTGATAGGCTGATTGAAAAACATCTATAATTTTCAAATGGTATCACATTTTTGGAATCCGAAACATGCGTCACATTCTATGCTTTCCATACTATAGGATTTTTATAAAAAAAAAATGAATTTCATGAATTTTTGACCAAGTTAAGTTGGTTAGACAAACTAGCTTTTATATTTTTTAAAAGTTGAAATAAAAAATATGCATCACATCGGGACGTGAGTCCTCTACTTATATCTAAAATCCTATAAAAAAATATTATCATTTTATTGTGGTTAGGGTGGTCAGACAAACACCTACTTCTTATTTTTACCCTAAAATTTAAATACTACTGCATTGAAATTTCAAATTTTCACCAAATAGATTTTTTGTTTTTTAAATAAAGGTATATTATTTTAGAAACTACATTCAATTTCCTACAGATTATTTTTTTACATTTTTTTGAAATTATATAGATAACTTATTCAAATTTTTACGCCAAGTTGTCTAACTCTGATTTTCTATCTTTTTATTGCCACTTAAGGGCCTATTTTTTCCATGATGATCCTGCACATACCCAAAATAGATCCATCGAACAAAAAAGTGAATCTATCAATTTGATGACAAGACCATTGAATGATATTTGAATATTTTGGACTATTGGATGATTGGATTTTCTTTGAAAAATATATGCCAAAATATAAAACATGTATTGACCAAAGGGTTGATAGATTCTCTAATTCAAAGACTGATGGTTTGGATAGTTGAATGAGTGGGAATTTATATAGGATAAATCCACCAAAAAATGGTATAGATTTTTTGGAGGGTAGATAGAACTACCAAAAGTTAAGATAAATTCATTGATTGGTTTGACTGATTGGCAAAAGGACTAAGATAGTAGGTAAGACCTAGATTGTACTATGAACTAAAGATATGCACTAGTTTAACACATCAAGACATGCCAATCACACTCACATTCCCTAATATTATTCAAGTGGGAGTTACAATTAATGTAGGCTCACATCACAAGGCTAATTCCATCTATTAGATGCAAGATGGATAGGGACAACCACAGAGAAATTAAGTCCCTTAAATTGAGGAGGCATATAAACTTCACCTAGTGAATTATATCTTGACACCTAGAGGTACATTATGAGAAGCTTCAAGGTAAGATATGAATCCCTTGCACTATACTAATTGACAATTGAATTCCTTTAGCTGCTAGTTATAAGCATACTAGGGGAGATTATGTGAATCTAGGGCATGTCTACAAATGCTTGAGCTAGCAAGGTCTCTCTTATACTCTTCACCACCAAACTTGTCTCAATGGACTAATGGTATCAAGGCTCAATGAGACATGGTGATGGCCACTCCTTGAGGTACACCTTTTTCTCTCCCCTTTCTATACCCCATAAGAATATGTGGTTGATTTCATCCCCTATGGTGATAAAATCCCCAAGCATGGGCCTCCTAAAGGGAAAGAAACACTTGGCACTTGTAATATCCAAGATCCAATGAAGAGCGAGGAGATAGAATACATGTGATCAAGTGCTCTTGATTTCATTCACAAGACTTGGATGAAATTAAGGTTTATGATCTCCATAGACAACAAACAAGATTTTTTGACCCTTTAATCTACCTTAATTCCTAATTTAGAGGGAAAAATGATATTTGACCACGAGGTTATAAAAGATGGCGTAACTAGTAGTTTGGATTTATCTTGGTCTTCGACTAACAATAGTTGTAAGAAGAATTGTTAGGTAGATCACATGAAATATAGGTTAGATAGTTAGTTCATAAAATATTGAGAAATCCAAATTAAATTGATCAAAGGTGAAAACATGCGTTATACCTTATGATTCCAATAATCTATATAGCACTTTCACCAATTTTCAAATGTATTTTCTAAACCCCCAAATGTAAATATTTATTGATTGATAGTGTGCCTTCATTGATTCAAGAGTAGGTCCAATGAAAGTTGTGGCTTGCACAAACAATACATCTATGTTAGAAAAGTGAAGAGAATTTATTGCAAGTGTTAGAAATTTAGAGATCAACAACATAACCCCTGCATATATACCCCTTTGTCAAATATACTACAAGCAAAGATTGTAAAATGATAACTAAATATAAATTAGAGGGGAGAAATTTTAAGAATTTTGTAGAGGATGTAATTTTAGAAATCCTATTTATTCCACCGTTCATCCATAAAATGTTATTGTTGAAATAGAGATGAAATTGCTAATCCACATCTACATGTGAAAACACTAATGCATAAATTTTTGGTTAGTTTGACTTATGATGTGGGTCCCACTAGGTATGCTAGAAATATGTGCAAGAATGTGTGCCAATAAAAACAACTCAAACAATTAAATTGAACGAAACACAAACCAAAAAAAACATTGTTTTTAGGCCCAAGAAATCCAATAAAGCATAAAATTTAAGAATAAAACCCTATGCTAGACTCCTTGTTGCACTCCAAGAGTGGATTTTCACCAATTGATTAATTGATGTATGCTCATGATAAAATTTCAACAACATAATATTTCTTTCTTGAAATTGAGAGCGTTCTTATGAAAATGGCTAAGTGTTGGGAGATTATATATTTTTTGGGAAAATGGGTGTAGGGTTGAGATGAAAAGATGAGAACAATTATGGAGATGGCTTGAGTTGTCTCAAGAAATGATATTGTGCCAAGTGGCACAAGGAGATTGAGTGAGAGGATGGGGGTACACACGAGGTACCACTGAAATATTTTCCATAAAAGCAATTTGGGCATCCCCTTCACTCAAAAGGGACAAGTGGGGAATCAAAAATTCTTTTTTATGAAAAAGAGGAAAATAGACCATAACTCTAAGGATAAATGGGTCTTTTCCAAAAAAGATGAATTTAAGGTGGGAGGAGAAAGGTAATTCTGAAGAAAGGGATAGGTCAAATCCCACTTAATCAAAGATTAAGAATGTGTACATGATTAATAGAGTGATTAGGAGAGGATTAGAGGGCTAATCAAAAGTGATGGAGGACGTGACATGTGAGGGAGATTAAATAAATAAAAAGTATTTATTTAATTTTTAGAAGAAAGGGGATATGAATGGGTAAATAATTAGAATTAATGATTTACCTTAAGTTGGAATTTAGGAGGATAAAAGAAAATGATTTAGGATGAGGATCGAGGTAATCATGTATTAATTAAATAATAAATATATTATTTAAGTAACATAGAATTTGATAATAGGATGAATTAGGGATAAAAATGATCAAAGGTAATGATCAATTTAGGTATCTACAATAACATTTCCAATAAAATTTATAATCTCCTATAGATCCAAGGCTATTGCATCATTTAAATTACCTATATTTATCATAGGAGTAGCACTAGCATTCTTATGGATTTGATTTGTGAAGCTTTTAAGCTCTTACAACTATTACTTTACATAGTTAGTGAAAACTCTCTTTTTTAGCATTCAAATATTGGTTTAGTGTATATTTTCATATTTCCACCATTGGAGAAGGTACCAAGAGTTAAAGAAATAGAAGATAAAAAATGTTGGGTTCTGAAGGATAATTATCAAATTTAAATATACTCCAAGCATTGGATACATATAATCCTAGGTATGTATATAATGTAGATTTAAATTGATTTGGTTAGATTTTATTTAATAAAATAGTTACATTTTCGGTGTTGATAGATTTTTTTAAGGTCTAGACTACTTTGTAGTGTTTGATCATATTTAGTCTTTATTGTATGGTATATTTATTTTAAAAGTTGTAGGAGAAATCAAACCAAATAGATTCAAATCCATCACACAAATAGCATATCAAAGTTCTATTTATAATCAAACAAACTAAGATTTGTGTTTTACCAAACACTCATAAAATAACAAGAAATTCAAGACATAAACTATGCACCAAAATTAAGGAAACTAGTGAACCATATTTTTCAAACTAAAATTAAAAAAACTATTCATTATTCTTTGTTTAAAAGATTTATTTGTTTTTCCTTCTCATTTTCTTGTAAAATTTGTTTGTAAAAGGGGAAAATAAAATAGCTTATTCATTGGTAATTAATTAAGTTTGTAAAAAGATTTTTTTTAGCATTAGTTTAGTTTAGCAATTAATCACATGCACACATAAAATATAGTACAATAAATACAAGAAAGGCTCATTTATTTTTCAACATTGTTATCATACTTAAATTAGCTTGCATGTAAAAATAAAAAATACAAAAAAAAAAATCAAAACACAAAAAAATCTAGAATACACAATAAAAAAGAAAAAATAATAGTAAGTGGCATAATTCTAAATCATTCAATCGAAAAATGCTCCAAATTTAGTCAAAAAATCAAAACATTGAATTTGAATCAATCACCTCATTTGCAAGAGATCAACACCTTGCTAGAAAACTTAAACAAAGTATTCAAAAAATTCAACATTGGAACAATCACAACATAAGTAGTTTACAAAACATTTGAAGACAATTCATTGAAACTAAGTTTATTAACAAAAATTCAAACTTTCCGCTTCAATTTTATAGTTCATGTTTGGCATTTTATACCTTTGTGTCATGAGTTGAGGCTAGATTTAGTAGATATAAACTTGGTAGATCTATTAGAGATAAAATTGAGAGAGCTATGAGAGATTTTACCTACTCTTACAAGTATTGTGGTCAATCATAAAATAACTATTTGTGAGGAGATTGAGTAAAAGAGTTCTCACTTGGAGACAATCAAAACAACACAACTTATTGAGATTATTGAATATTTGACTACTCATTTAGATTCTCTCAATGAATTAAATCGATAAATAATTGATACTCTCAATGAACAAAATACACAACAACCCAACATTGATGACATCATCCACCTACTACTACCCCATCTCACTCACTTTCACAAGATGAGATCTTTCCATGTAATCAAGAGTAAATATATTCACCTATCTAATCAATATGAACCAATTTTGGATCATACATGGCTAGATTTTTTCTTTTTGTATCCTATCAATGTCTTATCAAGGATTGGATAATACAAATCTATGTTTGTTTTCATGTAGTTCTATTTGTATATAGACCTGTTAGTGTCCTATCTAGCATGTTCGCATCTACCACAGTGTGATGATATCTTATGCACTTTTAAATGTAAATTCTATGCACTTGTTAGTATATTCTACTTCTACTTCTATACCTTCAATTGTCTAAAAATGCCAAACTTGATCCCTAGGGAATATTTAGGGATTTTCCCTACTCAAATCCCTAACTTGAATCAACAAAAGAAGTATGGATTTGGTTTTTAGGTGTAGAGCCCTAAGATATAGTGAAGGTAATAGGAATGGAGATAAGTACTATGCGTAGCAATGGAGGAAGTCAAACAAGTTCTATATGTTATAGGAAAATCATATGTCTAGAAAGTGATAGATAGATTCTATTTTAATCCAACCATTAAATAAGCATTCATGGGCATAATTTAATTGTTAAGAGATGAATTAAGTTCTTATTGTAATGCCCCGCCACGCAACCCTAGAGGAAGTTTCAATCTACAACAAAAGCGTACTAATGTTTTTTTTAAAGTGCATTATACATACATGTTCACCTAAAATTGACAACCTCCCCTAAGGCTACATAACAAAGATTACTTAATTCCCATTCACATACATCATCTAAATTACATTGCAATAAACATCTCAAGTAATGACATACATCTAACATAAGTAAATACAAGATAGAATAGATTAACCATCACATAATTCCATTACATAAACCATTACAAGATTACAATCCTCATTCCCAGAATGAGTAAAAATACATAAGTATAATAATTACAAGATCCACCTCATAACAACAAGAGGGGTAAATACAACTGATACAAGAAGAATTACAATAGAACAAGAAGAGAGTAACAATATCCGCAAGCCGTCCAACTAGATGTCTCGCTTCCATGAACTGAAGAACAAAGGGGGACCCAACGGTTTTGGTGCATGTTCCACCCAACCTAGTGGTACCCGAAGGCCCACCCCCCATGCTAGGAGATAGTAAAAATACAACATGGACAAGATATCTACTACCTCTAACCAAAGGCTGACTAACAGAACTAACTGACTCAACCATACATATGCATAATATAAATCTAACACTAACATGGTTACATTGCTTCCAGACATAATAAAATCAAGTGTGCTAAAGAAAACATATGCACAACATATACTCAAGGTTATCCTAGATAGAGTGTCATCACAAGGTGCATCATGAGATCTCCTCTAGGCATCCTTCATAGGTTCTGGTAATCCTGGTGACCTCAACCGAATCCCGGCCCTCATACTCACCCAAGCGGAATCAACTACCTTTCGTATGGACAAGCTAGTTGACCTTGCCATTCCAGGCCTTCTCACTCACCCCAAGTCTGAACAAGCCCTTGTGTCTACGAGTGAGGTTAATTTTATCTTGGTTAATGTGAATGCATCCTAGTAATCTAAGTACTTTACTTTAATTATCACTTCTTAAAATCACTTTCGAAGGTTACCCGGTTTACCTCTTTGGGCTCTGGCCCCTAACAAAAGCCACTCCTCTAATGGATAACTCACTACTCAAACCTAGACTCCAAGGGTGACTCCAGTGTTACAAAACTGAATAACTCAGTCTCTCCTAATCTAGGAGATAACAAATAAAGAACCTCACTCCAACACTTGGAGGAAAACAAACTCACAAAGTACAACCCAAGGAAAACGAACATTAACTAACATGGGCATGACCCACCTACACTGGAAGACTTTACAATAATTGCACAATTCACCCTTTGCCAAAGCATTTACTAAAAGGGAAAATAATATAATAACACATTGATAAGAAAATACACTATGTTTGGATATCTTAAATCCATATTTCTACTTAATGCATCACGCAAAAAATAAAATATTATCTTTCAAAATCTTCACTAAAACACAATAATTCCTTCTAAATAAATAATTTTCTCAACCATATTTATCCATGCACGTGATTCATTTCAGTTTAAATTGCTCTCCAAAACTTGTATGCAACATATGTCAAAATCGTAATGTACAACATATAATTACATATATATACTTAAATTTAGAAATCAACATACCATATATATTTAAATACATATTTTCTATATATATATTTAAAACTATACTTACAAATAATAGCCTCTGATTTTGACCTCCCGTTTTACTAAAATTTTGACAGAATATTAAATTAATTAAATTTGTACAATATCCAAACTTAAAAATTTATTTTCCCAAATAAATAAATATATATATATATATGATATATATTATATACTAATATATATAATATTAAATTATATATATATATACATTTATTTTAATAAACTATAAGGTAAAATTCAATGGCCATACTATTCATTTACAAATTAGATTAAGCACGAATTAAAAATTCGCTAACAACAAAAAAAAGTAAAACACGGCCTGTAACCGGACGGTACAGCCGGCTCGCACTGCTCGGTGCATTCACTGACCACTGTACACAGTACAGTGGTTGCCAAAGTCAGGGGAGGCCGTGCCCCCATGGGACAATGCATCCCCCCATGCGGTGGGCGCACTGCCCATGGAACCGCGTCCTTCCATGGTAGGTGTGGGCGGTGGGGTACTTCCGTCCCCACCAATCACATACAATTAGGTTTTGTTTTATAATTTGTTATTATTTTATTTTATTTTTTATTTTATTTTATTTTTTTTTAAAAACTTTTCCCTTTATTTCGGATTTTAGCAAAATACACAGAAACATAATACAATTTTCGCCATTAACGAGTTTTTGGAAAACTGTGTCGACGGCGACCTTTTTCAACACATGACAATAATTTAACTTTTAAACAATTAACATAGTAAATATATTTACATGTTTCATGTATTTATATTAATTCATATACAATACATATTATATAAATACATATATAATTATTTTCACAGAATATTAAAACTGGTAAAATAGGGAAAATAATTTTTTTTAAAAACTAGTATCATGAAATTGATGAATTTTCCAGAATTTTCTTCTAAATTCAAAAAGGTGTAAATTAAATTTCTTTTAACACTATTCAATAAATTTTACAAAAACAATTAAATATAGAATTTCAAACAATCTTGTTCTCATACAGAAGGTTTTCTACAAGGGTTGATTTTCTTTTGAAGAACAGATCTGAACAATTAAAAAGGGTAGAACTTCATTCCAAACCTAAGTGTTGAACACACAAATTAAGGTTTAATTTAACCCATGTTTCTTCAATTTCCCACATTTATGGAATTTAAAGCTATAGTAAATTTAAACATTCTTCCCCAAATTTTAATGGATTAAATCCAGATTCAACAACCAATTTCCAATTTCACAATTGATAATAACAACAAATTTGCAAACAATATAATATGAGATGAATCAAACAAGACAAAACCTGGAATCCAAAGCTACAGATGAAGATGAAAATCTGATGCAAGCTTTCTCCCAAGAATTCCTGCAATTTCTTCAGACGTGCACGGATCCAATCCAAGAACTTGATAATTGCAAACAAATTATTCTTCAATCAACTCTACAATCCAGAATTGCTCCAAAACCTTCTTTGTGCTAGTTTTGCAAAAATTCCCCAAAAATTCTTCTCAAAATAAAAACCTTTCAAAACTTCTCTCCAAAAATTGAAACATGCATTCATATTAAAACTAAAATATCTAATCTAATCCTAATTTCCTTTTTGCATGCAAAGTGAAAATAGATATTTATTTCATTTTCCCATTTTCGAAAGCCTCAAATTGATTTTAGAATGCAATTTCATTATTCTTTCAATTCTATTAATTTAATTTAATTTAATTTAATGCAATAACTCAATTAATTAATTTTTAATTATTTAATAATTAAATTCAACCTTTTCCAAGATTAATTTAATTAATTAAATAAATTAAAATTTAATTAATACAATTTCATAATCAACATATATACTTCATCTAAGCATAGATTTCACTTAATATTAAAATTAACTTCTATTTTCAACAATGCAATAATTCTAAAAATATTGATTAAATAATAAAGCATCCAACATAATCAAATAACACTAATAAGGTAAAACATGACTCGACAATCAGGACTGACGACACACTAAGGCTAGGGCATAGACTTGACACATGTTACCTAGTTACTATCTCCCTTTCAACTTAACCGTTGGATCGACATGCTCAAACCTGTGAAACCGGGTGGAGTTGATGTCATGTACCTACAACCTGCAACCAAGTAAACAACATAATACAATATATCCAGTATATGATACACACTGTGAAGAAGAAATCACGAATTTGCAGGGCGCTCGCAAGCGACTGATGCGAACCGTCCTTTTCACCAATACACTCATCCAAGACTGACATTATATCATAATCAGAAATCACATAATACAATATCTCAAGCTAACTCTACTAACATCAATAATCCATAATGCATGTGAAACAATAGTCAGATAATCCACATCACATGATAATCAATGTCGCTCAATACTAGCAATCAATACACAAACAACAAGGTGTGTTTAGTATAATAGTAGCTGCATCCAAAACATAGCATAAAGCAAACACACAAAGCAAAACGGAGGGGTATTACATTCTCCCCCCAAAAGACCAGGCTTACTCCTGGAAGCCTGCAAACAAGTAGGGATATAACTCCCTCATCCTAACTGCATCCTCCCAGGTGGATGAAGTATCATCCCTAGGATCCCACTATACTCTGACCTGCTCAATATCTCGCCCTCGAAGAGCGAGTGTTCTGCGCTCCATTACGGCCATGGGCTCCAAAGCCAGCTGCCCGTCCTCTACCTATAAAGAATCTCAATCAAGGACATGAGTAACATCCAGATGATAAGGTTGAAGAACTAAAACATGGAAAACGTCATGTATACGTGCAAGACTGGGCGGCAAAGCGAGTCGATAAGCAACTGGACCAATCTTTTTGAGTATCTCAAAAGGTTCAACAAAGTGAGGCGCCAACTTAGAACCCTTTCCATATCGGATAGGACTCTTTTGCGGACACACCCGCAAAAATACTCTATCGCCAATAGAAAACTGATGATCCACCCTATGCGCATCCGCATACTTCTTCTGCCTATCCTGAGCTACCACCAAGTGCTCCCTAATCCGATCCACCTGCTGCTCCATATCCTGTAACATCTCAGGTCCTAATAACACTCTGTCCTCTAATCGATCCCAACTAAGAGGTGTACGACAAGGATTTCCATACAAGGCCTGAAAAGGTGCCATGCCTATGGAACTCTAGTAGCTATTATTATACGCAAACTCCACTAGATAAAGATAATCCTCCCACCGTGTCTGCTGATCCATGACATACATGCGTAACATATCTTCGAGGATTTGATTAACCCTCTCTATATGTCCATCTGTCTCAGGGTGATATGCTAAACTGAAGTTCAACTGTGTCCCCATAGCATGCTGTAATGATGTCCACAAAGCTAAAGTAAACATTGGATCCCTGTCAGAAATAATCCGACGCGGAATACCGTGCAACCTCACAATATCCTCCATGAACACTCTAGCAACTGATGATGCATTATAGGAAGCATGCATAGGTGAGAAGTGTGCTACCTTCGTCAACCTATCGACCATCACCATAATGGCATCATGTCGTCGCGAGGAGTTGGGTAAACCAACAATGAAGTCCAGTGAGATAATATCCCATTTCCACTCAGGTACAAGGTGTGGCTGAAGAAGCCTTGCTGGATGTTGGTGTTCAGCCTTCACTCGCTGACACTCCAAACATCACTCTACAAAATTTGCTACCCCTCTTCATCCCTGGCCAGAAATACAACTGGCATAGATCTACGTGCATCTTCTTCACCCCAGGATGGGCTGAATAAGGAGCACGATGAGCCTCGATCAAAACCAAAGATCGAAGGTCACCTACTGAAGGAACGTAAATACACTCGAAATGCCTAAGTAGCCCATCTGACTCAAGTGAATATCCTATAAATCTACCCTCAAGAGGTCTACCTGTCTCAATCTCTGCTCTCACATCCTGGTACCAACTATCTACTGGAAGAGTAGCAAGAATCCGACTCTGTAAATCTACCACAAGAGTCAACTCAGAAACCTCATGCCTATGTCTGCTGAGTGCATCAGCTACAATGTTCTCTTTCCCCTAAATATACTTCACCTCGAAGTCATACTCACAAAGGAACTCCATCCAACGCCTCTGTCTAGCGTTAAGATTCGGCTGAGTGAAAATATACTGCAGACTCCTATGATCACTGTGTAACTCAAACTTGTGCCCAAGTAAGAAGTGTCTCCATCTAGTCAAAGCATGGACTACTGCCGCTAACTCAAGGTCATGTGTGGGATAATTAAGTTTATGATCTTTAATTTTACGCGACTCATAAGCTATCACTCGTCCCTCTTGCATTAGGATTGCACCTAAGCCCTCTAAAGATGCATTTGTACATACCACAAAATCTCCTGTGGGATCAGGTATCGCTAAAATTGGTGCACTAGTCAGCTTATCCTTAAGAACCTGAAAAGCTGACTCACACTGCTCTGACCATTCAAACCTCTTCCCTTTCCTCTGAAGAGAAGTGATAGGATGACCTACCCTGGAAAAACTCTGCACAAACCTCCTATAATATCCTGCAAGCCCCATAAAACTACGGATCTCTGCCACATTCGTAGGTGCAGGCCAATCAAGAATAGCTTGAATCTTTGAAGGATCCACAGATATTCCCTCTCCTGAGATCACATGACCAAGATACTTGATCTCAGACTTAAGGAATTCACATTTCGACAAGTTGGCGTAAAGTTGGTTTTCTCGCAAACACTGCAAAACCTGTTACAAATGCTCCTCATGTTCCTCTACTGTCCTGGAATATATCAATATATCATCAAGAAACACAAGAACAAACCTATCAAGGTACGTGTAGAATACTCCATTCATCAAAATCATGAACACAGATGGCGCATTCGTTAACCCGAATGGTACCACAGTGAACTCATAGTGACCATACCGTGTCTAAAACGTTGTCTTGTGTATATCTGCATCAAAAATACGGAGCTGATGGTATCCCGACTTAAGGTCTATCTTCGAAAAGATGGTAGCACCTTTGACTTGGTCAAACAAGTCATCTATCCTGGGGAGTGGATAACGATTCTTGATCGTTACCTTGTTCAACTGTCGGTAGTCAATGCACAACCAAAGTGAACCGTCCTTCTTCTTCATGAAGATGGCAGGTGCTCCCCAAGGTGAAACACTAGGACAAATAAATCCCTTATCTAATAACTTCTCCAACTACAAGTGAAGCTCTTTCAGCTCCTGAGTAGTCATACGGTAAGGTGCTCGTGAAATAGGCTTTGATCCAGGTACTAAATCAATCTTAAAATCTATATCTCTCCTCGGTGGTATCCCTGGAATGTCATCAGGAAAGACATCAGTGAACTCCTGAAGAACAGGATGACTATCAAGAGTACCTTCTCCTCTCCATCTCCTAAACCCAAATCCTCAACTGTAACTGCAAACAATTGACATCCATGACGAACACATCTCCTCAACTGCATAGCTGAGATGATCCTCAAAGATATCGGTCTCTGTACTCCTATAATATCCACCTCTCCACCAGATGCATTAATGCACTGAATCGACTTACATCGATAATCAATAACTGATCGGTGAGCCTCTAACCAATCCATACCTATAACAACATCGTAGGATCCCAGTGGTATAACTCGAAGATCTAAGGTAGTGGAAAGAGGTCCAATCTCCAACCTACAGTCAGGTACTACAAAATGTGATGCAACCTTCACACCAGACGCTAACTCTACCTGCCACCTATTGGCTTGCCTTACGGCACCCAGTCTGCAACGTGACACGATCGATGACGAAATGAAAGAATCTGATGCTCCTAAATTGAAAAGAATAGTAACAGGGTTACCCAGTAACATACCATAGGTCTCTACTATGGTACCCTGGTGCTCTGCCTAGTGGTTATCAACCGCTGCAAAAACACGATGTCCTCTACTAGCATCTCCCACTGTCGGCTCTAATGCCACTAGTCTCTGTGTAAATCCCGACGTGCCCTTATTGGGACACATCCTAGCAATATGGCCTTGCTGACCACAAGAGAAGCAACCTGTGCCTCTACCATAACCTCTACCTCCTGTTAGTGCACTAGACTGTTGTACATTCCCTCCAAAAGTGGATTGGGCACTCTGAGCGGGTTGCTCGGCATTGAAACGCTTCATGTGCCTCCAGTTCCTATTACCTTGTCCTTGCTGGAAACCTTTCCGTTTCCCCTAAAATGATTGCTGCTAACTGCCATGTACTGATACCTACTGAGTCTTAGGAGGCACAACTCCCTGTGTCTGTCCCCCTCGAGCGCTAATCCTAGCTCCTGTACCACCACCAATACTAACACCTATATGACCTCCTAGTGCCATAGTCAGGTTCTCCTCCACCAGCCGTGCCTTCTCCATAGCTACCTCCATAGACTTGGGTTCAAAGACCCGAACACCTCCACTGATACGAGCGTTTAAGCCCCTCATGAAATGCTGCACTAGCATTCCCTCATTGTCCCCTATACCTGCGAACTGTTTAAGTTTGTAGAATCTCCTCTCATTTTGATCAATTGTCATAGCTAGCTGACGTATGGCATGGAACTCGTCACCTCTATGCTGATGCCAATGCTTAGAGAGAAAGCGGGCTCTGAATCTCTCAAGAAAGATCTCCCAATATACTATACTCATGTCTATATGGAGCTTCTGCTCCTCTAACTTCCACCAAGTGGTTGCAAATCCCCGAAGATGAATAACAGCGCACCGCGCTTTGGTGTTACCATCAAACAGGTGCATGGAGAAACATCGGTCAAGTCCTATCAACTAGGTCTCGACCTCAAGACCGATACCTACTCCATCAAATCGAGGTGGTTGTGATCAAATCAAGTCCCTCATATAATTCACTGTTAACATATCAGACTGAGCTGTAACTGTCACAACTGCAGGGTTACCTACTGGTACCTCCTATCGCGGTTCTAATAATGCCATAGCCTCCTCGAAGGCTTTGCGTGCAGCTTCAACCCTAATAGGGTCTAACTGTCTACCACCACCTCCTGGATCATTCTGTGAAGCCTGATGCTCCTCCTACTCTGGTATACATGACACATGAGGTGGTGAGTCATGCTGACTCTCCCCTCGACCGCCTACCCGGCCACGTCCACGTCCTCTCCCTCGTCCGCGTCTAGGAGGCATACTCCTACACAGACACAAAAGGGTATTAGACAAGGTACACTTAGAAAAACCTACACAACTAAGCTTAATGGGTACATCATAATCCCAGAGCACCCAATGTTTAAACCTTGGCTCTGATACCATGTGTAATGCCCCGCCATGCAACCCTAGAGGATATTTCAATCTACAACAAAAGCGTACTAATTTTTTTTTCAAGTGCATTATACATACATGTTCACCTAAAATTGACAACCTCCCCTAAGCCTACGTAACCGAGATTACTTAATTCCCATTCACATATATCATCTAAATTACATTGCAATAAACATCTCAAGTAATGACATACATCTAACATAAGTAAATACAAGATAGAATAGATTAACCATCACATAATCCCATTACATAAACCATTACAAGATTACAATCCTCATTCCCAGAATGAGTAAAAATACATAAGTATAATAATTACAAGATCCACCTCATAACAACAAGAGGGGTAAATACAATTGATACAAGAAGAATTACAATAGAACAAGAAGAGAGTAACAATATCCGCAAGCCGTCCAACTAGATGTCTCGCTTCCATGAACTAAAGAACAAAGGGGGACCCAACGGTTTTGGTGCATGTTCCACCCAACCTAGTGGTACCCGAAGGCCCACCCCCCATGCTAGGAGATAGTAAAAATACAACATGGACAAGATATCTACTACCTCTAACCAAAGGCTGACTAACAGAACTAACTGACTCAACCATACATATGCACAATATAAATCTAACACTAACATGGTTACATTGCTTTCAGACATAATAAAATCAAGTGTGCTAAAGAAAACATATGCACAACATATACTCAAGGTTATCCTAGATAAAGTGTCATCGCAAGGTGCGTCATGAGATCTCCTCTAGGCATCCTTCATAGGTTCTGGTAATCCTGGTGACCTCAACCGAATCCCGGCCCTCATACTCACTCAAGAGGAATCAACTACCTTTCGCATGGACAAGCTAGTTGACCTTGCCATTCCAGGCCTTCTCACTCACCCCAAGTCTGAACAAGCCCTTGTGTCTGCAAGTGAGGTTAATTTTATCTTGGTTAATGTGAATGCATCCTAGTAATCTAAGTACTTTACTTTAATTATCACTTCTTAAAATCACTTTCGAAGGTTACCCAGTTTACCTCTTTGGGCTCCAGCCCCTAAAAAAAGCCACTCCTCTAATGGATAACTCGCTACTCAAACCTAGACTCCAAGGGTGACTCTAGTGTTACAGAACTGAATAACTCAGTCTCTCCTAATCTAGGAGATGACAAATAAAGAACCTCACTCCAACACTTGGAGGAAAACAAACTCACAAAGCACAACCCAAGGAAAATGAACATTAACTAACATGGGCATGACCCACCTACACTGGAAGACTTTACAATAATTGCACAATTCACCCTTTGCCAAAGCATTTACTAAAAGGGAAAATAATATAATAACACATTGATAAGAAAATACACTATGTTTGGATATCTTAAATCCATATTTCTACTTAATGCATCACGCAGAAAATAAAATATTATCTTTCAAAATCTTCACTAAAACACAATAATTCCTTCATTAAATAAATAATTTTCTCAGCCATATTTATCCATGCACATGATTCATTTCAATTTAAATTGCTCTCCAAAACTTGTATGCAACATATGTCTAAATCGTAATGTACAACATATAATTGCATATATATATTAAATTTAGAAATCAACATACCATATATATTTAAATACATATTTTCTATATATATATTTAAAACTATACTTACAAATAATAGCCTCTGATTTTGACCTCCTGTTTTACTAAAATTTTCACAGAATATTAAATTAATTAAATCTGTACAATATCCAAACTTATAAATTTCTTTTCCCAAATAAATATATATATATATGATATATATTATATACTAATATATATAATATTAAATTATATATATATACATTTATTTTAACAAACTATAAGGTAAAATTCAGTGGCCATACTATCCATTTACAAATTAGATTAAGCACGAATTAAAAATTCGCTAACAACAAAAAAAAGTAAAACACGGCCCGTAACCGGACGGTACCACCGGCTCGCACTACTTGGTACATTCATTGACCACTGTACACAGTACAATGGCCGCCAAAGTCAGGGGAGGTCGCGCCCCCATGGGACAGTGCGTCCCCCCATGCGGTGGGCGCACTACCCATGGAAGCGCGTCCTTCCATGGTAGGTGTGGGCGATGGGGTACTTTCGTCCCCACCAATCACATACAATTAGGTTTTGTTTTATAATTTATTTTTATTTTATTTTATTTTTTTTTTTATTTTTTTTTTAAAACTTTTCCCTTTATTTCGGATTTTAGCAAAATACACAGAAACATAATACAATTTTCACCATTAATGAGGTTTTTGGAAAACTGTGCCAACGGCGACCTTTTTCAACACATGACAATAATTTAACTTTTAAACAATTAGCTTAGTAAATATATTTACATGTTTCATGTATTTATATTAATTCATATACAATACATATTATATAAATACATATATAATTATTTTCACATAATATTAAAACTAGTAAAATAGGGAAAATAATTTTTTAAAAAAACCAGTATCATGAAATTGATGAATTTTCCAGAATTTTCTTCTAAATTCAAAAAGGTGTAAATTAAATTTCTTTTAACACTATTCAATAAATTTTACAAAAACAATTAAATATAGAATTTCAAACAATCTTGTTCTCATACAAAAGGTTTTAGAAGAAATCACGGATTCGCAGGGCGCTCGCAAGCGAGTGATGCGAACCATCCTCTTCACCAATACACTCATCCAAGACTAACATTATATTATAATCAGAAATCACATAATACAATATCTCAATCTAACTCTACTAACATCAATAATCCATAATGCATGTGAAACAATAGTCAGATAATCCACATCACATGATAATCAATGTCGCTCAATAGTAGCGATCAATACACAAACAACAAGGTGTGTCTAGTATAATAGTAGCTGCATCCAAAACATAGCATAAAGCAAACACACAAAGCAAAACGGAGGGGTATTACACTTATAGTTTGTGAAAAGATAGTCAATAGGTGGAAAAATATGAATTTCAATTTGCAAGACATGAACATGTGTGATCATATTCAAAGGATAGTAATTAGTTGCACTAGTGTCAAAGGTGACAAAAATCTAAGAACAAAGGTAGAGTAAGTGCTTTCATGTGCAAGGGATCATGTCCATGTGAAAGAAGGTGTTATGGATAATTCAAGCATCAAAATAAACTAAAGTTAAAAACAACTAATTAAAAAGTGTCAAACTAAAAACAATACATAATTAAACACTTGTTAACATTACACACACCATAATTTAAGAGTCTACAGTTTTATAAAAATAAAATATGATTCATTTAAAACATGACAAAATATTCATAACTATTAAAATAAAAATATTTATTCAATGTCATTGATTATTGAGAATAAAAGTCTTAATAAAGATAGATAATAATGAATGTACAACTTTTATGTTAAGTTCTATATATTGAAATAAATAATAATTAAATGTACTTGAATTTGAATAGTGTTAGGAAACCCTATAGTTACATGTATTTAAGTTGTAATGGTGTTAGAAAACTCCATAGTTAATTTTATTTGAATTGAAATAGTATTAAGAAATTTCATAGTTAAATGCATTTGAGTAGTACTAGACAATCCCAATACTTAAAACATTTATAAAGATACGATAAATATTAAGTGTACGGTTCATACTCCTCCATAAAAGATGAATTCTTATAAATCACGCACTCTTAAAATAGATAATTCTAAATATTAACTTCAAAATTAAACAACTAAATCCTTGTAAAAAACATAATAATGACCACAATCAAATAACCATCATAATGACCACAATCACATATATGCTTACAAATGCAATAAGAGAAAAGCAAACACAAGTGTTCTTGTTTTTTGTCCTATGTATTGATGGTTTAATCGATTAACGTCTGCTACAAACCCTAAAAACGGTATGGCAAAAAGAGGAAAGTACAGTCAACAAAAGTTGAATGGCAGACACTGGTAGTTATCTTTATATGTGATAGTTTTGTCTTCTCCATATCAACAGGATTTATCAGACATTATTCAGACACTTGTTCATGCAACTTCCAGATCAACTGTAACACACAGACAGAGACCACTCGGACTTTCACAATAATACAACGTATTTCACAACAACTTCCTTTATATTGTCTGATTTCTGTCATCCAAATTGCCAATACAAACAACTTTCTTACCTCAGATGACAACTACTCTATGATTTTAAACATCCAATCAAACGTTTACATGATAAACTTTAAAAACATCCAATTAAACGTTTACGTGAAAGGCTTTCTTATCTTCCCAACATCACAATCACCACCGCACAAAGAACAAATTGCATTGAAAGATGGAAAACATCATCTCATAACTTTATTCTCAATGCACTTTTTGAATTTCACTTCTACAAATTCCTCCTCGTGCTGTAATTTAGAGTCATCTCTCATATAGTAGTCAATGTTCTGTATAATTTAAGGAAAGAACACAACTTTTATAATGGTTAAGATGGGTGGTGGTGGTGATAATAGTTTCTTGCAGATTTTTACTGAACTGGGCCCGCTGCTTTTTCAAAAGGATTCTGAGTTGACATAGACGATCCGTATCAAAATAGTATAGAGATAAATTGATGTTTGTTCAAAGTTTTCAACCCCTTTCTTTTTCTGTATGCTGTATCAGTGCGCGTGACTGAAGGTAGAGGACAGTGAGTGTTACATAATATGATAGAATAATGGAGGTTTCAACTTAGTTGGCATCCACTTTCATGTGCTCTCCACTGTTCCCTTCATAGCTGTTTGGTATTTACTTTTTAAGTGTGAAACCACCTTTAGAAAGCTTTTTGGTTTGAGATTTTTTTTGGATATCAGTTTTGGGTATTTTCTTATCAGCATCCAGCAAATTCATGGTCAGCAATTTGTCAAAATAAAATTCACCATCAGTAATGAATTAGAATCAAAATCTTATTGTATTTAGGTGACTGGTATATTAGAAAATCTATGGTTGGTCTTAATGGTCCTTTCTACAAGATTCTATTTGTTATAAGGATTGATAATATGTAGTTCTATTCATAAGAGAGATGATCTAATACAAAGTTTGCATTCTAGAATTATCAACACTACCATTTGTTCAATGCTCACATTTGAATTCATCTTTTCAACCTCGGTTTCAAAAGCACAAATGAACTCATTATGAATTATTAAATATATTTTTCTCATTATCTCATTAACCTAAATTGATTACTTATATATATATATATATATATATTAAATTTCAAAAACATGATCTTAATCTCCATTATAAATATGCATGCTTTCATTATGAACTATCTATGACTTCACACATTCTATAAAAGGTTGTTAATTAGACAAATCATAGATAATTATTTTGAGGATGCTACAATAGTTACTTTCATACAGTTTATAAATATTGGGATGTTACGTATTAGATGATGACATGTCATGGCATCTTTTTTTTTAACTATTGAGACTTCATTAATCTTTTGTTCTCACATTAATTATCATAGAAGATTGTTTTGAGGATGCTACAATAAAAACTTTCATACATTTTATAAATATTGGGATGTTAGGTATCAGGTGATGACATGTCAATAACATATTTTTTTTTAACTATTGAGACTTCATTAGTCCTTTGTTCTCACATTAATGATATTATTTTTATCTACTAGGTTAGTGGTATTGGAATTTCACTAGTCTCTTGCTTTTACATTAAAAATTATAGTTTTATCTCTATTTGAATCAAGGGTATTGGAAATTCATTAGTTTTGACTTTCAAACCAAAAACTACATTTTTAGGATATTGGAACCTTATTAGTCTCTTACTCTCACGTCAAATAATAGATATTTTTTCCCCTGCTCAATTCAAGAATTGTAAGACTTCACTCATCTATTGCTCTCACATACTCATCATTAGTGCACAAAAGTAGGTTTCACCATTATTTTCCTTTCTATTTTGGATGACTTATCATTTACAAAAAAAATTAGGATAAAATCTAGGTGAGATGCTCTACTCATTATAATTTAATTTTTTATTGCATTAATAAGAATGTTCACTTACAAATTGTTTCTATCATAGATCTTTATTATGTCTCCTTTCACGTAGAAATTTTGATACATAATTTCATCTATAATATTTGTTTATCAATAATGTAGACATATATTCATGAATGAGTAAACCTTTTTTTCTTACTTTTAAATAATAACATATTTATTTTTTATTGTCGAAAAATAATGTAAAATATATATTCAAGATTGAGTTTTAGAGAAAAAAGCTAAATTATTACTTGATTGAGCATGGTGATCAATTATAAATTAAATGTCTCCAAACTTATTAAAATATAAACTAAACTATCTTGGTTGAAACAAGAGTCAATTGCCATATTTAAATGATGTTGAATAGTCTCCATTCTCTAACTATTATCATCATTTTTATGTTTTTCTAGGGGGAGGTATAATTTAATCACTCTTCTCCTACATTTATCTTAAAGGTCATTTATACTCTAGTTTTTAATATTTTTTCTCTCACTAAAGTTTATCTATGTCTTATAATATATTGTAATGCATACATTACCATACTTCAACCATTTATTTTCATATTTTGATTAACATAAACTTGAGAATCTCCATGAAAACCCAAACCATCTCTCAATCTAATCAATAGGAACACACCATATATTTAATCAATGAAATAATAGAGGTAATAACTCATTCTTAGATTTCTTTCTTCTAAATAATACACTTAGAATATACATATTTTTTAAATGAGGAGTATTATCTATTATCCATTTAATTATCCTTGACTTAGATACAAAACCTTTATGAAAAGGTAATACTATATATTTTGAAGAATAAATAAGCTATACCTCAACATTCAACTATATAGAAAAATATCAAATTGTTACTTAGATAAGCATGGTTGTCGACCATACTAAATATCTCTAGATTTATCATTAAAATCTAAATCAAACTAGTTTGGTTGAAAAAAGAATAAATTTTCATGTTCAAATGAATTTTTATGGCTTCCATTCTCTTGACCATTACCATTATTTGTATACCTTTTTAGGTGGAGATACAATTTCATCATTACTTTTTTCCTACATTTGTCTTAAAGGTTATTTTTACTCTATTTTTAACTATTTCACTCAACTTTATCCATGTCTAAATTTATTGTAATATCTAAACTATCATACTCCTATGACTTATTGTCATATTTTGATTAGCATATACTTGAGGCTCTTCATGAATCCTCAAATCATCTCTCAATTCAATCAATATAAACATACCTTATGCAAAATCAATGGAATAATAAAGGCAATAAATCAATCTTATATTTCACTTCTACTCAATAATACACTTACAATATAATTTGGACAAAAAGAAAATTATTAGTTATTATCTATTTAATTTTTCTTGACTTGAAAATCCATTGGTCACACCTTGTCAATAATAAGATTAAATTCATAAACACAACCATTATCCGTTTCATTCTTATTCAAAAAATTAGTATGCCAAAATCTTTTATGCATCTTGAAATTTAAAATATGCTTCCAAAGATTACTCTACAATCCTTAAACATTCAACAAGATAATTACAAGATGGATAGAGGAAGAACAACCACCCCTATTTCCATAAAATTTTATCATTCCTCTACCATTTTCTACTTATTGTAATGTATATCTTATATTTTAGGCCAAGTCACTTTGAATACTAAATCTAGGACGTATAATCTAAACTTTATTTTAAATGGAGGAAGACACTTTTTAAATCCCTCTAAATCCATATTGCTACGAGGGAATAGAATTATTCCATAGAGTGATAATAAAGGCTACAAAATATTATCTTAGAAAGTTTCTTATATGATTAATCCTTTCAATGTTGAGTATGTTATTCCAACTAGATTGACATTGTTAGATATGAATATAAAAAATATTTTTATGTTTTAAATTTTTTGTCAAACAATTTGAAAGAAAGAAGAATGTTTAAAAAATAAACTTGACCTTTGATTGTTAGAATATAATAAGAAGACCATTGATTAAATATAATATCAAAATATTATAATAAATTTATCCCACTTAAGCATCTTTCAAAATTTATCATATCAAAACATGAATAAATTCCAATTCATGAGTACTTATTAGATTAAATACTTCCCCATTCATGATTATGATCCTTAACTATTGTGACCTAATCTTATAATTTCTATATATTCATTCCACATAAGAACCTTTTCAAATTTCTCATATCAAAATATTAATAAATTTCAATTCATGATTATCAATTAAATTAAATAATTTCTCATTCATAACTACAAACCTTGAAAATCATTATCTTATTTCTTCATTTACATATAACTAACTATTATCATGCACCATAAGTGAGAAAAAGTGGTCAATAACCTCAAAATTAATATCTCCAATAGTCTCCAAGTTAGTTTGGTCACATGACCTCCATAAAAGATACTATGTATCTAGTTCCTTAATCTTATTTCTTCATTTACATATAACTAACTATTATCATGCACCATAAGTGAGAAAAAGTGGTCAATAACCTCAAAATTAATATCTCCAATAGTCTCCAAGTTAGTTTGGTCACATAACCTCCATAAAAGATACTATGTATCTAGTTCCTTAATCTTATTTTAAAAAAGAAGACTATTGAAAGAATCAACCATCATGATCACCCTCATCAAACCTCATGGTACACTAATTTTGAAAAATTCTAAACATTATTTTCATGTTACTTAATTTCCTTTATGGAGCACATTATATTCACGTCACTAGCTCCCAAAATTGTAATGATTATAATTTTTTTGGAATCTTTATGATTAAATTATGAGACTAATTCTTCAAGGCTTGTTTATTTTGATATATTTTTAAAAACTACATGATATTATTTTTTTGGTTTCCTCTTATTCTATATAAGTTGAGAATTAAGTGAATATAATTTTGAACTTCATGGAATGTTACTTTCCTCCTACTAAATACGCATCAAATATTTGATATTAAGAAAAATATGTTATATAATTTTGAATATAAAGAGATTACCCAGATTAACTATTTAATATATAATATATAGTTTGATACAAAAATATTATATACATTAGATAGTTATCATGGATTGTTAAGTGTTTATAAAATTTGATTTCATATAGAATGAATTGATGATCCAAATTATCATTGATTTAAATTTTATAAGAGTAAAACTTGAGGTTTAATATACTTTTATATTTTTATCAACATTTTTTGTTTATCAATTTTTGAATTAAAAGATACAAATATTATGATAGATTTGTGTCTATAAATATTTTAAGAGACCAACCATCAATAATTATATATACATACATATATGTGTGTGTGCACATTTGAGGTTTATACATTTTATTTTTTTTTTATTTTTAATAACCATAATAAAGAGGTATTAATTTCTATATATATATATATATATATATATATATATATATATTATTACAAACCCACATAAAATTTAAGCATATATAAAACTAGATTATAAACCCTTCTTAAAATCTTATAATCGGAGCTAAAAATTTATTGAATTTACACATTTTATGTCTCTACACATATTTGTTTATTTTAAGAACTCATTCATAGGTTTTCTACATTAATTTGACACCTTACATGGAGGAAGCTACACATGGCTGGTAAATTTGAATATTTTTTGTATGCGAAGGGACATTCAAGTAGTCATAGCTTTCATTGACATATTTTCAAATTTGAATTCATTGATGAGATAATTGGTTTAGCTGACATATATTTAGATGAAATAAATATTTAGTCGAATATATATTATATCTATTATATATTTTTTGTAACATATATTTTGTCCAACATATATTAGGATAAACATATATTAAAGATAATATATGTTCAATCAAATATATTCTAAATAATTTTATAAATATTCCTGTCAATATTAATTTCTTTATAAAACTCAAATATTTTGCATCGTCATCCTTCTACCCTCATGAAATCTATTCTCTTAGAAAAAATAGAGGTTCCTTAATTATTTCAACATTCAAAGATGAATAACTCAAAGATGAATAACTAGCAATGCATATTTATACCTTCTCCAAATGCTACATTTGGATCCTTAAAAATGTCTCTTATGTTTATATCCTCACATTTTTTATTTTTTAAGTGTGGTATTATGATAAAAACATATTATTTAATAATTAGGAGTAATAGATTTTGGATGCGATTTGAGATATTTATATATTTATTAAGATAATAATTAAAATTTTATGATTGTTTTTTAATAATTTCTTTGATGCTATTAGTTTTTTCAATTTTGAAAGTCTAAAATGGTGTTATTTTATTCACTAAAAATATTAGATATATTTTTTCTAATTAAGAAAGTGAGTGTGGTTTCTTCTATGTATTTATAGATTAAATATTATGTCAAGAAGGTTCCTCTTGAATTTTATAATTTTTAGGACTTGATTAACCTTTCGTAGAGTATATCCATGTACTATGAGCTAGGTTCATCTTATGTCAATCGTTAGACCATTCCCCTTCTTTCTAATAGCCATATTTACTCTCGTAGTCAAAGTTTATTGTCTCTACCTCTTCCATAATGATGATAATGGTTTGTATTTTTTGATGGTAAAACTTTTGAACATTAATAAAATGATATTGAGGCTATGATTAAGAGAGTGTTTTTATCCTCTTGATTTTCAAGATTCATAGGATGAATGAAATCTTATACCAAATGAAATTTCATGAAAAAATATCATCTCATGATAATCCTCATCCACCACCTCTTTAAACTAAATTACTTATATGTGAATTGATATTTTATTAAATATTTAAATAATATTTTTTTACTATAAACCTTTAAAATATCTTTCCAAATAGTTTAATATAGATTGTCTAGGTGATGGCATGTAATAACATCTTTTTTTCATAACTATTGAGACTTCACTAGTATTTTGTTCTTACATTAATGATGTTATTTTTATCTACTAGCTCAGTGGCATTAGAATTTTACTAGTCTTTGACTTTCACATCAAAGATTATAATTTTACTTATACTTGAATTAAAGGTATTGGGAATTCACTAGTTTTGAATCTCACACCAAAAACTACATTTTTACCTCTACTAAGTTCAAAGACATTGGAACCAAAATTATTAGTCTCTTACCCTCACATCAAATAATAGATATTTTTTCCTCTACTCAATTCAAGAATTTTGCTCACATAATCATCATTAGTGCACTAAATTAGGTTTAACCATTATTTTACTTTCTATTTTGGATGATTTATCATTCTCAAACATTTTTAAATGGAATAAGATCTAGGTGATATTCTTTTATGGGATTAATTATATTATTTACTTACAAAATTATTATTTCATCATAGATCTCTATTCTATCTCCTTTCACCCAGAGATTTGATACATAATTTCATCTATAATATTTGTTTATCAATAATGTAGACATATATTCATGAATGAGTTAGTCTTTTTTTCTTCTAAATAATAATGTATTTATTTCTTTATTTTTTGAAAAATAATTTAAAATATATATTCAGGTATGTGCATGATCATGATGGGCCAAAAAGTGGCGATATGATGGCCCATGTGGCTGACAACTTTTTTTTAATACCTAGAATTGATTAAACGAAAATGATTTTTAAAAGATATTCTCATATTTCCACCAATATAAATTATGTTTTACTTTGAATTAAATAAATAATTATTATTCATTTTCTATTTGAATTACGACTAAAGTCATGATTGATAGGATGATTGAAAAACATCTATAGCTTTCAAACGGTATCACATTTTTTTGAATCTGAAACATGTGTTACATTATATGCTTTGCATACTCTAGGATTAAAAAAAATGAATTTCATGAAGTTTTGACCAAGTTAAAGTGGTCAGACATACAAGTTTTTATATTTTTTAAAAGTTGTAATAAAATTTTCATAATTAATTATTTACTTGGAAAAAAATTTAAAAAAATATACATCACATCGGGACATGAGTCCTCTACTTATATCTAAAATCTTATAAAAAAATATTATCATTTTATTGTGGTTAAGGTGGTTAGACAGACACCTACTTCTTATTTTTTCCCTGAAATTTACGTACCATTGCATTGAAATTTCAAATTTTCATCAAATAGAATTTTTTTAAAATAAACCTAGTAGTTTAGAAACTACATTCAATTTTCTACATATTTTATTCTTACATATTTTTGAAATAATATAGATAACTTATTCAAATTTTTACGTCAAGCTGCCTAACTCTGATTTTCTGAATTTTCATTGCCACTTAAGGGCCTATTTTTTCCATGATTATCCTACACATACCCATTCAAGATTGAGTTGTAGAGAAAGAAACCAAACTATTAATTGGTTGAGCATGGTGATCAATAATATCAAATTTCTCTAAACATACTATTAAAATCTAAACTAAACTATCTTGGTTGAAACAAAAGTCAATCGTCATGTTTAAATGATGTTTAATAGTCTCCATTATGTAGTTACTATTATCATCATTTTTATGGGTTTTTAGGGGGGGTATAATTTATAATTTCATCACTCTTTTCCTACATTTATCTTAAAGTTCATTTATACTCTAGTTTATAATAATTTTTCTCTCACTATAGTTTATCTATGTCTTATAATATATTGTAATGCATATGTTACCATACTTCCACTACTTATTTTCATATTTTGATTACCATAAACTTGAGGATCTCCATGAAAACCCAAACCATCTCTCGATTTTATCAATAGGAAGATACCATATATTTAACTAATGAAATAATAGAAGTAATAAATCATTCTTAGATTTCACTCATCTAAATAATACACTTACAATATACATATTTTTAAATGAGTAGTATTATCTATTATCCATTTAATTATTCTTGATTTGTTTTATGAAAAGGTAATACTATATATTTTGAAGAATAAATAAACTATACCCCAAAATTTAGCTATATAGAAAATATCAAATTGTTACTTAGATAAGCAGGGTTGTTGATTATACTAAATTTCTCTAGATTTATAATTAAAATATAAACCAAACTAGCTTGGTTGGAACAAGAACAAATTTTCATGTTCAAATGAATTTTTATGGTTTCCATTCTCTTGACCATTATTATTATTTGTATACCTTTTTAGGTGGAGATACAATTTCATCATTACTTTTTCTTACATTTTTCTTAATAAAGGTTATTTTTACTCTATTTTTACTATTTCACTCAATTTTATCCATGTCTCTGAATTTATTGTAATATCTAAACTATCATACTCCCATCACTAATTGTCATATTTTGATTAGCATATACTTGAGGCTCTTCATGAATCCTCAAATCATCTCTTAATTAAATCAATATAAACATACCTTATGCTTAATAAATGGGATAATATAGGTAATAAATCAATCTTAGATTTCACTTCTACTCAATAATACCCTTACAATATAGCTTGCACAAAAAGAGAAATAATACTTGTTATCTATTTGATTTTTCTTGACCTAAAAATCCATTGGTCACACCTTGTTAACAATAAGGGAGAGAAAAGAGGATCACTACAAAGGGGCTAAACAATGTAGAAGAAAATGATTTAGCTCTTCTCTACAACTTTATCGCTTCCTTGTTTTTTGAATTTTCTTTGCATCCTGCTCCTAATTTGACTATCACATGGGTCAGTTGGGTGGGGGGCCTAACAAGGATCCCCAATCCTGGAATGTTGTTCCCTATCCTGGTTGGGCATTGGGTTTTTTTGTTTCCAAAAATTATCTGTCCCCCATGTTGGTACTCCTTTCGGTACCATTGTCCCTTCCTCTTTTATTGTTCTCAATGCTAGTACAACTAGGAAGTTACCTTTGTCCCCATCCCTAGGATTGGATTCCTTTTTCTCAGAACAAGCACCAACTACTTTTGTGGATAAATTGGTGGGTGCTAGCTTGCCAACTTCGACTAGGATGGACATGGAGGTTGTATCTTGCTCAATGATTGGTCAGGAAATCGATGTTCTTGAAGCCCTGATGATTAAAGCTATGGATGGCCTCAAGCTATCATTGGTGGGGAAATTCTTGGCATATCATTCGAACATTGAACAGGTAAGTTACTGGGTTGTCCTTGTTTGGAATTTAAAAGGAAGTGTTTCTATTAGCGCTATGCCCGAAGATATTTCATATTCCCCTTTGTGATCTATGAGGATATGTTAAAGGTCCTTATGGGGATCCTTGAGCATTTGATGTCGGTTTTAAGAACTTCCTCTTGTTGTGTATATGGAAGTTAGGTTCTAACCCTTCTGTTGACTTAGGTTCTACTAGTCCTACGTGGGTATGTCTACTTGGACTACCTCTTGAATTTTGGGATATTAGTATCTTCAAAGGGATTTCCAACTCTTTTGGAGGTCTTTTGGCTATTTAAAAGATCTCCCAAGAAAAATCTCATCTAGTTTTTTCTCAGATGTGTGTTAAGGTGGCTATTAACTCTATTTTACCTACTTCAGTGCTTTTGAAATCGAAGTTTGGAAGCTGGTCTCAACCCCTAGAATATGATGCTAGGCTATTTTTTCAATCTTGCAAAAAATTTGGCCATCTAATTGACTCCTATAACAAAATGCCTTTAATTGTCTCTAGTGAGGAGCCTTGTCCTATAATAAAATATATGGAAATGAACCAAGTATGTTGTTGTTGATTCCCAACCAAGGGTAAAGGAAAATTTGGATGGAAAGTTTGAATCCTCGAAAGAGGATGCCTCTAAAATTGTTCAAATCCCTAAAACTCAAGAAAAGGCCCTGGAAATACCCCCACATGTCTTCAAGGATATGGGGAGTAAGGTAAGTCAGGGAGAAGCCTCTTGCAAGGATAGAAAAGTTATAGAAGACCAGACAAACTTGAAGGAAATAGATAATGATGTGAAGCAAGTTGAACATTCCCCTGAGAAGCTGGAATTAAATCAAGGTTTGGCCAATATATCTATTCTGGGTTTTGATGAGAATAGTGAGTTCATAGAGGAAGGATAAATTGTCTCTTAGGTGGCTAAAGCTACTTCTTCTCCATCTCGAGTTAAGGGTGATATATTTCAGAAAGAAGGGAGGAATATCAAGGAATCAATGGCTATATTGGGATTTCCATCTTACCCTCAGATGAGGTGGCTAATGATGACTAAATTCAAACTAACTATTGAGAATTTGTGTCTCAAACTACTGGTATAACCTTGTAAATTTCTCCAATTAGCAAAGAATTCATAAGTGTTAAGTTCATGCTTGTACCGTTGTACTGTTGGATGTTTGTGAGAGAGGTGTGGTAGTGCGGTGATACTGCCATACCACAGGTACCTACTCACTGAGGTGCGGTAGTGTTGTTATCGCCATACTGCGGAAGCCTTCTTGGAGCCAAGCGGTAGCGCAGTATATCGCCACCCCACGAGATCCTTTTGAATGTCAAGCGGTAGTGTGGTGTATATTGCCATACTGTAGGAGTCTTCAGCCTGTCTAGTGGTAGTGAGCTAATAAGACTGTGGGCGAATGAGTGTGAACTTGGTTGACTTCTAAGGTGTACGCCGAATAGTGGAGGACGTTTGTTGACTTGTAGATGGTCATTTGAAGATTGGGAAGTTTGATAGTTGCTCAATAGAGGAAACTAAATTGAATCGTTTGTGCAGAGAACGAATCGACCATGGTTGTTGCTATACATTGCAAGGTATTGTAACAATTATGGTTTGATGGATGGATGGTCGAATGATCAGTTGGGATTAATCTTGCTACTATGAGATTGATTATCTGAAAGGAGAGTCTTTAACTTGTATTTAATTCAATTACTATAATACAAGAGGTTTTTCTTTGGTGTGGTGGGTTTTTCTCTCGTAAGGGTTTTCCTACATAAATTTGGTGTTCAATTGTGTGTGTATATTTCTTTGTTTCGATATTTTCTCCCATGTGCATCTTAATTAATTGTAATTCCAAAATTAAAGACAGGTTTGCTTTCTTCTTTGAGGTTTGACATTAGGAGAGTTTATTCCGCACTTTAATTTTCCTAACAAGTGACATTAGAGCCTAGCTAGTTGTGTTATCCTTATGGGTAGGTTGGATTTTTTGTATCAATCCTATTCAGTGGGAGTTTTTTAGAAGTCTGGTAATTGTCAAATTATAGATTAAGATGGCAAGTACATCAGGAAGGATTGAAATTGACAAATTCAATGGCAGAAATTTTGAGTTGTGGAAACTCAAAATGGAGGATCTGTTGGTTGATCGTGGTCTTTGGGTTGTTCTATCTAGAACGAAACCTTCAGGAATGAAGCAAGAAGAATGGGAACTAGAAGATTAAAAATCAAAGCGGCTAATAAGGCTCTATTCGGTAGACTCTATTCTTCTAAATTTTCATGAAGAGAAGACTACATCTTATTTATGGAAAAGATTGGGAGATATTTATTAGGGCAAGTCCTTGGTGAATAAGTTGTTCTTGAGGAATAAGTTGTACTCTTTGAAAATGTAGGAAGGAGCATATGTTGTTGATCTTTTAAATACCTTTAACATGTCGATTGCTCTATTAGCATCTGTGGGTATGAATATTGATGATGAAGATCATTGTATGCTATTGTTATATTCTTTTATGGATTTGTAGGATCACTTGGTGATGGAAATTGGGAGCACAACAACCACTTTCAAGATGGAATATGTGGTTTCTTCTTTGTTATCAGAAGATATGAGAAGGAAATCTTTTGAGATAGCAAAGGAGGCTCTTTATGTTTGAGGCAGATTGAAAGAAAAAGGCAAGAAGAAGGACAAGAAGTCCAAATCAAAATTGAAAGGGAGATCAAAGTCTCCTAGCAAGAAGTCCAAGGTGAAGTGTTGAAATTATGGGAAGCATGGTCATGTCTGAAAGTATTGCAAAGAGGAGAACAAGAAGAAGAAGAAGAACTCTTTCGATAATTATTCTTCTCAGAGCGGTCCAGATGCCTTCATTGCAACCTTGGCAACTCGGGCATCAAATGATGTCTGGCTGATTGATTATGGAACGTCTTTCCATATGACATCTCATAGAGATTGGTTCATGAAGTATGAAAAATACGATGGTGGAAAGGTGTACTTGGCAAGTGATTCATCTCTGGAAATTTTTGGTCGGGGAAGAGTCAAAATTCAATTTCCTCATGGAAGAATTAAGGGAATTGATGGTGTAATGCATATACTAGGTCTGGCTCGAAATTTACTTTCTGTAAGCAAGTTGAATGATGTCGGAGTGCAAGTCTCATTCTTAGGCAATGACTAGAGGCTTGATGGTGTTGGCTAGGGGTTCTCGAATTGGTACTCTGTACAAGCTAGACGCATTGAAAAGTCAATGTAATAGTGTCTCTATGAAGTCACAAAAGGTAGTGCTTAAAGAGGAGAAATAAAATGTTCCTATTGGGGAAAAATCTTAAACTTCCAACAGAGAAGACTATGCTCTGACATCAAAGACATGGTCATATTGGTGAAAAAGGTTTAAAATCCTTGAAAAATTAAAAACCTGGTTGAGGGGCATATGATTGTGTATATGGTAAACATCATCGTGTTTATTTTTACTTTAGTCCTCACAAATCTTCTGGTGTTCTAGATTATATTCACTCTAATGTCTTTGGTCCAGTAAATGTTCCTTCATTGTCGAATTCAAAATATTATGTATCTTTTATTGATGATTATTCGAGGAGGGCATTTGTGTATTTTTTTAAAAGAAAAACAAAAGTGTTCAATCATTTTAAGGAATTTAAAAACCTTGCGGAAAATCAAACAGGAAGAAAAATAAAGTGTTTAAGGACTGAAAATGGCAGTGAGTTTTGTGCTAATGAGTTCGAAAGGTATTGCAAAGACCATGGGATTAAAAGGCATAAAACTACACCTTACAATCTGTAGAAAAATGGAGTTGCTGAAAGGTTGAATGGGACGTTGATGGAGAAGGCAAGAAGTATGTTGAGCAATGCTGGTCTAGAGCATAATTTATGGGCTGAGGTTGTGGCTACAGCATGTTACTTGTTGAATCGGTCTCCTTCGTCAGCACTTGTTGACAAAATTCCTATGGAAGCTTGGTCTAGTAAGAAGCCCTCTCTAAAACATGTTCAAGTCTTTGGTTGCGAAGCATATGTTTATGTACCTGATGTGAAAAGATCTAAATTGGAAAATAAAGTTGTTAAGTGTATCTTCATCGGCTACAACTTTGGTGTGAAAGGATATAAGCTTTCGAATCCTGAGACTGAGAAGGTATTGTACAACAGAAGTGTAATCTTTCGTGAGCTAAAACCTTCTATGTTAGATCTATAGTCATAGATGAAAGAGCAAGAAGAGAAAAATGATGTTGTTGAAATAACTCTAACTCCTGAAAAAGAGGAATGACACATTGATAGTGTACCTAAAATTGAGGAGAGTTCGAGTAGCTCTGAGAGTTCTAAACAAGAAGAAGAATTGCAACCTCAGCCTCAACTTGTGAGGAGGTCTACATGTGAGAAGAAGCAACCTGATAGGTTTGGATTCTCTATGTTGGATTATAGTTATGCCTATGCTTTGATTACTAACACGGATGAGCCTAGGACTGTTTAAGAGGCAACTAAAATTTCTGAATCAGATTCTTGGTTGGAAGCCATGAATGAAGAAATTGAATCATTAAAGAAAAATGATACTTGGGATCTAGTTCCATTTCTTGAAGGTAGGAATCTTGTGGGCTGCAAATGGGTATTTAAGAAAAAAATTGGTTTGGATGGCCATGTTAAAAAATATAAAGCAAGGTTGGTTGCGAAAGGATATTCCTAGGTAGAGGGAATTGATTATGGGGAATTTTTTTTCTCTAGTAGCAAAACTGACATCTATCATATTTCTTTTGTCACTTGCAGCAGCATATGACTAGGAGATTGAGCAGATGGATGTGAAGACAAAATTTCTTCATGATGATCTTGAAGAAGAACTTTATATGTCTCAGCCAGAGCACTTCATGAAAAAAGGTAAAGAAAATCTTGTTTGCAAGTTGAAAAAATTTGTGTATGGATTAAAACAATCTCCTAGAATGTGGTACTAGAATTTTGAAACATTTTTTTTGTCACTAGGTTTTGTAAGATCGAAATCAGATCATTGTGTGTACTTCAAAACTGAAAATGATTGGGTTCTTATTATCGCACTCTATGTTGATGATATGTTGTTCATAGGGAATAGTAAGTCTGTGATTTCTGATCTAAAATCTTAGTTGTCTGTAAAGTTTGAAATGAAGAATCTTGGTGCAGCAAGGTACATTCTAGGAATGGAAATACCTAGGGACAAAAAAAGTAGAAAACTTTGGCTCAGCCAGAGCAAGTATATTAACACTGTTCTAGAGAGATTTTGTATGATTGATTACAAGCAGCTAGTTGTTCTAGTTTTGCAAGGAACGAAGCTATCTATTGAAGATTGTCCAAAATCTCCTACTAAGATGGAGGACATGACTAAGGTGCCTTATGCAAGTTTTGTTGGTAGTTTAATGTATGCAATGGTTTGTAATAGGCTTGACATTTCCCAAGCAGTGGGAGTACTTAGTTAGTTTATGGAAAATCCAAGAAGGACACATTGGGATGTTGTGAAAAGAGTGTTTAGATATCTAAAGGGCACTTTAGAATATGCTTTGTGTTACCATGGAAATTTGGTTGAATCACAGAGGACTCTCAACATTCGTGGGTATGTGGATTCTGTTTGGACAAGGGAAATTGACAGTCGAAGATCCACTAGTGGATATATTTTCATGGTGAATTGTGGTGCAGTTAGTTGAATCAGCAAGTAGAAGGTTGTAGTTGCTTTGTCCACTATGAAGGTAGAATGTATGGCAGCTACACATGTCTATAAGGAAGCAATCTGGTTAAAAAAAAATTATTTTAACATTGGTTTTCATGTAGGATAGATTATAATTTACTATGATAGTCAGAGTGCTATTTGTCTAGTGAAAAATCCAACTTTCAATGCCAAAACGAAACATATTGATGTGCAGTGCCATTTTGTATGTGATATGGTGGAGGATAGAAAGTTTTGGTTGGAAAAGGTGAATACTCTAAAAAATGTTGCAGATGCATTAATGAAACCAGTGAGCACAGACAAGTACAGGTGGTGTGCTAGTTCAATGGGCCTTGGGGCCCATGAATCTCAGTAAGTTTCTAAATGCTATGGAGGGTTCAATGAGTTCTTCATCAAGTGGGAGATTATTGAGAATTTGTGTCTCAAACTCACTAGTATAGCCATGTAAATGTCTTGAATTAGAAAATAATTCATATAGTGTTAATTTCATGTGTGTACCATTGTACTACTAGATGTTTGTGAGAGAGGTGTGGTAGTGTGGTGATACCGCCATACCATGGATACCTTCTCAACGAGTTGTGGTGGTGCGGTTACCACCATACCATGGAAGCCTTCTTAGATCCAAGCGGTAGTGTGCTATACCGCCACCCCATGAGATCCTTTTAAATGTCAAGCGGTAGAGTGGTGTATACTACCATACCGTGGGAGTCTCCAACATGTCTAGCAATAGTGAGGTAATAAGACCGTGGGTGAATGAGCGCGGACTTGGTTGACTTTTGAGGTGTACACCAAATAGTGGAGGACGTTTTCTAACTTGGAGATGGCTATTTGAAGACTAGGAAGTTTGACAATTGCTCAATAAAGAAAACTGAACTGAACCATCTGTACAGAGAATGAATCGATCATGGTTATTTATATAAATTGCAACGTATTGTAATTTTTATCCAGTTGGATGGTTGGATGGTCGAATGATCAGTTGGGATCAATGTTGTTGTTGTGAGATTGATTATTTGAAAGGAGAGTCTGTAACTTGTATTTAATTCAATTACTATAATACAAGAGGTTTTTCTTTGGTGTGGTGGGTTTTTCTCCCATAAGGGTTTTCCCACGTAAATTTGGTGAGAAATTGTGTGTGTGTATATTTCTATGTTCTGATATTTCCTCCCATGTGCATCTTAATGAACTGTAATTCCAAAATTAAAGACATGTTTGCATTCTTCTCTGAGGTTTGACATTAGGAGAGTTTATTCCACACTTAACTTTTCCTAACACTAACAACAAGTCAAAAAAGAAAAAGAAACCAAATGTAGGAGGAGGAAATAAGGTAGGAAGACCCTACCAAAAGGAAACAAGAAATAAAGACACAGTGTGTGATGTGGCTTCAAGCAAGCAAAAGACTTTGGACTCAATTACGAGCCCAAAGTCCAAAAAGAAGTAAGGGAGGTGGCCTTCTCCCTCTCTATTTCTCGGTGTCTTGGTTGACTGTCCCCTTGTAAATGAAGATTTTATCCTGGAACATTAGGGGCCTTAATAGTTCCTATAAACATTTTTTGGTTAAAACCTGTCTATTGGATAACAAAGTGGATGTTCTATTACATTAGGAAACAAAAATGAAGAAGGAAATTTTTGATAAGATTATTCTGAATATCTAGCCTGGGGCCAATTATATTTTGAGTAAGTTGATGGTGCCTCGAGGGATATTTCTACTCTTTGGAACCCCTCAAAACTAAAAGGCTCTATGGGTTTCTCTAGTAAAATATTTCTTATGGTTTTGTCATGCCTATGATTTTACACTGTACAAAACCCAACAATTTTTTTTTTTTAAAACATAGGTTTGCAACATAACTCATCCGCACTGAACCACCTTGCACAATGCAACTTCTCAACCAATCACTAATTCGTAAATGTTATAATGAACGAGGAACTTCACATATAGCGACTAGATATAAGGTCACATTGACTAACTTCTACTTTTGGGTGCTAAAGCTTAAGGAAATTAATTTCTTACCCAATGTTGGATGATATGGTTTATCTAGGATGACACCACCTATAAATTTAATTTAGAAATTTGACCTTCACATTTCCTTAAGTGTCGTGATGCCATGACTGGGTCCAATTTTAATTATAGAGTCGATAAGGTTAAATATAATTATTTCTAAAAATTAAGATCTCTAAGGCATGAATCCTATAGAAACCTGAATTTACTCTAATACAAAATGCTATTATTATTTTTTTGAAACCATTACGAGTAAGTAACTAGTAGGAAGTCAATGGGCTAGTGTCAACACTATTATCGTCCACCAAATAGATGACAAAATTACTTCGACATTAACAGTGATGTTAATAGTTCCCATGAAGTGGAATATCTTGATGAAATTGATGTTATAATCATTACAACTGTCATAATATGACACCTTCTCTAACATTAATATAAATATTATCACATCTAAAGATGAATAAAGTAATCATCTCTTCTAGATGACACACAATCTTACTTGTTCTAGCTACGCTCTTTGAGCCCTCCCGACCTAAGTTGATGAAGCCAACAATATCAATAAAATTTGAAGTTCAAATGCGAAAGTGGAAAAAATATTTGTAAATTAATTATCAAATTTATATGTCTAATTATTTATTCATATTTTACATTAATTTAATTAATTACTTCACATAATAAATAAATAAATAATTACTAATATATTTATATATTATTTTATTCTTACTTAATATTAATTTAATTAATCACTAAATAAATAAGCAAATAATAACATATTTATATATTTACCTATTTTATCCCCTCTAAGAAATAGATTTAAGAAAATATTTAAGAAAATTAAATATATACTATTTCCTTTATTTCCAAGTTATTATTTTTCCTTAAAAAGGAATTTAAAGGAAAGAAAATCGAATAAGGAGGAAATGATCTCTCTCATTTTAGAATCCTTAGTAAAATCCTACTTTATCCTTATCTAAAATCCTATTTAAGGATATGAGAATATATTCCCCTCTTCCACTTTTTATCATGTAGGTATTCTATTTCTAAGTATAATTCGTGGCAAGGGTAAGACATAATACTTATCATCACAAACTTTTATTTTGCTCACTAATAAAGTTAGTGTTATTCCATGCAGGGAATAAACCACCATTGAATTATAATACTAATTATCATATCATACACTAGCATGAAAAAAGTGTTTATTATTTTAAATTTTTTTATTGTAAGTTATTTGTAGATCCAAAAACAGACTATCTGATATTGTAGACTATAAAAGGATCTTTCCTTTCCTTTCCTTACCATTCTCAAATAGAAAAGGCCCCAAATTAGAACGTTTATGAATTCAAATTGAAGAAAGAAAAATAAAACTATAATTTTGAAAAAGAGAAAAAAAAAAAAACTATACTTGAAATTAGGCTTTAGAAATCTTCACATGGGAAATTAGCAATGGCGTGTCTCATTGCTATATTTCATTTTTATTTCTTAATTTTAAGTTTTGGCTCCATTTTGCAAAGCAGCCTAGACCATTGATTAAAGAGTAGGATAGAGATATAACAAAAGACAATAGGAATGCACCCGACCAATTCTTGATTACTTAATAATAGCTTACAATGATATTTAAACTCTATTAACCTTACCATGATTTCTTTTACCCATAGCACAATGACATGTCTGTTCGTGTCCATAGTGACGATAAGAATGTGGAACAAGATCCATGTACAAGGAGAAATCATATTCTCTAAACTTAACAATATTTAAATATTGTCAAGTCCTCAAAATGTCTGTTATAAGTATGAAGTCAATGTAAGTATCACAGCTTCCAATATCCTTATGTCCCCATGCGGCTGCTTAGCTTATTTTGGTTAGCAGCCACTGCTCAACTTATTTAGGAGTTATTTGTGGAGTGATGGCCTCATGAATGCTTAGTTTTTCTGCTTATTTTTAAGCAGTCAACTTAAATTTCTATTAATAATATTATTAATAATTTGTACAATAAAAAATTAGAAAAAGAAACAAAATCAAATATTAAAAAAGAGGGAAAGGAATTTGTGGAACCACGTGGATTTTTAGAAATATGCAGTTGCTGCTTATTTCCAGCCCCCCCTCTTTTTTCACAGCTTATTTTCAATTCCTAAACAGTAGCTGCTCCATTAAAATAGGAAAAGATTCCAAATTATCCCTTCCCAAAAATAAAATTTATGCATGGGAACACCCCTACTGCTTAAGATTTACGGAAAAAACATTCAATAAAGAATAAGCGACTCCTGTCACTGGATAGTAGAAGAAATTTCTTGTCATTTGACCACATCTCTTCTTTCTTTTTTTTGTTCTTTTAAATATCTCCAGCACTACACTGACACCCTCCAGACGGCTGCTCTACAGGTATGACCATTTACTACATAAATAGGGACTAAAATGGTGAACCTAGCTAGGCTGAGCATTGAGCATTAACTCCGAATAAACATTGTACTCCATTTCTGGAAGGGTGTGCAACTGACAGGTCTAAAATGCTGAATCGAGCAATGGTAGCCCATACTCATCCCCTCAACTTTTCTTAACTCCACTATTGAAAACTCTAATTTATTCATATGTATTTGATCACCGAGCCAAATAGCTTCCCAATAATCGTTATTATTGACCAAATACGATGGAGGTTGTTGCAGGAGTGTAAACAAATATTTAACCATTTTCATTGCATTTGAACTTATTTAACAAACTGGCCAAAATCCTGATGCCCAAAATTCTTCTCATTTTGATTTATGCTGAGAAGACTATTCAGATAATTAGATAACTAAGTCTATAGGCTATGGGAGTTTCAGGTGTAATTTTAATGTTGTCTCCTTAAATCACAGATCCAGGGCAGCGAGCTGCTTAACCTATCTATGGTGAGCTAGATTTGGCATTTCTACGCAAGAGTTTCTTCTCCTTATTTATTTATTTTGGTTGTTATTATCAACAGTTTAGATAAGCTAGGTGTACTGCCAACCTAATGATGTTGGTGTCAACAGGTTTCTTTATCTCTGTGTGTTGCTGCATCTTATGAGCGGACTTCCCAGTATAGAGAAGGTATTGTCATTACATTGCTGGTGATTTTAATGTTATGGTATGTTTTTATATTGCAAATTGCAAAGTATAAAAGACTCCCATATGCAAGGCCAAGACGGGGAGGGTTCAAGGATGTTGGATCTGCACGAGCCCATTTTAAAGGTTGTCGACTCTTTCATTAAGTTTTGTGCCAGATTGTTAATTGATATATTTCTTATAGAAATAAGGTTTTTTTTTTTTTTTTTTAAATTTCAAAGTATATAAAAGAATCAGATATATATATATATATATTTCATAAAATGTGTATTATTTATATATATATATATATATATATATATTATATTAATGAGAGACAACTTAAATACAATATTTGTTGTATAAAATTATATTGTGTTTTCGTTAGTTCAAGTTGAGGTATATGCACTTGACATATGCATTTATACATAGATTTTAATCTTTCCACTAAGTTTAGGTTTTTCTTTAATTTTTATTTTCCTTTCCTTTTCTTTTCTCTATTCTCTTGAGAACTTCAAAAGCTTGCTCACTAAATTGCTAACTTTCCTTATGAATAGAATATTTTAGAAATTTAACAAATCACAAATGATTCTTTATGTGACTTTTATAACTCAATATTCGCAATAAAATAATTTCAAATGAGTACATTCATTCGCCCGTGTTATTAATTTAACTACTCATTTTCAACATATCATTCTACTACAATTCCTTTGAAATGATAAACATGACAACCTCAATCCTTTGAGTATTTATACCTTCGTCCTACAACATGCATTTCATAAACAAAAGGGCTTTTAATAAAAGTTCAACCTAGATTTTTATTTTCAAGTTTTTATCTATTTATTTACTTACAATATACTAAACTTTCATTATCACCCAATACAAAAAAAGAAATAACAAGGATACCATGCTCAAGAATAAAGACTTGCTCTTTTCCCATTTTCATCATGTTACGATAAAACAATAAATCTCCATATTACAACTATTTTTAATAAATACATTGATTGACACACAACTGAGTAAGGCTTGCTCTCCACCCTACCGTAATGGCGTCATGGAGCCTCATGGGCTCTAACCATACCCACGAGCAAGGAATTATCTTAGCTCCAAGATGATGAATGGAGTCTCTTTCAAGTCTTTACAAAGGTATAAGAATGACATAGTGTCAAATTTTCATGTATCTAAGTTCTCTACTCTCTGTTTCAACCATGATCCATGCAACATACCACTTTCCTACAGAAAATAAACAAAGGGAAACAAAAATGGTAGTAAGGGAAAACTTATCTCTCTTTTCTTTATGAAGGGTTTGAACTCTTTCATCCAACATTCTTCTCGATCACTCTCTTCCCAAAGAGGTGGACTCCTCTTTTCCTCTCATTCTTGTTACAATCTCCACTCAAGTTCTCCAAGAGGAGAAGTGGGCAATGCCCAAATCTTCCATCTTCTTGAGGTATATAGGAATCCTCCAAACCTTCACTCTTTCCCACAAGTTCTCACACATGTGTGAGTCTTGTGCCAATTCCAAGAAATTTTGGGGAGTAGGAGGTTGAGAGTGACAAGTCACTCCTCCCGAGCCCCAACACTTTTTGAATTCGTCACATTCATGAATGTGGACTTTTGAGGGGTCTTTTCACACTCCAAGGATAAGTTCACATGTCAAAAAGGTTCCAAACCCATAGATAAAGGTCCTAGGGGTCTAATTTTGTTCAAAAACCAAGGAAATTGACTCAATAATCCCTTTTTAAAACCCACACAAGAATCCATACGAATTTTGATCCTAACCAAGGGTTCCAACCCCAACCAAACTCACATCACATGTCCTACAATTGGATTCTACTCAAACATAATCTCCTAATCAATAATAAAACCTCAAACCCTTCTAAGTCAAATAGGGCTACACTTAGAACTTCCCAAAGATGTATTTTATTTGATTCCAATATTTATCCATCCTCCTATTTGCATATTTGATTCTTGCACATTACCAATGTCAACATGATTAGATCATATATATCTCTTCATATTATTAGCTAATCCAATTCACATAATTTTCACTCATGAACAATATACTCATTAATACATCAAATGAACCTAATGATTCAATTTTCATTATAATCAAAGGAAAAACACGTTACTCAAATACAAGAATATAGTCAATGAAATAGCCACTCCATCATTTTGTTTTTACCACCTTAGTAATTCATATTAAACTCCTATAACATTAATGATGAACCATTTACCAAAATTTAATATGCCAAATAACCCAGCTCTTTCAAGTTATATCCAAAAATTCACATGTGCATCTATCATACTTAAATCAAGGCTAATGCCCATGAATCCTAAAAAGAGTTTTATCATTCATTTCATCATAATTATCATCTAACAACTTGTTTGATTGAAATAAAATGGGGGTTACGAAACAGGGTCTTACATTCATGTTAGCATAAATAAAATGTCAAAATGAAAAGCAAGAATATTATCATATAATCACACTATTTGTCATTCATAATACATCTTACCATCTATTTAGGATCACATAAAACAAATTAGAGCTTTACTAATCACATGCACGGTGGGGCCTTACAGGTTTCTTTTGAAGACCTCATTACCTCTGAAAAAGTAGAATCTAATCAATGTTTATGCTCCTAATTCCTGTCATGAAATATTTCTGCTCTAGGATTTTTGGATGATAGTATACAAAGTAGAAATGAGGATTTTTGGATATTTGGAGGAGATTTCAACTCTCTACTCCTTTAGAAAATCAGGGAGGCCTATTGACTATTCTGAAAGTATGATGGATTTTTTTGGATTCTTCAACTCTATGGGGTTATATGATGTCCCCCTCCTAGGTACTTAGATTACCTGGTCCGATAGGAGGCTTGGTAATCAGTTGATTCAAGTTAAATTGGATAGATTCTTGGCTTCATCCAATTGGAACATTTTTTAGCACCTTTCTCTTTCATCCCCTCTAAGAACATGATTTGATCATAATGTATTCCTGCTAAAGAGAAATTTTGACTCTATTAAAGGCCCTTTCCTCTTTAGATTTGAATTAATGTGGACCCTTCACCCTAAATTTGCTACTTTAATTGAAAAATGGTGGAATGAACCTTCAGTTGGAACCCCTTTATTTTGTCTTGTTGATAAATTGAGAAGAATTAAAGAAAGAATGAAGGTTTAGAACAAGCTTACCTTTGGTAACATTTTTAAAACTAAAAAGGCATTAGCTGAAAAATATAAAGGAAGTGCATGATAATATGGGTGCAACTTGAGAACCCAATGGTTTAAGATCAACAAATAGGAAGAGATTTTTTTGAAACAAAAATCTCATGTCCAGTGGCTCTAGGATGAGGATCGCAACACTAAATTCTTCCACCTATCCACTATGAAACAGAAAAGCGGGAACAAGATAAGGCAACTTAAGAAAGCTAGTGGAAATTTGGCTACTACTGAAAAAGAAATTGTTGAAGAAGCTATTGCCTTCTTCTCTTCCTTTTAGAATGAACAGGTGGTTGTCCAACAAGAATTTGATGATATCCTTCAAGGTGTCCCTAAGGTAATTTTTTATCATGATTTCCAGGTGATGTCTAGAATTGTTTCTTTGCAAGAGGTGAAAGAGGTTGTTTTCTCTTTTGGTGCTTACAAAGCCCCTAGACCTAATGGGTTCCCCCGACCTTCTTCCATCTATATTGGGATATTGTTAAGTGTGACCTATTTAATGATGTTAGAGAATTCTTCAAATTAAATAGGATTCTTAACCAAATTAATGCCACTTTCATTGCCCTCATTCCCAAAGAGGTAGACCTATTTCTTCTATACACGACTTTAGACCTATTAGTCTCTGCAACACTATGTATAATTTTTTTTAAAGATAATTGTTATGATACTGAAAGTTGTTCTAACTAAGCTATTAAATAGAAAATAGAAACCTGGAAAATTTTGTCAAAATCTGAAAATAAAACTTTACCAGGAAATTGCATCGTTTTGCAAAGCAACTACATCACAATAGAGTAGATGCATTGTTCTGGTTAGAAAATGTGGCTCAAGATTTCGATTGCGTCATTCTACAGATCAAATGTGTTGCAACGCAACGATTGCGTCTCAGAAAGTTACAAATGCAGCTCTCTGTACCTATACCTGCAAAAAAATGAAAAAAGTCATACAAAATCTGCAAAAATGAGTGTTTTGACATCGAGTTCACCAATGTAACTTAGGAAAAATATCAGGTTATCATCTTAAAGCATAAACAACATAAACCCAAGTAAATCAATGAAGAACAAAGGAGTTAGAAAGCATGAAAACAAAGAACAATGCTACCAAATGTCTTCAACCTCCATGAATCACCTTCATTGCACCTTCTCTATTTGTTGCAAGTAGATAATTGCCCTCAAATTTTTTATAGGCAACCTATGACTATGACAATGTCCAATACAAACTTTGAAGGATTCTAGTCTAAAAGATACACAATGCAAGTATGCAACTATAAAGCAAGCTTAAAGTATGCAAAAATTAGCCAAAGCATGAAAATGTCTAAAGCATGAAGTCAAGAGATTAAGAGATGTCAAAATGAGGCCAAAATTGCATTTTTATTAAAAAGTCAATTTTGGATGAATGGCCAAGATTGTCAATTGAGAAAAGCCCTAAGATCAATGGCTGAAATTAGATGTGATAGCCCACAATTAGGGTTAGGGCAGCATTAGGGTTGACTTTGAAATGAATGGTTGAGATTTGATTTTAGAAAATCAAATCACTGGACAAGAATTCATGTGACAAGAAGATGCGGCACGAAAAAAGAGGAAAGTGGAGAATTAAAATAGAAATTTTAAAATTATTTCCTTCAAGAGGTTGAGTTGACCTTTTAAATTAAAAATTAATTTAATTCATAAGTGGTGGGACCATGTGACAGTAAATAATGTTTTTAGATTATTTACTTGGAGGAAAATTAGAAAGTGGGACAATTTTAAATAAATGATTTTATTTAAAATTAAAAAAAGATAGAATGGGTAATAATTGAATAACTTAAAGAAATTTATTTAATTATAAGAATACATTTAAGAAATTAATGACGCATTTAAATAAATAAATAAAATTTATTTATTTAAAAAATCAGGAAAGAATAATGGATAAGTAATAATTAAATAAATTTAAAAATTTATTGAATTATGGATAAACAAAAGAAATTAGAGACGTATTTAAATAAAATAAATATAATTTATTTATTTAAATAGTCAGGAGAAAATAAAAGATATGAATTAATTAGATAATTAAGAATTATTTAATTAATAGTTGAAATTGGACCATAAGACATAATTAAATAATTTAATTATGTAAGGAAGAAATATGGAGAAAATAAAGTTCGCAAGCCTAGGTCAATTTTATGTGTCTACAATTTTAATTGGGGCGGTGAAGTTTGAAGTCACGACATAGTTCATAGTGGAAGCTACTGGCCTAAGAAATGACATAAGGAAGGTGGCTAAGAAAAGTGGAGCTGATTATCAAAAATTTATGGACAAATTCATACACGATGGTGAGAAGTTAACAAGGTTTCAAAATGGTTATGTGCGGCTTGAACTCCCTCCGCCATTTGCCCTGGTAGGCATGTTTATTATGTGTTATTTTACCCTTGAAGGAAAGTATATGATGATCCATGCTTACCATTTTCCTCTTCTTAACCATGTATGCCATAATAATAGAATCAAATTTCCCTTCTATTTGCTATCCTCTTTGCAAAAAAATATCGAAAACGGGGAGTCACGCCCATCGCATCAAGGTTTAATACTAGCCCTTTACAAGTTTACACTTTCTAAAAACCCCATGGAAACCTCCTACTGATTCGGTAGGAGAACCATCCCCAAAATGATGATGAGGAACAGGGTTTAGCCAATCATGGTGACCAAATGCACCTTGCACCTAATCCTAGGCCTACTACCCAACGCTCTAGTTCAAGAGAAGGACCCCCCTTGATTTCTACCCCTTTGGCCATTTTTGGTACTAACTCCTCTAGTTCCAAACCCCAAAAATTTGTTGTGGAGAAAACCCTTGAGTTTGAACTACTTAGAGTCACCCCAAAAAAGAGGAAGCATCTGCCTCTACTGCTTGAAGTCCCCAAGAATAAACTTGTGAAAAAAAACTAGATGAAGAATGAGGAAGTTATATCTATTAATGAAGACCTGGAGGGAAACCAAAAGGAGGAAGAGAAGGATGGGTAGACGAGTTTGATGGGTGGAGGTCGTAGATCGGAGAAGTTATCCAAGGTCAAGCTTGCAGATAAAAAGGGGAAACAGAAAAAAATTGAGTTAGACGAAGAGGAAAATTTGAAAGTGGAAGAGTTTGAACCTCAGGAGGAGGAGGAGAGTGAAGACATGGAGTTTGAAGATAGTTCCTATGAGATGGGAGAAGAAGAGGTTGAGGAGGATACCGAGGAAAAGGAGGATAAAGAAATTGAGAAGGAAGAGGAAATTGGTGAAATGGAGAAGGAGGTCATTGAAGCGGAGGAAAAATCCCATTTCTACTTTTGATGATACTAATGTTGTTTTCTTGAAAATCAGGATAACCTTCTTGCAGTTTCAGATGGAAGATATGGAGAAGTCGATCAACACCCCGATGAAGGTGAACAATGGTCTAATGTGTCATGGAATGGTGGGAGTGTTTAATGGTCAAACTAAAATTAAGAGGAAATTGAAGAAGATTGGGAAACAAGATGAAGAAAAGGACCTAGCAAATGAAGAAGTCCTAGATTAGAGGGAATTTGTTTCCCAAATTGGCAAAATTTGGGCACTGATTGCAAAAGTCGATTAACGTCTCTTATTTTATGTTTTGATCTCTTTTTTGTCTTTATTTTATGTCTGCTCTTAAACCATCGGTTCTCTAGTTGATCGTCCTAAACTATTTTTTCATGTTGTCTATGTTATGGTTTCAAACCTACTAATCTTTGGTTACTCTTTTTTTTCTAAGTCAGTGTACCAATTTTGGGTTACTATGTGGTATGCTCTTTTTTTTATTATAATTATATTGATCTCATAGATGCATTCACTGCTTATCTGGCATGTGTACCTCTTTTGAAGACTTAATAGTAATTGCCTATTGTTGTTTTGTTGGGTTTGGTTGGTGCTATTACCCCAGCATTTTTGTTGTTTGCGGTTTTGGCTACTCTGCACCACAAGATCAGGGCCCTTCCCTATTAATATAATAAATAAAAAACAAGATTAAATTCATAAACACATCCATTATCCATTTAATGTTTATCCAAAAATTTAATATGCTAAAATATTTTATGCATCTTGAAATTTAAAATATATTTCCAAAGATTACTCTACAATCCTTAAACATTCAAAAAGATAATTTTTATTAATAAAATTGCAAGATGGATAGAGGAAGAACAAAAAACCCTAAATTCGTAAAATTTTATCTTTCCTCTATTATTTTCTACTTATTGTAATGTCTAGCTTATATTTTAGGCCAAGTCATTGTGAATACTAAATCTAAGACTTATCATCTAAACTGTATTTTAACTAGAGGAAGATACTTTTTAAATTCCTCTAAATCCATATTCCTACGAGGGAATAGAAATATTCCATAGAGTGATAAATAAAGGTTATAGAATATTATCTTAGAAATTTTTTTATATGATTAATCCTTCCAATGTTGAGTATGTTATTCCAACTAGATTGACATGGTTAGACATGAATATAAAAAATATTTTTATTTTTAAATTTTTTGGTCAAACAATTTGAAAGAAAGAATGTTTAAAAAATAAACCAACCTTTGGTTGTTATAATATAATAAAAATACCATTGATTTTTTGGCATATGGCTTGTAGTGTTGTCATTTATGGAAACCTAAATTCATTCATCTGGTCCACAATTTAGTATTGGTTCATACCGGCATAACAGAATGAAGAACATGGTATCCGGTTAAAAGTAAAGATGTTGATCTGTATACATCACTAGACTATTATTTTGAGTTGTGGATCTCAGAGGAAGGTGTGTCAATGTTTGTACTACGTTATTCAAGAAGTATCGAGGTGCGCATTTAGTAGTGTACAATCTAGGAGATCCGGTGCATCAATTTTTTGATTATCTATGCTAGAAGGCCGACTTGGTGAAATTAGCCGTTGTGGATGTTTAAGAAGTAATTTGTTAAATATTTCTATGTTTGAATATGTTTATTTGGGTCCTCACTATGCTATGATCGACTATGGGTGGTGCGCATAAATAATTAGTTGTGGATTTAGCCGATAGTTGGAAAGTATATTACTATTTATGTAAGCTGACATATGAATGATCAAGTCTTTGGTAGAAGATATATATATGAGATCGGTTGTATCATTTTAGAGTAGCGAATGTGTGTGATACGAAGTATATTAGTGTGTGGTGCGAAATTCAGAAGGATGAGGATGTGAGTTTAACTATGTATGGATTTTTGATGTGAATTGCAAAGCATATCAGAGCAAAGCAAAGCAAAGAGAAGAATCAGATAGAAGGTCCAGAATCTGATCCTTGAGCCTAACCGAAATTGTAACTTGGCATAAGTAGATTTTTTTACTTCAGTTCAATCCTTCAGATGGTTTTAATTTGATCATTTTGTAAGGTTGTGAGCCTTTCTATTTTGAGAAGTGAGCTCTAGGAAGTGAGCCTGAATGCAAGTGCATTCCCTTTTTGTAAAACTTATATTTGAGTACTCAAATTGTGGATTAACCTCCATCGTGGTTTTTCCCCTAACAAGGTTTCCACGTAAAAATCCTTGAGTTATGGTGTTGTGGATGATTACTTTGTGTGTTTGAATCTTTCCTTTGGTTTAATGTTGAAATGGTTTAAATATCAGATTAATAAAGTTCATATTTGTAGAACACTGATTCAGCCCCCCCATCTCAGTGTTCCCTTGAGTCCAACAATTGGTATTAGAGCATTTGGTTCCTCAAAAGAAGTTTATCAGCTTGAGGTAGATCTTGGAATTGAATGGACTTTGGTAGTCTTCAGAAGCATCTTTTGGTGCCACTTGATGACCTTGATCAGTCTAAAGCAGAAGTCTGAGAATTGAAAGCAAATCTGAGGGATGCTAAGAAATTCATTCAGACATTGAAAGATCATATTGTTAAATCCAGGGAAAAGAGGAAGGATCTATGTGATAAGATTAAGCAGAACGAAAGTGAAAACATGGATGATGCTCACTTAAATCAAACCTTGAAGGAAATAACTAAAGAATGTGAAAAGCTTGTCAGAAACAATGCTACCCTAAAGTATGAAATGGAATCCATGGTGATGAAGCTGACTAAAGAAATTGAAGAAATATAGAAGAATGAGGAGAACCTTGCTCAATCCTTAAAAGAAAGATCTGATGAATATATAAGAATAAATGGAGAATTCATTCAATTAGAAAATGAATTGCAACAATCCAGAAACAATGAAGAACTTGAAAAATAGATTATTATTCTCAGGGATGAACTTGATACTACAAATGAATACAAGGAGAAGTTTAAGATTAGCTATGTTAAGCTTGATGAGCTGACTCAAGGAAAAAAGAATGCTAAAGACAAGCAAGGTCTTGGAAATGAGAAAGGAGAAAGTTTCAAATCAGGACAAAGAAATTTTAGGCAAGGAAATCAGATGAACAAAGATGGAAGGTATCCGATAAGACAACCTAATGCTCAAAAGTTTAATGGATACTATTTTTCTTGCAATAAATTTAGTCATATGGCTGCTCAGTGTAGAAGTAAAATAAAATCAAGTAATCCATCATTTTCTAGTCAATGCTTCAATTGTAAGAAAATTAGTCATAAATCAATTGAATGTAGAAATGTGTCAAACTACTCTGTCAGTAGAAGGAATGTTGAATGTTATACCTGTGGAAGAACTGAGCATATTGCTAATCAATGCAGACAAAGAAGAAATCAATGGAATGATTGGTCTGTACAAGGAACTATTGTGTGTTACAATTGCAATAGATATGGTCACATTGCAAGATTTTGTAGAAAAAAAAATGTGGGTAGAAAAGGTCTAGTATACAAAGACAAAAATACACAGAAAAATGATAAAGGAAAAATGATTGTGGATGAAATAAGAGATCAGATGAAGAAGACATGGGTAAGGAAGAACGAATCTGAAGGTGGAAATGGTTTTGAAACGGAACCTACTTCCGGTAATTCCTCTGGAAATTGATCTCAGGCCATTGGCCCTATGGGAGTTTTTCAAGAAAATCATTTTTCCCCTATCCGTAAGCTAGTACCGAATCACAAAAAGATTGTAAAAATGTGTATTAATGATCTACAGAGGCTTTGGAAAACACTCACAAGGAAACTCAAAGAAATCATAGGTCCACAAAATAATTTTTCTCTCGTTGTCTAAGAAAATAGAGTATTTGGAATACCTAGGGCAACGACATTTATTAAAAGTGTGTGAGATATAAAAGATAAGTTGTAACTCTCATTTGTCACTTTGCATTGAATAAGAGAAGAAGGAGAACACTCGGTAGCAGAATCTCAAAGGAGTAAAGTGAATTTGGCGATGAATCTCAAAATCAATCAGGTATTTTCAGTTGTTTTTTGGAATTTCCATATAATTTGGCATGCGGTTGTACGGAAGGCAAAATGGAACAAATCAAAGGGTTGATAAATTTAGATTAATACAACAATGAGAAGATTAGAGACATAAGAAATTTTTTGTCACCTGATGAATTGAAATGGGTAAGAGAAGCCAAACACAAGAATTTGGACATTTAGAATGAGTTTCCCTATTTCAAGAACGCGGAAATCGTTAAATTCATTTTGAGAAGATCGAACAATGATACTTTGATTCTAGACAAACACTACATCATTTTGAAAGAAGTAATTGAAAACTTAACTAGATTATGCAAAGTTGGGGATATACCAAGAAAGAAATCCATACATAATAAAGAAGTCAGAACCCTAACTAAATTTATTGGAGATCAAAGGGCATTGATAATCTTGACAATCAAAAACCCTGTGACAAGGTACATTGTGCATGGCATATCATATAAAATATTTTTCAAAAACAAAGAAGGAGCAACCTCAGCTGGTGCAATCTACATCTCTCACAGAATGATAATGGAAGGTCAGGACTTTGACCTATGCGGATTGCTAAAGGATCAACTAATGGAGAATGTGCAATTAACAAAGATGACAGATTACCCTTTCAGGTTTGGTACTCTGGTCATATGTCTAGTAATGTACTTTTTGAATTTTTTACCAATGAACAACAATGTGGTGTGGAAAGAAAATGAACCGGTGTGCAAACAAATCTACACACACTCTAAGAATTTGGCTAACTGTGATCAAGAATTTGGAAATTTCTTCAAGAGTTTGCTAGGAAATCTTCGCTCAGTTGGTATTTATCTTCTGGTAAAAGCACTTGAATTTGGTTCCTCTTCTGGTGAGATGGAGGGAAATAAGAAAAGAGAGAAAGAAACTGTTGTTCGTACTCCTCCAAAATGCAAGATTCTAGAAATTGAAGGAAAAGGAAAGGAACGGGAAATTGAAGACATACCAGATGAGGAAATTGAGGACACATAGGGAAAAGAGCAGGATTCAACCAAACTAGAACAAGAAAAGGAAATGACAGAAGCAAGTGAAGAAGAAGATGACTTAACAAAAGAGAAGTTGCAGCAACTTATTCATAAGGAAGGTGGAATGCATAAAATTGCTCAATTATGGTCTATCAAACCCTCATATGATCAGGATATGATTCTAAGTGTACTAAGTGCTCATATTGTGCACAATCAAATCAAATTGGAGAGTTTGCAGAATACTTTACATGAAGAAATAATTGAATGCATTAAGGAAACTATGGACTTTGAGTTTCAAAACAAAGAAGAAGGAGAAGTAATCTCTCATTTGAAGGAGTGGTTCAGGCTATCACTTACCAAGCTGAAAAATAAAATGAATGAGCTTAGGCAATGCATAAGTGCAGCAAATAATATCTACAACTATTGCATTCATTGGCCTCATGCAGTTGGGAAATACAAAGAGAAGTTGGAGCAAATTGAAACAAAATTGAATGGGATTGGAAAACTTTTTGATATGTTTCAGGATCAGGATGGTATAATCAAGAAAAGAATTCAAGAGCTACAGTCTGAGCACACAAAAGTTTAGTTCACCAAAAACACACTTGTGGACACTTTTTGGAAAGTGAAGGACCTAACTGAATGCAAACTAGAACAGATGGTTGAGATATTGAGGAAAGGTGAGAAATTAGAGGATGTGATCACAATTTTGGAATCCCTCGCTGAGATTGTCAACAAGAAATCTAATAATAATAGTATGATCATAATCATTGGGATTGCAATAGAAGCTTGGAAGAAATTCCTCTCGGAGATGAAAGAGAATCACAAGATAATCTTCTAACTCAAGTAGCAATTGTTCTTTTTCAAATTTTGAAAATAGTTTTGAAGTTTTGGTTATATTTCAAAAGGGGAGATTGAACATGTGTTTTGTCGACATAAGGCTTCTAGCTTTGTCATTGATGTCAAAAGGGGAGAGAAAGCAATGAAAAATGCCTCATCAATCTAAGGGGGAGCTATGTTTTGAAATTTTGAAGTTTGGCAGCGTACTCATATTGGTTTTGATACTTACTCATTTTTCCCTAAGTGTTGCCATCAATGCCAGAGGGGGACATTGTTGGAATATGGCTTGTAGTGTTGTCATTGATGGAAACCTAAAGTCATTCATTTGGTCCACAATTTAGTATTGTTTCCTACTGGCAGAACAGAATGAAGAACAGGGTATCTGGTTAAAAGTAAAGATGTTGATCTGTATACTTCACCAAACTATTATTTTGAGTTGTGGATCTCAGAGGAAGGTATGTTGATGTTTGCACTACCTTATTCAAGAATTATTGAGGTGCACATTTATTGGTGTACGATCTAGGAGATCTGGTGCATAAATTTTTTGATTATCTGTGCTAGAAGGCTGATTTGGCGAAATTAGTCGTTGCGGATATTTAAGAAGTAATTTGTTAAATGTTTCTATGTTTGAATATTTTTATTTGGGTCCTCACTATGCTATGACTGACAATGGGTGGTGCGCATAAAGAATTAGTTGTGGATTTAGCCGACAGTTGGAAAGTATTTTATGTTATATGTAATCCGACATATGAATGATCAAGTCTTTGGTAGCAGATATATATATGAGATCAGTTGTATCATTTTGAAGTAGCAAATGTGTGTGATGCAAAGTATATTAGTGTGTGGTGCAAATTTCAGAAAGATAAGGATGTGAATTTATCTATGTATGGATTTATGATGTGAATTGCAGAGCAGAGTAGAGCGAAGAGCAGAATTAGATAGAAGGTCCAGAATCTGATCCTTGAGCTTAACTAGAACTGTAACTTGGCATAAGTAGATGTTGTTACTTCAGTTCAATCCTTCAGATGGTTTTAATCTAAACATTTTGTAAGGAAGTGAGTCTTTCTATTTTGAGCAGTGAATTCTAGATAGTGAGCTTAAATGTAAGTGCGTTCTCTTTTTGTAAAACTTATATTTGAGTACTCAAATTATGGATTAACCTCCACTATGCTTTTTCCCCTAACATGGTTTCCACGTAAAAATCCTTGTGTTATGGTGTTATGGATTATTACTTTGTGTGTTTGCATCTTTCCTTTGGTTTAATGTTGAAATGGTTTAAATATCAGATTAATAAAGTTCATATTTGCAGAACACTGGTTCACCCCCCCCCTCTCAGTATTCCCTTGAGTCCAACATGATTACTATAATATCAAAATATTAGAATAAATTTGTCCCACTTAAGCACCTTTCAAAGTTTCTCATGTCAAAATATGAATAAATTCTAATTCATGAGTACTTATTAGATTAAATATTTCCTCATTCATGATTATGATCTTTACCTATTGTGACCTTGTCTTTTAATTTCTATATATTCATTCCACATAAGGACCTTTCCAAGTTTCTTATATCAAAATATTAATAAATTTCAATTCATGATTACCAATCAGATTAAATAATTTCTAATTCAAAATTACTAACCTTGAAAATTATTATCTTATTTCTTTAATTGCATATGAACTATTATTGTGCTTCACAAGTGAAAAAAAATAGTCAATAACCTCAAAATTAATATCTCTAATAGTCTCCAACGTTAGTTTGGTCACATGACCTCTCTAGTTCCTTAATCTTATTTTAAAAAAGAAGACTATATTGAAATAATCAACCATCATGATCACCCTCCTCAAACCTCATAGTACACTAATTTTGAAAAAATTCAAACATTATTTTCATGTTTCTTAATTTCCTTCATGGAGTACATTCTATTTAGCTCACTAGCTCCCAAAATTGTAATGATTATAATTTTTTTGGAATCTTTATTATTAGATTATGAGACTAATTCTTCTAAAAACTACATGATATTTTTTCTTTGTTTTCCTTTTATTTTGTATAAGTTGAGAATTAAGTGAACATATTTTTTTTTACCAAATAATTTTGAACCTCATGAAATATTAGTTTCTTTCTATTAAATACACATCAAATATTTGATATTAAAAAAACATGTTATATGATTTTGAATCTAAAGAGATTGCCAAGATTAATTATCTAACATATAATATGCATTTTGATACAAAAATATATACGTTGAATAGCTATCATAGATTGTTAAGTGCTTATAAAATTTAATTTCATATAAAATAAATTAATAATCTAAATTATCATTGATTTAAAGTTTATAAGAGTAAAACTTGAGGTTTAATATACTTTTACATTTTTATCAACATTTTTTGTTTATCAAATTTTAAATAAAGGGATACAAATATTATGATATATTTGTGTCTATAAATGTTTTAGGATACCTATTGGCCCCACAGTTGTCGCTGCACCAAAAGATCAACTTGTTAATGTCCGCTACAACAACCAAACTTAACGAATCCACGGGAGGTGGTTATTCCATGTCACAAATATCGAGGGGAGCGCTGACCATCTGCCAACAACCTCCCCCTCAGCGTTACCTGAGGGGATTCGAACCCGGCACCTTTGGCTCTGATATCAATTGTTGGCCCCACAATTGTCGTTGCACCAAAAGATCGACCTGTTAATGTTCGATACAACTTCCAGAGTTAATGGATCCACGGGAGGCAATTAGTCCATTCCACGAATCCCGAGGGGAGCACTGACCATCTACCAACAATACCAACCATCAATAGTTATTTATACATACATATATGTATTTGTGTGCATATATGAGATTTATACTTTTTATTTTAAAATATATATTATTTTTAATAACTGTAGTAAAGAGGTATTAATTTCTAAATTATATATATATATATATATATATATATATATATATATATATATATATATATATATATATATATATAAATATATATCACAAACCCACATAAAATTTAAGTATATATAAAACTAGATTATAAACCCTTCTTAAAATTTTATAATTAGAGCTAAAAAGACATTGAGTTTACACATTTTATGCTTGTGTGCATATTTGTTTATTTTAAAAACTCATTTGTAGATTTTCTAAATTAATTAGAAACCTTTCATGGAGGAAGACACCCGTGGTTGGTAAATTTGAATATTTTTAGTATCTAAAGGGATATTCAAAGTAGTCATAGGTTTCATTGAACATATTTTCAAATTTGAATTCATTGATGAAACAATTGCTATAGTCTGACATATATTTAGATGAAACAAATATTTAGTCGAATATATATTATATCTATTATATATTTTTTGTAACATATAATTTGTCCAACATATGTTATGATAAACATATGTTAGAGAAAATATATGTTTAGCCAAATTTATTCTCAATAATTTTATAAATCTTCTTGTCAATATTAATTCCTTATATTAAACTCAAATATTTGACATCACCATCCTTCTACCCTAATGATTTATGATATATATTGAAATATAATCTATTAGAAAAAATAGAGGTTTCTTAATTATTTCAACATTTGAAGATGAATAAAGTAATCATTTTATCATTCTTATTCCAAATAAATGGTAATTAATATTTTACTAAAGTACATTCTCCAAATGCTTCATGCTACATGTGGGTCCTTAAAAATTCCTCCTATGTTTATATCCCCTCATTTTTTATATAGTATTATGATAATAACATATTATTTAATAATTAGGAGTAATGAATTTTGGATGTGATTAGAGATGTTTATACTTTATTAAGATAATAAATTAGATTTTATGATTTTTTTTAATAATTTCTTCAATGTTATTTTTTTTAATTAGATATTTTATTTTTCTAATTAAGAAAGTGAGTGTGGTTTCTTCTATGTATTTATAGATTAAATCTTATGTTAAGAAGTTTCCTCTTGAATTTTACAATTTATAGGATTTGATCAATCTTTGGTAGAGTACCTTCACGTAATATGAGCTAGGTTCATCTTATGTCAATAGTTTGATCATTCAAGTACCTCCACGTACTATGAGCCAGGTTCCTCTTATGTCAATAGTTTGATCAGTTCCCTTCTTTCTTATAGGTATATTTACTCTCATAGTCAAAGCTTATTGTTTCTACCTATTTTTTGTCTCTACCTCTTGCATAGTGATGATAATGGTTTGTATCTTTTGATGGTAAAGCTTTTGGACATTTTAATAAAATGGTATTGAAACCATGATTATAACTCTATGATTATGAGAGTGTTTTTATCCCTTTGATTGTCAAGATTCACAAAATGAATATAATCATCTACCGAATAAACTCTCACCAAAAAATATCACCTCATAATAATCCTCATCCATTACCTCTTTAAACTATTTTTAATACATAAATTCATATTTTATTAAATATATTTAAATAATAACTTTATTATAAACCTTTAAGATATCTCTCTAAATATTTTATAGTTATTGATATTTTAAAATAATTTTTAATATAAAATTTACACATTTGCCAAAACAAAAACAAAAACAAAACAAACCCACCTTTACCATAAGATGTGGACCCTCAACTCAATTCATCCAAGTCACAAGGATAAGATTGGTTTTCCACCAACGTCCCCATCACACCATCTTAATTTGAGTGGAAGGCAAGCAAATTTGTTTCCATTCATTTTCTATCATCATTCGCCCACCTTGGTTTTTCCTTTAGTGGAGAAAACTATAATTATTTGGAGCTAAGAACCAAAAGACTATGTTTGCAATAAGGACCATCTTCTAAAGATATTTTAGATTTATAGTTTTACAACTAGAGTAAGATGTGAAAGGTAGCCTAACTATATTTTTTTAAACCATTTACAATAATTATGAAGGTCGGTTCATCATGGTTTTTTATTTTTATTTTTTTTTTCTTGTTCCACATTAATTTTTAAGTTTGAAAAACTTAATAGGTGTAAATTAAATATATATTTTTGTTATTTTAATTATAAAAATATTATATATATATTCATGGAATATAGTAGATGGAACAAGTTACGTCTTAAAATCGGATTTATTATATATATTCAGAGAATATGGTGGAGAGACAAGAGATAAGAAACAATGTAGTTAGACAACAAGAGTTAAGTCACTAGTAGGGGTGGATCATAAACATTCGACTTTTTTCAAATGTTAAAAGATTTTAGATTATCTAAAATAAACTTTCAATTAATAATTATAAACCTTTTCGTTTTCTTTTTTATCAAGAAACTTAAATTCATGTACAATAAAATAACTAAAATAAGACAAGAAATTTTTCATGGTATGAAAGTAATTTAACTATGTTTAGAATTTTTAAAATACTTATATGAGTGAATTGATTTGAATGTAAAGATTAATATTTGAAAAATAAATGAATGGAAATTTAAAAAATCACATTTTTTTATTATCTTTTGAAATTATAAGTCTTAGAGTAATTGTATGGTATATGGTTATAAGGAAATAAAGCACATTTTAAGTTTAATTGAACAATATATTAATAATTAAATTTTTGAAATAAATATAAATGAGAGGGTAAGAGTATTTCGTTATGTTTGTTGATTTTATGTGGTTAATAATAGATGTTTTGTTGTAAAATATATTTGATGATATAGATTTATAATTTTTTATTTAGATCAGCAAAGTTAAACTATCATCAACCTTAGTATTTTGTCTCTATATTAGCTTGAGGTCATGTCTAGGTATATGTCGCAAAATGCTTTGTTATGACACACATCCATTATATAGTGTTATGCTTGTAATACATTTGTCCATGTGAATGTGCATGTATCTAACAAGATTGGTGTTGAAAGCACCTTAGGTAATTGGTATGTTCAAAGGGTAGACCAAAAAAATCTTTGTTAATGGATCAACACCTTTACTTAGGGTTGTGGACTTGTCTAGGTAGTGTGGTCACCATAATTTATGTAACATGAGATTTTATAAAAGAATGAGAATAAAATCATTATTTAGAGTGTTGACATGGAGTTAGAATTGGTGTGGCCCTTACAATCTACGCATCATAAACATGCAAACTAAGAAAATGTAATGTGTGTAATATTCCCCCTCAAAATTGAGTGCATATATTATGATGGATTCAATTTAAGGAGAGGAAAATGTTCCAATCCCATAAGTGACAATGTGTTACAACCCTAGTGTGTGAATCAAATGATGTAAGCATGAAAAACCATGTGATGGGGGATAAAAGGTTGCTCCCAATTTTATCCCTAGTGTGAAACAAAAATATAAGTGTAGGAAGGCCATGTAAAATTAATGTGATAAATTATTTCTAAGGTATGTTCATGGAGGAATAGTATGTGAAGGATAGTGTGAGATATTATGATGAGATAGTCATGTAAGGTGTCATATGAAATATTCTCCTATGAAAATAAAATAACAAATCTATATAAAGAGATATCACTGTAACATAATGATGTGAAAAATTATATGCAAAGGGTGTTCTCATTATTTTCCCCAATGTGAGGACTATTGTCATGAGTGAAATTAATAATGGTCTTGTACCAAATGAAATCATATGAATACAATAAGATAATAATAACATATATAATATGATCATATAAATATGACATTATTATAGTGGTGTAAAATATGATCATGAGAGTACGACAAGAGTGGTTCCTTAAAAGTGGTATCAACATATAAGAGCAATTGCAAACATACCATTTAAGATCTAAGAGTGAATGGTATAATCAAAATGCAATGTAGTAATGTGAATGTTTCTTCTCCAAAAGGAGAAGTAAAATTACTTGGATTTAATGATGGTGTTTTACAGGTGATTGTTTGGATCTTCAATTGCTACAATAAATCTTCTAATGGTTGCTCTTGACTTGCTTGACAATTCTCTTGATGATTGCTTGACCATAAATTCTCCAACTTGCTAGATTGTTTTGAAATAATGTAATAACTAGGTATTTATAGGAATTTAATCTAATTTCTCAAAAATTAAATCCCGATGGTTAGCTTTGGATATTTGAAATTTAAAAATAAGAATTTTACTCCAATATATTCAAATTTGGAGCCAAAATAGAGGGACATAAGCACCTAGGGTGCCACTATCCTAGCCCTATTTTTCAAGATACACAATTTCAGGAGAAAAATATTAAATGAAATGCCACATCTGACCTTTGTAAATTTGGGGTCCGATTAAGAGGACAAGGGCACCCTTGTCCAGACTCACTTTTTCATGATCTGAAAAGTTGAGGGCAAAATATTGAATGAATGCTTAGTTTTTCCATTTGCAATTTTCCAACAGATGTTGAATTGGGCCAAGGAATGCATGATTTAGGAAATTAAGTGTTCAATTAGGTCCATACATTTAGGGGGGAGCAAAACAAAGTGTGAAATTTCCAAGGGTGACAATTTATGATGCTACACATACTAGTCAAAGAATTTAATGTACTAACACATGTCCTGCTCTAAAAAAATATTCCTTGGATGTGATGTTAACATCCAATGGTAGTAGTAAGATTATTCCCACAATTAGAGAAGTATTCTTGTAGTATTTATTGGCCTACATATGCTAGGTCTTGCATATATGGTGTTTGAAAGGATCATACCCATTTTCATCATCTTCACCTAGATTTTTAATTTGATTCATTCCTTTCAAGTGATTAATGGAAATATCTGAGGATATAAATGGTCGTACAACTCCACAATAGTCAATTATTGGAATTGACGGTATCTTAAGAATTCTAAGGTAGTAGCTAGGGTTTGGCATTCAAATAATGGGGGTCTAGGGACTCACATGCTAAAGGATTAAAAATGAAAGAGGGAATGACACATTAACATTCAATATGTAATTGAGATTATTTCCAATGGGTATGTTGGCATTAATATTTTTTAATACCCAAAGTACAGGGTTCATAGAAATACATGCACCTAAGTGTGGGGGATTGAGAAATCCAAAGGACCACTTAAGGTCTTGCATTATGGGAGGTTGGGGTTTCAAGAAAATCACTACCGACATACCTTAGAGGAAAAGATTCATAAATTCTATTGTGATTGTGGGGTTCAAATAGTAGTGAGGGAAGGGAAAAATTAAAACCAAGGAGTTAGAAATCTCTAGTGTTTCAAGAGTTTGGTCAATGGATGTTTTTATATTTATTGCATAAGATTTGGGGAAAGGAGATCTCTACAATACTTTTTAATAGACATTAGAGAAAATAACCAATTAGTGTAGAAAATGGTTTAGGTGTTATGGATTTTAGGATGAGGAGAAAGAATGGAGGTAAATATGGAGCTCCAAAAATGGAAGAATTTTAGTCCAGTACCATTGAGGAGCTTCAAAGGGGGAGGGTAAACAAAAAAAATCAATGTCTACCTCTTATATAAGAAGCCATCACATGTAATTAGAAGAATAGAAGTGCAAGAGGAGGTTAGAGTGATCAATAATATGAGAGATTAGATTTTATAAATTAATGCTTAAATTTGATTCCCTCTAGGTCAAGAATTCATTGGAGAAAAATTACTAAGGCAAGCCCTAAATTTTTGGAGGAAAGGTTTTGAATTTGAATTGGAAATGAGCATTTAGGGGCATTTATGTCTATATGCTAGTGTGTAGGGGGTGTTGGTGTTCTTTGGGACTCAAGTCTCTTAGCTATAGGGAGGGATTACAAAAAACACAAATTTTCTAATCATGTATGCATGACACACTAATAACAAATTCTTAGGCAAGGATTATTGTGTCATAGAAGGAAACAATAAAAATAATCCTCAAAACATTCCTAGTGAATGGACACAAAAATGAGTATAGAAACATTAAGTGCAAAGTACAAAGTATACATTTTTTACCTTACAATATCAACATGTCTCAAAAGTTATTTCTACACACATAAAATCAAAAAACATGATAATGAAGGTAAGATTTACATACAAGTGAGCATCAATAGAAAACCATATGGTGGATAATGGTTGATCTCAACACTTAAAATAAAATCACAATATAAATAAAAGTATATGAAGATAAGCAAAAGGATCCAAAAGATACATCTTTAAATATGCATTTTCATGATCAAGGTGCCATCAATATGATATCTATAGAAACATCTCCAAAACAAGGGCATGGAACACTATTGACAACATAAAGTACCATATTCGTATATAGATTTTATTTATAAAGATACATTACGTTGTACCTTTCAGAACATGTACAATCACAAAGATCCCCCCTTGGGGACATGGATTTTTATGATACATCTTTTGGCCCTATTGGTATGTAAACATGATAACCAACTTTCACTAATGATACTGGCTATCATCCTCTTCATGTTAGCATTTATTTTAATTATCATATTAATTCACTCATTCTATGTTTTTCTTTCATATTTTCTCTTGATCTTGCCACTTGGGGGCAAGGTGTTGTTTCTTTTTATAGGTTTCATGCGTTTGTTCTTTCCCTTTTGAGGGAAAAAATTGGGAGATCTCTTAGATCACACATATTCAAACACATTTATTAAAGGGTGAGTGTTGAATCATGGGAGTCCAAAAAGTGGCGATATGACAAAAAAGTGGTTGATGACTTTTTTATCTCAATTGATGAAACGAAAAGGGTTTATTGAGAAAATTGTCAACTTTCCACCAAATATAAGATATGCCTTATTTTGAATTTAATAGATAATTATTATTGATTTTCTACATGCATTATGACTAAAGTCCTGATTGATAGGTTGATTAAAAAATATCTATATTTCTAAAATGATTTCACATTTTTTGAATCTGATAGATGTGACACTTTCTATGCTTCTTATACTGTAGGATAAAATTAAATTAAATTAAATTTCCATAATTTTTTGACCAAGTTATGGTGGTCAGACAAACATGTTTTAATATTTTTTTTTAAAAGTTCTAATAAAAAATTTATAACTAATTATTTACTTGCAAAAAAATATAAATAGAATGTAGCACATCCAAGCATGTGTCCTCTACTTATATTGAAAGTTTTAGAAAAATAAATATTTTTTTTCTTGTACTTAGGTTGTTCAAACATACACCTACTTTTTATTTTTTCCTTAAAATTTAGTACTACTACATTGAAATTTCAAATTTTCACCAAATAGATTTACTTTTTTCTAAAAAAGGACTAGTATCTTAGAAACTAAATTCAATTTTATATAAATTATGTTCTTGCATATTTTTTAAATCATGCTAATAACTCATTCAAATTTTTATGGCATGTTGCCTAACTCTATTTTTCTAAACTTTTATTGCCACTTAAGGGCCTAGCTTGGATCCCCATGATCCTGCACTGACTCTAAACACACAAGTATGTCTTAGTTATTTATTCACTATTTATTTTTACATTTATATTTCATGTCTAATTATCATACTCAAAATTTTAATTACAATTTTAGATTTACATGTCATGATCAACACTCATTTTTCAGTCACAATTTCCTTTTCCTTCTTGACCTATGTAAACACCTTCATAGTACACACAATTCAAGGTCACTCATTATCTACTAGTTATATTCCTATTTTATGCATAGTTTTGTAGAATAATTCTTTTCCTTTGCTAATATGAAAATCTCTGTGAATGACTATTACATATCAAGGGCAAAGGGGGCATGCACTTGTTTCAATTTCCTAGGTTACTAGATTAAAAATTCCATATTCATTTTTATCAAATTCTCATTTAGTTTTGCATAAATATTGAAGTGGGGATAAATGTAGAGGACAAAAATGGTATACTTCACTCTTTCACCTCTATGTTTTATGACACTTTGTGCACATATGTTGTTAATATATTATTCTAGACCCTAATTTGACTCTTTTGACACACTCACTAACTTCAATCCTAAACCCAACACTCTAATATAGAAATTCCTACACTTCAAAATGTTATCGACTCGATTTCTAGGATATTTCCCATCCTATACTAGATTATACCTATAATCTTGTCTTCTATGCTAGATTATACCTATGATCTTTCCCTAGTTTATAAGTTTTAAAATTATTCCTTTTCAAGGTCAACAATCTTGAGATATTACAGTTATCAAGTAGGTAGTTTTTCATAGTTTGTGAAATAATATAATTTTATTAGGATTTAACTGTGGGTTTTCTATTTAGTCTCATGGACCCATATTTCATGAGTACTAAGTGGTTCAAAAGAACCCACCTTTCATGAGCATGAATGGTCCAATTAACACTTATTCAATTTAGGTGATACTCACAAGGGTGAAGCATTGGAACTTCTCAAAAGGTATGATCATTACTTGTTGGTGAAGGTGCCAAAATTACTAAATAATTATTATAGTTGTGTATTTGAAAAAACCATGCTTGGACACTTATCAATTAATAGCATATCACATCTTTGATATCAATTTGCATTAGTATCAAGTTGATATCAAGCTAAACTTACATTGATCCCAATTTGTATTGGGTATTAACCAATCAATTTCCATTATGCTTTTTTATCTTTACTTAATATTATAAAATTAACCTGGGGGTGATTATCTTCAGAGAGGTTTCACACTTCCTTCTACACATAGCAAGCTCCCAGTAGTGCTCTTTAGAACCACACTTTCTTAAACATAGATATACAACCAAACAAAAAAATTTTATGGACACAAAAAGACAAATTGTATAGTAATTGTGACCCACAATTGTCTAAAATCTAGATCCTAACACCCAAAAAACTCAAGATTCATTTGACACAAACCCTTAAACACTAAACTAATTCTAAATTTCAATATACAAATTTCTTTTCAATAATCAACATCTACATCAAATCAATTTTAAAATAAACTATAATCCCTCTCACTTTCATTTATCTATTTAATATCTTTAACTCTCAACTAATTAGTTTAAATAACAATTAATTTCATTAATTTATCATCCGCTATTCAAAATATTAAAATCAATGTAAGGCCATTTTATTTCCTTGAGAACAAAGTTAGCTTTGTGTCCACCTTACATGTCATCCAAAATTTGCCTTTCAGCAAAGTGAAAAAAAATGATATATAAAATAAATTATTTATTATTACCTGAAATCCATTATAAAATTCTCACAAAATCTCCAAATTTTTAGCTATACATGAATACGTTAAGGAATAAAATCAAAACTTCTTGTATTTTACAAAACAAAAAGTGGAATCCATTAAATAAAATTTATGGGAGAAGAAATCAATGCACAAGTTTTATTTGTTTCCCTATTTGGCATGAACGTGGGTCTCTTGGGACAATCAACCAATATATATTTCCAATGTTATGGGATTCGAAACCCATCACAAATTCATTTTAATGCTTTGAATTCACCCACAAATATGTGGCAGGTGTTAATGGCAAGGACCCCCACCAAAATGAGGGCTAATTAGGCCCAAACTTTTTATGGCATTGGAATGGGTGGCTCCAAGGGCCCACTTAAACAACCCCATAAAAATTTTGCCCAACATCTAGGTAGCATTACTTTGTATGGTGAAAATATGTGATTAAAGTGGATCTAATAAAAATAGAGAAAATTTCCATGTGGCACCTTAGCTTTTAGAATTAAAAAGTATTTTCAAGGGGGGTTTTATAGTTTATAAAGAACATGGGTATTTCTATATGTTAATGTAAAATTAAAAATAAATAGTTAAAGGGCATTTGTTTTTTTTTCAGAATTGAATGGTTTCAAACAAGTTTATAATGGATATTTTTTGTTGAGTGTAGGGTTCTTTGATATCGTAAAGGATGAGGTTGGAACTTCTAGACAATTTAGGCATAATGGATATTCTTCAATTCTTGACTCTTAGTTGAAGAACTATTAACTTAGACTCATACTTCTAACACCAAAAAAATTACAAAAATAATTTAAGTTTAATATAAAATCTTCCATTGAAAAAATAAAGTTAAAATGAAATTAACTAACTAATTTATTTTTCTAATGGTAAAATTTGCATGTTCATACTAATTTCAATTTAATTTTGAATTTATTTTGAAAGACTATCTAAATACAATTATATTGTGACATGTGACATATTTTGGTATTAAGTATGAATTATTCTTCAATCCTTATCTATCTTTACTTAAACATTTATTTTTCTAATGATGGAATTTGCATATCCATTCTAATTTCAATTTATTTTTGAATTTATTTTAAAAGGTTGTCTAAATACAATTATATAGTGACATGTGACATATTTTGTATTAAGTATGACTTTTTATGCAATTCTTATCTATCTTTACTTAAACACATTCTTATATATCTTGTAGAGTCAAAGATTGCATACCTTTACAATTTCACCTATGTCTTGTATTCACTTCGGTGTCCATTCCCTTAGTATTTTTATAGGCTCATTTCAACCCTTACATTTATCATTTCCCTTTATAAGGTGTTCATGCCTCTTTTCCCATGGTCAATTTGTCATGTCATTTTTGTGTTCACCTTATGCTATTCTATTCTCCCATCATTTTTGAATTAAAAAAATTTAGACACTAACGCTTCACATGGACATTTGCATGTCTCACCAAGTGTTTTTTCCATGTCTCACCAAGTGTTTTTTCCACTTGTCACCTTCCTAGATCAGTGAAAACAACTCAAGATGAATCTAAACAACTCATCAATCTCTTCCTCTTCCCTCCTCTTCTCATTTTTAAAATTATCTATTCACTTGGATAAACTCTTTCACTCAAACTCTCACACAACACTCTCACAACATTATTTATACCTCCTCTACTCTCTTTGGATTTCTCAAGCCTCTCACTTAAAATTAATAATTTATTTGTTATTATTGCAAGCATTTATTTTCTTGTGCCCTCGAGCACCTTGAAATTATCACATCGTCTCACTTTCATTTTAGTTACACTATTGCACATATTCATAGTTCTGACCATTCCCAAACACACTTGGGATAAGAGCATACATACACTATTTTATTTTTATTTCACCATTTTATTTATATTTCTCTATCTTAGCTGCTATGGATGAAATATCAAAGCAAGGATTTGACTAACAAAAATCCCCAAACAACCTCCAAACATTTTCCCTCTTCTTTATGTTTGTAGGTAATTTGAAAGCACTTAACCACATAGAGGTTTGCAATTCTTGTTTGTAATTTTTTTTTGTCATTTATTTAAAATCTTTCAAATGTTGTTATTTAGTTTATTTTTTATATTTTCATCATACAATATTTGTTGGTGCACTTTATGTTTTTAGTCTTGCAAGTTATAATTTGAACGACAATGTTAGATTGTCACAACTTTTGGGCATTTTTCCACACATTATTTGTATAAACAACAAAACAACGTGTTGGAATCCTTGTCAATAAATTTCTTCTTCAGAATCTAGGCTCTTCAATATCTATAGTTTCCATTTTTATTCTCATAAAGTTATTTTTATTTATCTGTTTTTAGATATTTTCACTGGTAACTTATTTACTTAAGCATTCTAGTTAGTTACTCTTTGTATTTTTGTTTAAAAATAACTTTCTAGAAAGGGATAATCATTGTAGTTTTAAATAAGTCTAAATCTCTCGATTCATTCTAATGTAAAAGGTATAAAAAAATATTTGGCTAATACATTTTAGCGAAAGTGTCATATATATATATATATATATATATATATATATATACCATATCTACATTTATTCTCATATATTCACATTCATTTATCAACCTTGGTTCTCATGCATTCATTATTGATCCCCACATTTCATGTACCTCATCTCATTTCATTTCTATCTTGCATGGGATCAATCCCATATGACATAGATCTAACCCAAAAATTAAATTTTTAAAATTTAAATGATTGATTCCCACCCCTTTCTTATAGCCATTTAGAGTTGAATTGGTACATATTTATGCAATGATTCATTATGTCTTCATATTTAAATACATTCATTTGAACATTAATTCACATCTTGGAGTCACTTTCTTATCATTTGAAATCCTATATAACATATAAGGATTTTTCACTAGGAAATTTTTATTTTGGAGCTTTAAAATGAACGGTACTTTGTGTTAGAATCAACATCTAAATCATTTACATCCTTTCCTATTATCTATCAATCTTTATTGCAAATTTAAATTATATCCAATCAAGGAGGCTGACCTAAGAGAACTTGGCCCTTATGAATCAAAAATCTCCCCAAATTAATTTTAAATGATACTAGTTCTTAAAAGCCAACAAGGAGAAAATAACATAATTAATTGGATAAGAAATGCACAATGCACCAAAATAGGACCTTGTATCAATTATAAAATATACTTAGTGTTAAATTGGCATAATCACATAATCAACCCAAAATTAGATATAACTTTTTGTAAAATTATAGACAGTAAGTATATCAAAAACATCTATTTCTTTGTACCCAAGCGATTAGAATCTATATTGTATCAAAAAATATCTTTATTATTCTTTTACAAACTAAATACCTAAATCCCTTGCACTTGATTTCCTAATTTAATATTAATTACACAATGTATCATTACCAACTATCATTTTAATTAATTTCAATTGATTTATGTATAGGTGAATGCATTTGATTTAACTATAGGAAAAGGTTATTTTCCTTTATAGTTTCAAATGTTAGAAAAAGGCTCTTTTAGAAACAAATTTATTTCTAATTAAGAAAGGAATGTTTTTTTTATGATAAAGTATTTAAATACAATCAAAATATAAACTAAAGAATATGAGAAGATGAGATTGGTTATAAAAAAGTAAATGTGGGAGAGAAGAAATTAGAATGCCTTATTTTGGTTATGATGATTGGTGTGATTCTTCTCTTTGTTCTAGACTAGTTTGGGTTAAGAAGAGGAATTTGAGAGCTACATTTGAAATATCTATCTATCCTTGGGTTCAATATTAGTTGGAATATATTATGCAAGGTCTACTAATTTCTAGCACAATCATTTATAGTCACAATTTTTTTATTTAACTATGAAGGTGTTGTATAGCTATGGTCCTATCCCCTATAAAATTACAACATAATTTGATTATTTAAATCGATTGGTGTCATGGGAAACTTTGGAGACTCTAGAAGCTGGGGTGTGGAAGTGTCTAATTTTATCCTTACATATTGATCAAAGCCCACAAATAGATTTAAAATTTGAAGGTTATATTTTTGAAGGAATACATCATACATAGGTGATTAGATGTGCTTATGGAACATTTCTCATGGTTATGGTTTCTATTATGTTATGGATGTGTGTGTTGTGTTTTTCCTATAGATGTTCTCATTGCATATTCCCTTTTTCTTATGTGTTTAATCCCCTTAATTCCTTATGATCATTTAGGTATGAGGGGATAACATTGATACACATATTGGAGTGGAAAAGTGGGGGTCAAATAGAAATGGACTATAAATAAACTAAAAAACGGAAGAGAAACTTAATTCTCAATCACTTGATAATGTGCTTAAAAGGTACATATTTATCAAATTTAAATGATGTTTGGTTCATCTTCAAGATTTTTTTCAGCTTCTAATGTATCTAGTAATCATAGTTTAAAACATCATTATTACTTTTATTTCCTACACCTAGGACAAATTTACGATAGGGTTACAATGTTTGGAAATGGTTATGGTTTCCATTGATCAAATGGATTAACTAAAGTAAAAAGTAACATAGAAGGCAGGCCAACATTGGTGCCCATAAATCATATTTATGTTATATGCATTCAATGATAGAGAACTCACATCATGAAATTATTATCAACCCTTTAAGAATTCTCCAAGTTAGTTAGCATTGTAGTCATCTAAGTATTTTTAAAGAAACCACTTTAATATCTATATTAATCATAAAATAATCCTAGTCAAGTGTAATTATTTTTTTCCTATAATTCATCCTTATAGAGCTGGTAATGACTTGGCTATCTCACAACACTTGTAATGCCCAACCTCGAAACCCTAGATGATGTTGCAACAACTACGAAAGCGTACAAATTTGTTTTTTTTTTCAAAGTGAATTATTAACAAGGAAGATGCACTACACTTTCGCAACAACCTCTAAGGCATGCACCAAAGGTTACATCTAAATTAATAACACATACATTACTCACATAAGCATTTAATTAATTACTAAACAAGAATTAAAGTACATACATTCAAACATAGAAATAACATCACATAGATAAAATATATACATCAAGTTCCAAAATAACATTAATACATCCAATAAGGTTTACATCTCTCATTCCCAAAATGAGGTAGTTCATAAAAATGTGTTACATAATACATGAAACCTCCTAGAATACAATTAAGGGCTAATAAAATACAAGATTCATCTCTAACAATAACAACACATGAAATAAACAAGCTGGAAACCACGAGCTCTCCACTGGAAATCCCGCCATCACGATCTGAAAAAAAGGGGACCCAATGGAGTAAGGTGCACGTTCCACCCAACCAAGTGGTACCTGAAGGCCCACCCCCCATGCTAGGAGACAATAACAAGGTTCCCTAGGCAAGACCATCTACCACTAGACACAGACTAAGACAAAAATGAACCAAACCAATACTAGAACCACATTGACTCATAGGATAAAATGCTTCCAGAGATTTAAAAAAATAGATACACCAGTGGACCAACATACTACTGACATAGGAGGAGTGACACCACAAAGGTGCATGGGTTTCCCTGGTAGATATTCCAAAACCCTGACCCCCATCAAGAATCACTTTCCTACTATCGACACATTGAACAAATCCACTCCATACTTAGGAGGAAACAAGTAACAAAATCCACTCCAATTTAAGAGGCAAAACATCCACGTTCGAGGAAACCGAGTAATTACTGAAAATGGAAAACACACTACCCAAGGGAATTACAAAAGGAAAGACAATAAAATACAACCCCCAAATATTAACACACCTAAACTGGAAGACTTACAAAACCACATCTAACACTTCTATTCAAGTACCCCAAAATGCTACTCAAGAAAACACATTCTTAAGGCAATTTAAACCGGAACTACCATATCCTTCGGATCTACTAAATCCAATTTCAATATAGGAATTTTAATAATACACTTCCCCAAACCATTAGACTTAAATCATTTTTCACATTCAACAATACAAAAATCAAATCTATTTACTTAAATCAATTTACCATTTTCATCTATTCAAAAATCATATTCCCTCATCAAAATTATTTCTTTTAAATTATCTAATCATGCATTAAATGCATGCACCTATTTTATAAAAAAAAAAAATCATTATCTAATTCAAATATTTTAAAATCAATTTCTCTCTAAAAACTTTATATTTATGCATTTGCATGCACCCATAGGGAAATTCATTTAAAAATATATTTAATTATATATATTTTAAATTTTCTAAAAATATATATAATTAAAATATTCCAAAACAAACAATAAAATATATATATATGAATATATATATATATATATATATAAATATATATACCAAATATATCTCATAACTATTTAATAATAATAATAAAAACTAATGTCATTTACAAGGGAAGGCGGATGTTTAATGCCCAACATATATATTATCAGGGGGGAGAGGCTAAGCCTACCCACCGCCGTACCCCTTTGAAAGGGGTGCAGACAATGGAGACCCCACCATTCGCCTGGGGAAGCGACAGCGGAGTCTCCACTAGACGCCTCCCTTTGGGGAGAGTGGAGGTGAGGTCTCCCCAATGCAACCCCCCCTCCTTACACTTATTAAAACATTTGCAGTTCCATAAAAAACCAGCGATACCAAAAAAATCTTCTCGTACGGAAATATATCACGGGGTAAATAATAACTTTTCCATGAAAGATTTGTCAACAATACAAAATATATATATATATATATAATAAATATTTTTTACATACAAATACTTAAATTGGGCAAATTATTTTCCTATATGGCTATCTACAGGAAAATCTCACCAATTTTAGAGAGAGAAGAAATTCTACACAGAGGTAGTTTTCCTAATTTTTCTTCTGATAATTAATTTCAACAAAAGCAATCTTTTAATACCAAAATCAAAACCAATAGAGAATTGAAACAATATTCTTCTACAGTTAACATTTACCCCAAATTTTCTCGAGAAGATAATTTCTATAAGAGGACTAAATTTCTTCCCAACATTGATTTTCTTTCTAGATCCCTAACTGAATTCTTTTGGTTTCTTCTAAATCCACAATAAACCCAATTAACAATTTTGCTATATTGTCCACAGAGGATTTCAATCTATAGAGGAATTTACTTTACAAAGAATTTCATAAACGACAAATACAATTTTTTTTAAAAGCAAAGCTCAAACTTAAAATTTTACACAAACAATCTTTTACAAAGATCTAAACTAGAAGATTTTCAATTTAAACTTAACAAAATCTAAAGAATGAACCTATTTTCCAATCCCTGTGAGTTTGTAAATTTCATGCAGTGCCTCCTCCAAAAATCCAAGTAATTTTCCCAAATAAACAATAGATTCCTTCAGAATAATACAATTTCCCAAACACAGCAACAATTCCCGAGAACTTTTTTTTCTAAAAATTCAAGTACATAACTTTTTTCTACAACAATTCTTCCCAAAAACTTTCCAAAACACATGCAAAAATCCCCCAAAAAAAAAGCTTCCCATTAATCTATTTCCCCAACACACAAAATATCCCCGTGCTACAACCATGAAGAAGCTTCTCACTTCTTCCGTCAAATCCACAATCTTCTCCTCAGGAATAAATTTCCAACCACCTCATTAATTCTTCTAACACATGTTAAAACTCACAAAATATCTCTAACAACCCATTTTGCATAAAATCCTCCAGAAATTTAAAAATTAAAAACATTTAATAATTACAAAATATTTCCCCTTTCAAATTTAACTTAATTAATCTAATTTAATTAATTAATTAATAATATAATCGTAAGATTATACTATTTTCCAATTAAAATTAATTAAGTAATTAATTAATTCACCACTTCTAACACTAAAATAAGATTAATTTAATAATCAACTTTAAATAATAAAATTCATTAAATTCCCTTTTAAAACTTTTCAACATAATAATTCAAAGCCAAATTAAGCAACTTTTACAAACAAGAACGACTAGACCCGATGAAACACTGAGACTAGGTTAAAGGCTTGACACAAGAATCCTAGCTACTATCTCCCAATCAAAATTACCATTGGGCCAACACGCTCAAACCTGTGGAACTAGGTGGACTCGATGTCCTGTACCTACAAACCTATAAACAAGACATATATATATATATAACATGCATATAATTATCATCATAAAAGATCACACCGTGAAGAGGAAATTGCGGAAACATAGGGTGCTCGAAAGCGAGTGATACAATTTCGTCACCTTCACCAATACACTATCATGAAACTGATAGTTCTAACATATATATTCTACTCATGTGCATATAACCATGTTATTCTAAATAATCATTATACTAATCAAAGGCATATTAAATGATAACATCAAAGTAGTGTAACATCACATCGCAACATATAATCCACATCGCTCTATAAATAGCGATAAAAAAAAATAACAAAGCATCGTAATCTAAACATAAAAGCAATCACTCTAGAGAGAATTTGAATAGCTACTAGCTCTTTTTGCCTCTTTGGACCATTTTCAAACAATACTTTCCATACTATCAATTTCTCTTATAATCAATGAAATACTTGAAGTTATTTCCCATTGTTAACATCAATTTGAGCTCTCACCAACAATATTGTTGATGTTAGCCTCCTCTAATGGTTCAATAACTAATCCCTTAAATCTATAAATTAGAGATTAAATATCTACACCAAGTAGCTATCTTGCTCATCATGAAGTTTCATTTCCTTATCAACCAAGGGATGTGAACTTGAAATGGGTCAACACTGTATGTGCACTAGGATTCCATTGTAGCCATCCTTATCCTATAACTTAGAAAGGAAATAATACTAAAAGTGAATGTTTGAAATGAATCAGCATGATTACTAAGCATAAACCTACAACTAAAATAAATTTGAGCTGAAATACAAGAACATAAGTCTCAGTAAACAGACAAGAAGTTACTTTGTCTATCGTGGCTACAAGAACAAACACATAACGAAGTTTTGGTGGCTACAAGAACAAATAACTGTTAAGACTATAACTAGTTGTTGAATAGAAAAGTAACTACTGAACTGAATGGATGAAATTCTCACCAAGTGGGCTCTCTTCAATGAGTTTTCCTCAAAAATAACTCAAATGCAACAAACTAAAATATCATTTTATTCATTGAAAACATGATTACAACATAACTGTATTTCTTGAAAACTGAAAATGCAAGTACAATTCTCAGAACATTCAACCTTTTGAAGAGAAGCACCTAACCATTATTTATAGAAGGAAATATTATATCTAACTTAACTAATAAGGCAGTCAACTCCAATAGATTAGGAGGACACCACTTATTGAAAGCATGACAAAGAGGAAAGAGGTTATGAATGCACAAGATTCGGTCAAACCAAACTTGCTTCAACAAAAATCCAGCATAACAACACCTCCTAAATCTACTCAACTAATAGACATGTCCATTAAGGTTAACTTCCACACAAGCTGGAAGTTTCCAACCGCTTGACTTCTTCAATGTCCATCTCTACTTGAATTTTTTACCAATCGGGCAACTGGCATGAACTTCTTCCACATTGCAAGCTCTATTTATATTTGAATCTTTATCTAGACCTCCATTATAATATTAGCGTGCAAAAGACAAATGTATATCCATAATCACCTTATGATAACATTCATTCAATCACATGCAAAATTAATATAGATATATCACATAGCAGGCTAATATCATTAAAAGTTATAGGAATAACTTTATGTCCAGAGTTGACAAGTTCAAGGAAATAAAATAGAAAGTATTGGTAACTAGGTGCTAAAATCCCATAGTAACACTAACAAACTTATGATAAATCCTAAAAAAAATGATTCATTGTTTAGACTCATCATCTCCCCCCAACTTAATGATCAGTTAGTCCTTTAGTAGATGGAACTCAATTCCTTTGTCTTAAAATAGGCAAGAAATCAACAACTTCTATCTGCCCTCTATCAATCTCTACAGTATCTGAGTTAGGATCCTAGTAGAACCCATGCTTACTTTCCAATCTACCCCACCTTGGTCTCTCTGCAGTTATATCATACTGATAAGTTTTGCAGTCAGGTACTAGCCACAATAGAATAGGTGGCTAAATTATTAATAGAAGCCAATACTACTACTTTGTCCTTCCAAGGTGCATATTCCTAATGCTCCTTTTGCAAGTTGTATGATAATTTTGCATGGAATGGAGTTCAACTTGTTTTAATTGATTTGGAAACTCATTCCATCTCTATGACAAGTACCCAAATATTATTATTCCTATAGTAGCAGCTAATTGCTCATATTCCTTGTATGCTTCCTCTCTAAAAGGCATGATCTTTTGTTTGTATGATGGCCTGTAAAGAATTCTATGCCATCTATAGTAAATTTCTATAGGATTACCTGATTCAACCCTTAGAGAGAGAGGTGTATGGATCTCCTTTTCTTTGAAGAGTTTGAATTGTTCTCCCCCGTTGTTTTCATTTTGAATCCATGACATCAATGCTCTTAAATGACCATATCCAATATAAAACAATGGATTCCAAACATGATCATTAGGAGCAACATGTTTATGCAGATATAATTCACACAGTAAATTTTTAACCTTAGGAGGAGAAGACTGGTAAGCTTGAAAAAACTCATGCGGGGTTTCAATAGAAGGGCTTAAACCAGAAACAACCCTTGACAATTTAAAAGAAAGATAGTGCTCATTTAAATGTAAAGAATAAACTCATAGAGGAGTCCTACATTCCAAAAAAATTGTTACTGAGGTCACCACATTGCTTAAATTTTATTTTAATGCAATAATTTTTGCATTTTTCTCCTCAATTTCTTTATTCTTCTTATCAATCTCTTCTTGTAGCTTGTGTTTTTCTCTTCTCCATTCTTTTTATTTTTCTTGCATCTCTTTCCATAGATCCAAGGTTATAGATGCCCATGAAAAATTAGAAGGTATGTCTATTCCTACCATGATCTTCCCTTGTATTGGTGTCTGATGTTCAATTTTCTCAAAAACTAGATGCTCAGTCTGCTCTGCAACCTGGTGCTCAACTTGCTCTGCAACAAAATCAAGTTCCTCCAACCCAATATTTACCGGCTCCTTAAGATTTTATCTCAAATCTATATTTACTTGTTCTCCAAGAGTCTCTGCCTTCTTTTTAGGTGTCTCATTGAGCCTACGACTCCTTCTTGGAGGTACATTAGCAGCTGACTTGGTCAATTTTGACTTCTTGGGAGGACTTTTACTTTTCTCTGTGGCTACAGGATACCCTGCTTCTACAGTTTTCCTCTTCCTAGGGCTAGGGCTTATCTTCTTTGGCTCATGCTTCTTAGCTTTCCCTTTTCTACTCTCTGCTTTTCTCTTTTTTGCTTCTTCTTGCCTAACAACAACCCTAGTGCAAGGTGTGTTTTTAGAGGAAATATCAATATCAGAGTCTAAAGATGAACTCTCTTCATCTGCATGCTCAAGTTCAGAAAACATAGTTTTGGCTACAAGAGGGTTTGTATTAGGTGTTACTCGAGAATTTGAAGCTCCATGAGTGATTTTGACAACCCCCTCATCTCTCCTAGCCCTATGAGCTAGGGGTCAACCTTTAAGACCCACATCTTATGGTCTAAATCTTCTAATTCCAAAAATTCATCTCACGACATACTGGAAACATCTTGCAAAGATTTCTCTACTAGAAATTTAATCAAACAGTGATAGGAAATAGATTTTTCCCTACCTTTCTATGTTTCAACAGCCATAATTGTAAGAAGGTTGAATAGAACATTTGGTACATTCATTATCATACCATGCCTCAGATGATTCAACAACTTGAAATGTACAGGATGCAGACAATATTGGCGACCCTCACATGTAATGTATTTGAAAATAAAAAATAATAGCTTGTTTCCATTTCTCTAGTAAAGAAAGTCTTCTCGTACCTTGCTTGTCCACAACAAGCGGAGGATCACTAGGCTTTGTGAATTCAATCCTAGCTGACCTAGCATCTTTAGTAGCAGGGTAGGGTTCTCCCTCAATTGGTAAACCTTATACTTTGGCAATTATTCCCTCTATATCTATGACTTTTAACCTCTTAACCATTGCCTCATCATTTGAAAACATTTGAGAAAACTCTAGGGCAATGTCTTCATTGAAACTATCTAATTTCAAAAAATAATCCAACCAACTACAGTTCCTGAATTTAGGTTCACATAGTGCATTTTGTAGGATGACCTAGTGAGCCACTGGTTCATTTATGATCAATGGACCTCCATTGTTTCAACTCATACATAGGAAAAAACTTCTGCAAAGATTTCCTCCTGAAATCCTTCAACCAAAAATGTCTCTTCTACTTCATGTAGTTCTCACTAATACCAAAACAAATGTTGAAACCTCTAAACTTTACCTTTCCAACGACATCATGATTTCAACTAAGATAGTAAAGAGAGTGTATTATCAAAGAAAATGGTAGCATATTAATGTCACATGCAGTACACCACTTCAACTTATCATTTTAAATTTACCACCATGCTAGCACATGGAATGTGATTGATGTGACTAATGACATGTATGACATATGACACATAAGCTTACACTTCTCACCCAACCTAAATTAAGGCATGTGCCCACACAGGATGGAATGGGAGTTGGATAAAATAGGGCATTTAAACAGGGGTTGATATGCAAACTATAAATATTAAATATAGTAATCAAACAAATGAATGTAAGGTAATCAATATACATTAAGCTTTATGCATGTACCTGAAAAGGTGGAAAATATTTTCCAAACAATTTGGATGAAGTACTAGTTATCATAAAAGTGCAGTTGAGTAATTAAATGAAGTGGTGGTGGAATGATGCGGAAGAGAGAGAATGTAAATGAATGGGTGGATAATATTTATTGATGGAGAAATTAATTCCCACAAAAATTGGAAATATTTATTATGATTGCATGTGTACCTTTAATTATCTAGAAGGTTGAACACTAGGTCCACTTCCTTCAACTGTAGGAACTTTGGAGTTCTAGTATTCAACAAATTGTTGCATAAACTCCTGCTTTGAGGTAAGCTTATGGTATAACCTAAGTTGATGACCATTGACCAAGAGCTTGAACCTAACATGATCAATGGTTTTAAGTTGAACAACACCATTTGAGTATACCTCTGCAACCTCATATGGGCCCAACCACCAGGATTGAAGTTTCCCCAAGTTATCTTTATACCTAGAATCATAAAGAAGTGCCCAGTCACCTGGCTGAAACTTCTTATCTTTGATGTATTTATCATGCCATCTAACTCTTTGGTTTTGCACCATCTCAATATGGTGGAGATCTGATTTCCTCATCTCATCTAAGGAATTTAATTGCATAACCCTTTCCTTTTGTGCCTCAGATATATCTATTCCAAGGTTTAGTGTTGTTCTAAGATTTTTGTGTTTAAACTCTATAGGCATCATTATTCTTTTTCCTTATAATAACTCAAAGAGAGTAAAACCAGTTGTGGTTTTCCAAGTGGTTTTGTAGGCCCAAACACCTTTTTCCAACCTATTTTCCCAATATTTTTTGTGAAGTGCTACTATCTTGCTTAGAATATATTTTATTTCCCTATTTGTTACCATAGATTTTCCATTGGCTTTTGGGTGATAGGGAGTAGATTTCCTATGTCTGACATTATACTCATTCACCAATGTTGTGACAAGAGTGGATGTGAACTGAGCCCCTTGATTTGCGACTATCTCCCTAGGAACTCCATAGCATGTGAAGATTTCATCATAGAGGAATTGTGTAAATTTATTGTCCCTAGCATGCTTCATGGCCTTGATCTCAACCCATTTTGTCACATAATCAGTACAAACCAAGATGTAAGATTTTCCATTTGATGGTGGATCAATTGGACCTACAAAATAAATTCCCCATTTATCAAATGTTGTAATAACTACTTGAGGGTATAGAGGCATCTCATCTATTTTAGTTGGTATACTTGCTTGCATCCTTATGAAGCGTAGGCCAATAGTATCCTATATTGAGGATCTTCATGGATATCCTCCTAGCTGCAAAATTTCCCCCACAGGGTTCATCATGGCATGCATGAAGTATATCATAAGTCCCATCCTCTCTTACACATCTACTTAGCACATGATCTGTTCCAGTATAGAATAAGCAACCTGTCATCCATGAGAATGGAAAAAATTTCTCAATAAGAATCCTTCGCTCTTTTGGAGAGAAATGAGGGGGAACTCTTCCTATAACCAAACAATTGGCTATTCTGACATACCAAGGTGTATGCACATTGATGGAGAACAAATTTTAATTAGGAAAGGAGTCATCAATGACTTGAGTGTCTTATGATGTTGTCAATTTGGAGAGAAAGTCTGCCACAACATTTTCTTTCCCTGGCTTGTCTATAATGGTGATATCAAATTCCTGCATTAACAACAACCACCTTTCCAATTTGCTTGTGATCAATGGCTTGTTCATAAGATATCTTATGGTTGCATGGTCCATATGGACAAAGATCTGGTATCTTGTGATATAATGTCTGAATTTTTTGAAAGAATAAATGACTACCAACATCTCCTTCTTTGTCATTGTGTAGTTAAACTCAACCCCTTGTAGGTTCTTGTTGATAAAGTAGATTGCATTCTCTATTGCTCCCTCTTTTTTTCCTAAGACAACCCCTATATCATAGTGAATGTGGAAAGGGAGTTCCCAATTAGGGCCTTTGAGCATAGGAGCATGGGTTAATTTTGTTTTTAAATCAGAGAATGATTTATCACAATCCACTGTCCATTAAAACTCAACATCTTTAGTCAGAAGAGTGTAAATTGGAACTACCATCTTACTAAAATATTTTATGAAACACCTATATATCCTACATGTCCCAAGAAACTTCTAACATCTTTTTGTTTGACAAGAATAGTAAGATTGGTAATTGCCTCAATTTTGGCTAGGTCCACTTGAATTCCCTTTTGAGAGATATAATGACCAAGGACCACTCCTTGCATCATCATAAAAAATTTCTCATTGTTCAAGGAGAGATTATGGTCCTCACATCTTTGCAGAACCTTTTTGAGGTTTTCTAATGCTTCTACAAAATCAGCACCATAAGTAGTGAAATCGTCCATATAGATTTCCATACAATCATGTGAAATATCTGAGAATATACTAATAACTGCTCTCTAGAAGGTTGCATGTGCATTGCATAGACCAAATGAGAGTAAAAAATAAGCATAAGTTCCCCAAGATCAAGTGAAAGTTGTCTTATCCTAATCTTCAAGTGCAATCTGTATCTGATTATAGCCATTGAACCCATCAAGGAAGGATAAATATGGCTTACCTTCAAGTGAATCAAATACTTGGTCTGTAAAAGGAAGGGGAAAGTGATCCTTTTTGGTGGAAAAATTTAGTTCTCTATAGCCAACACAAACTCTCCATTTACCTCCCTTTTTAGGCACAATTACCAAAGGGAACACCCATTGGTTGTTTGAAATAGGGTAGAAAAATCCTACATCCAATAACTTCTATAGTTCTCCTTTCACAATCTCCCTCAATGCAAGGTCGATTCTCCTTTGTTGTTGTCTCACTGGTGTGCATTCATCTCTAATGTAGATCCTATGAGTACAAATTTTAGGATCTAATCCTTTTATATCATGTTAATTCCATGCAAAGGCTTGTTGATGTAACTTTAATAAGTTTATCAGAGACAATTGTTGGTCCTCATAAAGCTTGTTATTTATATTCAAATGTTTCCCCTCTAAAACTTGTACTCGTGTGGTCAACTCAATCGTGGTTGTTTCACCGATGCTTGGCACTTTTACTTCATGAGGTAACAATGTATGAAGTATATATGTTGTTGTAGGAAATTCAAGTACAGAAGAAGCTAGAAGAAGTATTTGCAATGGACATGCATAACTAGATTCATGAGTGGGTGCTTCTTCATGCACTTCACAATGGTTCTGAATTATATGGGATAATATGTCATCTTCTTCCTGAAGCTACATGAAAGGACTTCTACCTATCATCATGAGTTGTGCCACTGAATTGGCTTCCTCTACCTCTTCTCCAACTTGTGGCCAGATGTGGTTTTCCATATCATGGGATGGTTGAGAAGGAGGATAAAGGAAAATAATTTTAGTGATTTTCCCATCTGAAATAGTCATGTCCCCTGATCGAAATCCAATGTAAGCATCTGCAATAGGATACCCTCCTAATGTAGCTTTAAGGGAAACGATCATAAAATTAGTTGGATATTCCCAAAATTCTAGAATAACAAGGTCTTCAACTATACCATCTAGTTTGGCAGTGGAACTATTAGCAAGTTGCAGGATAATAGAAGTAGGTCTCAAATTTGTAACATTTAGTTGTTGTAGGATATCTTTAGTCATCACATTGATAGTAGCTCCCAAGTCTATTAGAGCATTCTTTACTTGGATTCCATTTGTAATGACTCCAACTATAGGACTACCTAGGTTAGTATACTTAGGAACAGTTGCCTTCCCAACCATGATATCTGACAACTGTCCCACCACATGAATGGTGGTGGGGTCCTTCTTTTTCCTCCCAGGATTTTTGAGGCATGCTTCATTAATTGCCTTACCATAGATGGGAACATCTTTTATGGTCTGGAATAAATGTATCTTGACACATATGTGTTTTAGCTAATCCAAAATATCAAATTGTGTTTCCTCCTTTTGCTTAGCAACTTCTAGCCTTTGAGGAAATGGTGAGACGGGATCAGTCTGCTGAACTGGTTTAGGATTCTTGGGCACACTTGTCTGACCAAGGATATTAGGTAAATTTTGATGCTTCTCTTCTTCCACCAGAAGCTCTGTGATAATAGGAGTGGAAGGTGATGACAAAGTGGTTCCTAAACGTAGATGAATATTACTCAGACTCACAACATAGGAAGGATATTGGTTTCGATCTGTAGAGTAGACTAGTTGTTGTTGTGGTTTGTTATTTGGGTTGGATGTGGGTTGATTTGGTAACTAAGAAGTTCTAGGTGTGCTAGCATTTGAGTTATGAGGAGGCATTATGGTAGGTTGCTGAGGCTATTGCATTTAACTAGTTGTCTGGTTTGGCCATTGTTGTCCTCCCCTCCATTGGGATATTTGTTACCAATTTCCTTGAGGTTGTTTCCAATTCCCTTGGGGTTTTTTCCATTGTGGTGGAGTTTTTTGGTAATTGGGCCAAGTATTTGCTGGATTGTTCCAAGGCTTAGGTGAATAGCCTCCAAATTTTGATGGATATAGGGGTTTCCATTGATTACCAGATGCATAAGAATTAATATAAGGTCCACTAAAAGATAATGGGTCTGGTGGCATACCTTTTCTTGGAGCCCATGGCCTTCTTTATGCAACATAGAAAACTTTATCTTCTTCACCCTCAATTGGCTTGAATTCAAGTGGAATGTGCTTGTTGTCAATATTGGCTACCATTTTACATTTGCAATCCTTCTTCTTTTGCTGCAATGAGGATAATATTTTTCCAACATTGCCTCTGCCTCCTCATATTTAATCTTTGCTTGAAGTGTATCTAGCTGAGTTGCCATATTATTTATGATGTTCTACTTGAAATCTGACAGCAAATGGGCGATTTTCATGCTTGAAACTCCATTAATGGAGGATTTACCCATAGAAGATTGGTAACCTCTCCATTTCTTTATAGCTACTCTGGAGTAATTTTGACATATCTTCTTAATATCATCCCAGGGAATTTGGGTGATATCTCCTCCTCCTATCAAGTCCAAGGCAACAACACAACTCTCATTGATTCCTCTAAGGAATAGAAACTTTTGAGACTCTTCATTGAGTGCATGATGTGGAGATTTCTATAGACTAAACCATAACCTTAAAACATAGTCCTCCAAACTTTCATCCTCCTTTTGTTGAATCCTGAAGATATCATATCCTCTCATATCACTACCTCTACAATATTATTTATACTTCTCAAGAAACTTTTCCTTCATAGCATCCCAACTATTCATATTATTCCTACCTAATCTCATAAACCATCTTAATGTAGCTTCTTTCAAGGTAGCAGGAAACAATTTAAACCTATGAGCATCAATAGTGTAATCATATCTTATGTAGAGGATATCAAATTCAAACAAGAAAGTGTTTGGGTCCTCTATTACAAGCCCATAGAATTTAGGAAGAATTGAAGTAGGAATGTTCTTGAGGTTATCAACATAATTTTGTTGAGGGATAGGGAATGAAAAGGTTGGTTGGTTAGGTCTAATTGGGACAACCATATTTGCTTGATGAATTATCAGAGCAAATGGATTCTTAATCAAGTTTTGGGTAGCTTGCTCTTCAGAGGAAGTTTCAAAACTGGTCAAATTGGGAAATGCATCAGCAAAAGGATTTTCTTCTTCTTATTCTTCTTCTCAAAAATTTTGAAACTCAACTAGTCGATTAACAAGATTAGGATTAGCGGGAAGGAATATCCCTAGAGCATCTCTTCTCCTACCCCTATGCATGTGGTATTAACTTAGTATCATCCAACTCACACAAATAATTGGTGAAAAAATCGAATATCATTCATTATTCTAATGAAGGATATGTTGAAAAAAAGCTTCAAAGGTACCAAAAATAGGAAAGAAACTAGAAATTACTCTTAAGAACTTCCTAGTTTGCCACCATCCCTGGCAAGGATGCCAAAAATGTTAGCCTCCTCTAATGGTTCAATAACTAATTAAAGTTATAACTTAGAGATTAAATATATGTACCAAGTAGCTATATTTCTCATCATGAAGGTTCATTTCATTATCAACCCAAGGACGTAAACTTGAAATGGGTCAACATTGTATGTGCACTAGGATTCCATTGTAGCCATCCTTATCCTATAACTTAGAAAGGAAATAATACTAAAAGTGAATGCTTGAAATGAAGCAGAAAAATTATTGAACATAAACAACAACTAAACTAAATTTTAAATGAATTACAGGAACAAAAGTCGCAGTAAATAGACAAGAAGTTACTCTATTTTTCATGGTTGGAGGAACAAACATAGAATGAAGTTCCAATGGCTGCAGGAATAGACAACTGCTAAGACTATAACTAATTGTTGAACATAAAAGTAACTACTAAACTACATGGATGGAATTATCACCAAATGGGCCCCCTTGAATGAGTTTTCCTCAAAAATAACTCAGATGCAACAAACTAAAATATCATTTTATTCATTGAAAACATGATTACAACGTAGCAGCAATATAGTTGTATTTCCTTAAAACTAAAAATGCAAATAAAATTCTCACAACATTCAACCTCTTGAAGAGGAGCATCTAACCATTATTTATAGAAGGAAAGATTCTAACTAACTTAACTAACAAGGAAATCAACTACAACAAATTAGGAGGACACCACTTATTGAAAGCATGAAAAAGAGGAAGGAGGTTATGAATGCACAAGATTCAATCAAACTAAACTTTCTTCAACAAAAATCAAGCATAACAACACCTCCTAAATCTACTCAACTAATCGACATGGACATTAAGGTTAACTTCCACATGAGCTATGAGTTTCCAACCGCTTGAATTCTTCAATGTTCATCTCTACTTGACATTTTCAGCAACTGAGCAGCTGGCATGAACTTCTTCCACATTGCAAGCTCCATTTATATCTGCATCTTTATCTGGACCTGCATTATAACATTAGTGTGCACAAGAAAAATATATATCCATAATCACCTTATGATAACATTCATTCAATCACATGCAAAATTAATATAGATATATCACATAGTAGGCTAATATCATTAAACGTTATAGGAATATGTTTATGTCCAGAGTTCACAAGTTCAGGGAAATAACATAGAAATTATTGGTAACTAGGTGCTAAAACCCCATAGTAACACTAAAAAACTTATGATAAATCCTAACAAAACGGAGTCATTATTCAGACTCATCAGTTGATATGAAATTTCTCTATCTTTGTTAAACTCATGGAAGTGTAGAAGTAATCTTACAACAAAATTTTGTATCTCCATTGTTCCCTTCAAATAATTTGTGAGGTGATCTTGGATTGTATTATTTTCTCTAGCATGTCTTCTTTTTCTTAGTGTCATTTTTTTGAATCCCATTTGCTATCCTTTGATATTTGGGATCACATTCTTCATTCACTAGCATTGTTATTGATATTTGATTGCAGTTCATTTAGCAATGTTATTTTTATTTCATTTCTTAATGCACTTTGGATAAAGAACACATACATTTTATCTATTATTATCAAAAAAATGTAGGTTTCTTATGGAGGTTGGAAAGCCAACCTAGGACCTTAACTTGAAGGCAAGCTCCATATAACCACAAAAATATTTTTCTATATCTTCTTTAGCTATAGGTTTTCATTAAGGAGAAGATATTCAACCTTGTTGTAGTTTGTCAATAACTTCCCCTCTATTTATTTATCATTTTTTTCATTTCATTGCAATATATTATCTTAATCTATGTTAATTTTTTTATACTTCCACTATTCATCTACTTGTTATTTTCTAATTTTATTCTTGTTTAGAATCAAGCATGATTTTTAAGGTAGATTTAGACTATGGTAGATTTTGTTGTACGAGATTGCAATACATCATGAAGATGTTTTCACTTAGTGTTAGCATCCAATCCAGTGAGCTTCAAATTGCAATGTTAGGTTCCTCTTTATTATTAGTTTATATTATTCTTTCTTCTTGTTAATTTTTTTTTTTTGATAAATAATAGTAATTTATTTCCAGCTGCAACCTATCATGGTATCAAGCTTGCTAGGGAGAAGAGGATTTCTATATTATGGTTTGAAGGGGACTCTTTGAATATAATTAATTGCCTAAATAATTGTTCCCCTCCATCTAGGTCAATTGAAAGTTTTATTTTGGACGCCTACTCTATATTGTATGAATTCGATGAAGTGTATTTGAGGAAAATGGGGTGGCGAACTTGCTAGCGAATCTTGGGGTGACATCAGCTAGATCTTGGGAGGTTAATCATAACCTTCCCGTCGAATTAATTTCTCTAATTAATAATGACACTTCCTAGCTCTTTCGAGGATGCCATCTTTTCAGCTCTTGCCTTGCATGGTAATCATGTTCAAGTCTAGTTGATTAGACACTTTATGCTTGTGATGTTCATTTGAATTTGTGGGTATTTGAATTGTATCTACAAGAGGTTCCTGGCCATTATTTTCTTCAGTACCTCGATTGGAAGGCTTGCACATTTTTTGGGTGCATTTCTTTATTTTTCCTTAGTGTTTAGTTGCATTTGCAAGTTGTGTGTTCTTGATTATGAGAAGTGTTCACCATTGAATATGGGTGGGGATAGGTGTAGGACTAAGCCTCTTTCGTGTGAGGATTTCAAAGATAATTTCAATGTCTAGATAATTTTGTAGAAAGGTTGGGTTACACCTTTCATGGAGAAACTTGGGTTTAAGTCAAATGTTTCTCAAGATTTCATTGATGCTTGGCATGGTCAGGTGTTGAGAATGTTCACAGGGACATAGATATCACTGAGAAGTTTATTGCAAAAGTCACTGGGTTATCCACTGAAGGAAGGAAATTATACAGGGAGAAAGCTATGTCGAGGGCTTCCAAATCAATTTTATATGGGATAGGGAGAGATCCAAAATGGTGAGGCTCAACTGTGGGGGTTATGATTGATCCAAGATCAAACCTATTTGGGATGAGGTGGCTATGGTTTTGATGGTATTTTACTTTGGATGGGAAGTTTTTTTCTTTGTATGGCCATCATTTCATGATGCTCAATCACTTCTGGCACAGTAAGCTTATCTCTTTCTCATTCTATCTTTTGTTTTCTTTGGAAGATGGGATAGCAAGCTATAGAATAAATCCTAAGAACCCCTTCTTACACGAGGGTTTAATTTTTCTAATTGTGGATTGTATAAAAGCTAATTGTTTCATTGAGTCCCCTATTTTTGTTAATTCTGATAAGTTTAAGAAGAGGATGAAGGGTAGTGAGAAATTCCAGATTGAGGAGTTGGATGGTAGTGTTGGGACTAAAATTGAGGAGGAGTCAGAGGCATGGTCAAATGGCTTTCACACAAACTTGGATTATACTCCTTCTGTTGGTAAGAAAGGCTCTGCAAAAAAGGATAAACCTTCTAACCTATGTGTGAAGTGCAAAATTCAAGCGATCGATGGTGAAGAGGGTGTGGAGGGTAAACCTACTAGGAGGAAGACCTTGAAACAGGGGTCAGTGTGCTCCAAGGATGTTGAGGAAAATCGATTAGAGGGTATTGGGGTTTATCAGGCTGGTGAGGTGGCAGATGTGGTAAATAGGGATGTGGGTTGTGGTGGTGATGAGGGGGGCCATGGTGTGGGGAAGGTGAATAGTGTGGTGGAGGTGGATGAGTCTCCTACGATGTCGGCATCCAAAGAGAAGGGTAAGGTTAAGGTCGATGATAATGAGGGATTTCATGATGATGATCCTCCCATGAGATCCCATCAAGGGAGGGTCTTGTACTGGGATTCCATAGACTACATGCACGATTTTGGTTTGGTCAAGGATGGGGCTGATATTTCCTTGAATTTGTTCTTGTGGTTGGTTCAGGAGGTTTAGGACCTCTATAACAAATATGATATGATTTTTGGATGCAATGTGTCTACTCTTAGAAGCCTTAAAGAGAAGGATTCCATCTTCAGTATGGTCAAGCCTTTGAATTATAGCCTTGGCCTCATGGTGGAGGACATGGCCAATTTGAAAAAATATTACAGTCCAAGGTTATCCACGGTGGAGAAAATTTATGTATTGTTGTGTAGAGATCTCAACACAGTGATCAACCTCAACAAGGAAAAGCTTGAACCTTCAGTTGAAGTTTTGGTGTTCCTGAATGAGAAAGCTAGGGAATAAATTAGGAGGTATTTTTTTGGTGAACCAATGAACCAGGATGACAGGGAGGATGCTAACAAGAGGATTTATATTGCAGATTTGGGAACAAGACTGAGTGTTCGTACTCGGAGAAAAACTAAGAAAAGTAAGACTATATCGAGGCCAGATGTCGAGGAGATTATCAAAATACACGACAAGGTGATCACAAAGGATCTGGAAGCAACCAGAATGTTAAAGGATATTCTTTAATTTTTTATTGTTATGTTCTCTTTATGTTTGGGTTTTTATTTTGCTAGTCATTGTGTGTTGATGGGGTGTTGATTGTTTAGTAATCAACCTATTTTTTGGATTTTAGTGGGGGCAACCAATTGGCTATATCTTTGCTGCCTCTTTTCCTTTTTGTACAAGGTTTCAAGGACCCTTCAAAACCTGTTTATTGCTAATCAAAACTAATAATTTATTTATTGTGGGTAAGTGCACCAAGTTGTGACACAAAAAAGGATCTTAAGATGCCACCTTTTTTTTTTGAAATCAGTAAAGTCTGATGTTCACAAGAAAATGAAGATAGTTACACTCAAAATTTGAAGATGCAACAAGAACAAGACTTGAATTTCTCTGAGTCTACTTTCTAAGCTACTAACTTATTTTAAAAATAATGAAGATTAAGGGTTTCAAAAAGGGGGGGAAAAATTGGTCGTATTTTTATCAAAAAATAGCATAGCGTTTGAGGGCCCCTCCCTTTTTTGTTAATTTTTTTTTAAGAATTTCAAAAAAATGAATGATGAGAAATTAGCTAACACCATGTAGTTTATCCCCGTTATTTTGGCTATTTTTTTAATGAATATATAATATTTTATGAATTTTCAAAGTGGATACATCCTGAAAAGCTAAAATTTGAGTGTGCTCCCCCCTATGCTTTTTGAAAACTAATCAAAAATCATTTTTTTTCATTATGTGTAGAATGGAGTCTAGTTTATAAAAATGTTTTTTTTTTTTAAATTTGATGAACAAATAAAAATCTATCTTAAAACTAGCACATGTTGGTTTTTGACCAAAAAAAGAGGCACTAACAAGAGAAATGATGGATGAAAACCTTAACATAATCAAAAACTATACGGTCATATAGGTAAGAGAGAGCCTAACATCATCACGGTCTTTTATAAACTTGCATTGAAAGACGTGTAAACCTGACGGGTAACATGACCAAAAATATGTGAAATTTTATTACCCTTTTAGAAAATCTCATCCTTGACATCAAATGGTCGTCCAACCCTTTGGGTTGAATGCCCAAGGAAAATCCAACCCTTTGGGTTAGTATTTCCCAATGTAGGTAATTTGGTGCTCACCAAATGAACTACATCATTCGGGAAATACTTTAAGTTATATGGACATTTACTTTCTTATACTTTAAGTTATATTTCATGTGTATAGTTTTAGGATGTTTGAGAGTGGTTTCAAACCTCTTGGATTTATAATGCCAATTTTATTTTTTGTAAGATCTTATAATTTTCAGACAATCAAATTTCAATAATCAACATATCAAATTTTAGTAATGAGGAGGTCAAATTCTATTAATCACCAAGTTGTATCATCTTTCTCTCTCACTCATTTTCATCTCTTATTCTCTATACCTCTAACTCTTACTATCTCCATTCCTTTATCTGACTCTCTCTCTCTCACCTCTCTCTCCCTCCCTCCCTCCTTCCCTCTCTAATTTTCTCTATATCCCCCTCTCTCTCCTTCCATTTCTACTCTCTATTTCACCTCTCTCTCTCCCTCATCTCTCTAATTTTGTCTATCTCCTCTCTCTCTTCCTTCCACCCACCTTCTCTCACCACTTCTCACTCTATAACCTATCCCTATTTACCTCTTTCTCTCTCCCTCCCTCCTTCCCTCTCTCAATCTCTCCACCTTGCTCCTTACCTCTCTACTTCTCTCTATCACATATCTCTATCACCTATGTCTCTCTCCCCCCTTCCCTCTCTACTCTCTTCCTCTCTATCTCACCTCTCTCCCTACATATCCCTCCCTCTCTCCTTCCCTCTATACTTCTCTTTATCTCCCTCTCCCTCTCTCTACCCATCTCTTTATGTTTCTCTCGCATTTCCCTGTCTCCTTCCCTCTCTACTTCTCTCTACCCACCTATCCCTCTACACATATTTCTTCCCCCTCCCTCCTTTCTCTCAATCTCTCTACCTTCTACCCTCTCTACTTATATGTCTATCATATCTCTCTATCACCTCTCTCTCTATCTCTCTCTCCTTCCCTCTCTAATCTCTTTATCTCAACTCTATTTCTCCCTACCTTTCCCCCTCTCTATCTCTCTCTCCTTCCCCTTCTACTCTCTCTATATCAACTTTATAGATCTCTCCCTACCTTTCCCTCTCTCCCTCTCTATCTATCTCTCTTCATCTCTCCCTCCCTCCCCCCTCTTTCTATCTCTCCTTTTTCCCTCCCCTCTCTTTCTATCTCTCCTCTCCCTCTCTCTACCTACATATCTCTCTCCTATCTATCTCAACTATCCCTCTTTACCTCTCCCTCCCTCCTCTCTCTCATACACCAACCTTCTCTCTCTACTCTCTATCTAACCTACCCCTATATACCTCTTTCTCTCCCTCCTTCCCTCTCCCAATCTCTCCACCTTCCTCCTCTCTCTACTCTCTCTCAATTCTCCCTCCATCACTATCCTTACATCTCCCTCCATCTCTCCTTCCCTCATTCTATCTCTCCTCATCCTCTCTCTACCTACCTCTCTCTCCCCTTTTATTTATCTCAACTATCCCTATATACCTCTTTTTTTCTCCCTCCCTCTCTCCTTCCCTCTCTCAATCCCTCTCTACTTCTCTCTCTATCACATCTCTCTATCACCTCTTTCTCTATCTTTGTCCTTCCCTCTCTACTCTCTATATCCCAACTCTCTTTATCCCTACCTTTCCCCCTCTCCCTATCTCTCTCCTTACCTCTATACTCTTTATATCAACTATCTCTCTCTATCTAACCTACCCCAATCTCTCTCTCTCTCTCTCTCTCTCTCTCTCTCTCTCTCTCTCTCTCTCTCTCTCTCTCTCTCTCTCTCTCTCTCTCTCTCTCTCTCTCTCTATCTCTCATTGCTCTCTCCCTAAATATATCCCTCCCTCCCTCTTCTCTCTATCTCACCTCCCTCTCCCTCCCTCCCTACATCTTCCCTCTCTACTTCTCTCTATCTCCCATCCATCTCTCTACCTACCTCTCTTTATATCTCTATCTCTCTCCATCGCTATCTCTCCCTTTATCCCTACCTCTCCCTCCATCTCTCCTTCCCTCTTTCTCTCTCCTCATCCTCTACCTACCTCTCTCTCTCTCTCCTATTTATCTCAACTATCCCTCTTTACCTCTCCCTTCCTCCCCTCTATCTCTCCCACCCTCTCTATCTCAACCCTCTCTCTACCTATGTATCCCTCTCTACAATCTATTTCAACTATCACTCTTTACGTCTCCTACCCTCCAAAGAGGTGAGATAGAGAAAGTAGAGAGAGATAGAGGTGATAGCGAGATGTGATAAAGAGAAGTGGAGGGGACAGAGGGAGAGATAGAGAGAATGGTGAGATAAAGATAAGTAGATAGGGAAGGAGAGAGTGAGAGAGAGAAAGAGGGGGGGGAAAGAGAGAGAGAGAGAGAGAGAGAGGGGGGAGGGAGGGAGGAGAGGTAAGGATAGATATGTATAAATTTAATATAGAGAGAGGGGAGGGAGAAGTGAGAGAGATAGAGGTGATAGATATAAGTAGAGAGGTAAAGGATGGAGAGAGAGAGAGTAGGGAGGGAAATAGAGAAACGTGGTAGAATGAGAGGGAGAGAGTGGGAGAGAAAGAGGTAGAGGGAGAGAGATAAGGGAGGGAGGGAGAGATAGGGCGAGAGAGTGGTGAGATAAAGAGATTATATAGGGAAGGAGAGAGAGAGAGAGAGGGAGGAAGGGAGAAGTGAGAGAGAGAGGTGATAGAGAGATGTGATAGAAAGAAGTAGAGAGGGGAGGAGGGAGGGAGAGAGAAAGAGGTATAAAGGGATAGGTTAGATAGAGAGGATTAGAGAGGGAATGTGGGTTGGAGGAAGGAAGAGAGAGGCAAAGACAAAGATGGAGATAGATAGAGAGAGAGGGGGGAGATAAAGAAAATTATACATGGAAGAAGGGATGGAAGGGGAGATAGAGGTGAGATAGAGAGAAGTAGAGAGAAGCAGAGATAAGTAGAGAGATATAGAGAGAAGAAGAGAGGGGAGGAGAGAGTGAGAGAGAAATAGGGGGAGGGGGAGGGAGAGGGGGGAGAGGGAGAGAGAGGTGAGATAGAGATTAGAGAGGGAAGGGGAGAGAGAGGGAGGGAGGGAGAGGGTGAGAAATGTGATAGAAAGGGAAGAAGGAAGGTGAAGATATTGAGAGGTAAGAAGGGATAGAGGGTGGGAGAAAGAAGTATAGAGGGATAGATTAGATAGAGATAATTAGAGAGGGAAGGTAGGAGGGAGGAAGAGAGAGAGAGAGAGAGAGAGATTAGAGATGGAAAGAGGTAGGTATGGAGACATAGGTGATATACAAAGTGATGGAGGGAGAGGTAGGTAAAGAGAGGAAGAGGGGAGATAAATATAGGTAGAGAGGGAAGGAGACATAGAGAGAGGATAGATAGAGATAAGTAGAGAGGGGATGGAGGGAGAGGTAGGGAGGAGATAGAGGTGAGTGTGTGAGTGTGAGAGAGAGAGAGAAGGGGGAGAGAGATATAGAGAGAGATAGGGAGAGGTAGGTAGAGAGAGGGAAGGAGAGAGAGAGGGATAGGAGGGAGAGAGGTATGGAGGGAGATTAATATGGAGAGAGAAAGAGTGGTGAGATAGAGAGAAGTAGAGAGGGAAGGAGAGAATGAGAAAAAAAGAGAGAGAGAGGTTGGAGGGAGAGGTAAAAATGGATAGGTGAGATAGAGAGAGGGAATGAGGGGAAGTGGTGAGATAGAGAGGAGAGAGTGAGAGGGAGGGAGAGAGAATTGTGAGATAAAGAAGAGAGAGTGAGAGAGAAAGAGTGGGAAGAGAGTGATAAATATTGAGAGAGAGAGAGGTAGGTAGGTAGAGCGAGATAGAGGTGTGTGTGTGCACATGAGAGAGAGAGAGAGAGAAAGAGAGAGAAAATGGTGAGATAGAGAAAATGAGTGATTAAGAGAGAAATAGGGGGAAGAGAGTGATAAAGAGTGAGAGAGAGAGGTAGGTAGAGGGAGATATAGGTGTGTTTGTGCATGAGAGATAGAGAGAAAGAGTGATTGAGAGAGAAAGAGGGGGGAGGGAGGGAGTGACAAAAGGGAGAGAGACTGAGAGGAAAGATAGATATAAGGGGAGGGAGGGTTAGGTGGAGAGGGAGGAGAGGAGAGATAGAGAAAAACTTAGAGAGGGAAGGAGGGAGGTATAGTTAGGGAGGGAGATAGAGGTGTGTGTGTGTGAGAGATAAAGAGAGAGTGATGAGATAGAGAGGAGAAAGTCAGAGGGAGGGAGATTAAATTGTGAGATAGAGAGGAGAGAGTGAGAGAGAAAGATGGGGAAGAGAGGGGGAGAGAGGTGAGATAGAGAGGGATTGAGAGAGAGGGATAGTGATGGAGGGAGAGGTAGGTATAGAGATGGAGAGGGGAGATAAAGACAAGTAGAGAGGGAAGGAGAGAGAGGAGAGATAGAGAGTAGAGAGGGGAGGGAGGGATAGGGAGGGAGGGAGATATAGGTGTGTGTGTGAGAGAGCGAGAGAATGGTGAGATGGATAAAAAGGAGCAATTGAGAAAGAGGGGGGGGAGGAAGGGACAAAATGGAGAGAGATTCAGAGGAGAGACAAAAATAATGTGAGGGAGGGTGAGGTAGAGAGAGGGACGAAGAGGAGAGATAAAGAGAGGTAGATAGGGAAGGGGGGAGGGAGGGAGATAGAGGTGTGTGTGTGTGTGTGTGTGAGAGAGAGAGAGAGAGAGAGGGAGAGAGAGTGGTGAGATAGAGAGGAGAGAGTGAGAGGGAGGGATAGAGAATTGTGAGATAGAGAGGAGAGAGTGAGAGAGAAAGAGGGGGAGGAGAGGGAGAGAGAGAGTGAGAGAGGTAGTTAGAGGGAGGGAGAAGAGAGATAGAGAGTAGAGAGGGAAAGAGGTAGGGATGGAAGCATAGGTGAGATATAGAGTGATGGAGGGACGGGTAGGTAAAGAGATGGAGAGGGGAGATAAAGATAAGTAAAGAGGGAAGGAGATGTAGAGAGAGAGAGAAGTAGAGAGGGGGGAGAGGGAGGAAGAGGTAGGGAGGAGATAGAGGAAAGAGAGAGGAAGGGAGAGAGAGGGAAGGAGAGGAGAGATAAAGAGTAGAGAGGGAAGGAGATATTGAGAGAGAAAGATGATACAACTTTCTTACTACTAAAATTTGACCTCCTGATTAATGAAATTTGACATGCTAATTACTAAAATTTGACTATCTAAAAAATTATAAGATCTTCCAAAAACTAGAATTTGCATTATAACTCTAGGAGATCTGAAACCACTCTTAAACATCCTGAAACTATATACATGAAACTATATTCATTTGGCTAGCACCAAATTTGGCGCTCACCAAAATTATTTGAATTTTAACATACCAATCCTTAGGCTTAGTCATCTGAGCCATTTGGCGCCTGCCAAATGGTCATTTCGGATTTAAAAAAAAAAGTGGAACCTTTTTTTGTGTCACAAATTGGTGCACAGACCCCTTTATTTTTTTAGCTTTCTTAGATAACAATAATCATTTGCAGTTAAAGAATTATTTAGATTAACTAGCATAATCTTCTCTAGGTAGTAGTAGATTAGTTCTTTAAGCAAAAAATGATACTTAATCTAAGTGTAGATATTGCAAGATCATGTGTACACCATATTTTGGTTAAATTGTTGCTTAAGCTTTGAAATCCTTCTTATAAAACATAAAACTCAAAAACTTTGAAACTTTAAGAAATCTATAAACTTCATTTTCAAGATTTTGTATTGTGTATTATGAGACCTTTTATGACTTTCACAACCCAATCTTCACATTCTAATAAAAAAATTTGAAGGAACTATTGTAATATAAAAATATACTATTCTTTTGGTGCAACAACCTTTATCAAGTCTAGTGCTAACTTTAGCATGTTTTATTTTGATCAATTGATAATTGGTATACCTTCTATTTCCACAATTAATGTTCAAACTTGGTTCTCCCACAACCAATTTTTATGATAAAAATATCATATTCATCCATAAGGTCACACTACATGTCCCTCACTCCTAGGTAAATGATCTCTATCAACACCCTAGATATTTTTAGGATTGTATTTATAAATTGATAGAATCTCTAGCATCATTATTCCTTTGATTGAGACCTTTCATAACATTCTTAACAATCACTCAAAATTTATTGAGTTCATTCAAGGGCTAGTGCATATTATTTATAATGCTATTCTTGTCTTAATTTCTCACATCAAAGGAATTCATGTTTCTATGCTAGTTACTACTATATATATGCCATTTAATACATTGATGGGAACTAGCTATGTGTAGTCTAGAGTAAAGCATTTTTTATCTTATGTATTTTTTCCACCTTCATAGGCTATAAACTTTGGATTTATAAACAAGCACCTAAGAAATTTCATCCCCTTTGGTTAGCAAGTCTTCCCCTCAAATGCTTTAACTTATTTTATTGTAGCTATATCTACTAGTATCCCACCTTCTTTACACAATACAAGATCTACTAGAAACCAACTCATGCAAAAATATGTAGGAAACCTATAGAACCAACTTGCCTCCTTATCTACCTCTTCCATCAAACCCTCACTATGCCTTATTATTTCCATATTTTTCTTTCATGCATACTTTCCACTTCATTTCCCACCAAGTTTGAGGTTCCCCACTTAGAGAAATGCAATGGAAAGGGCAATCTATAGACACACGCTTATAATTTCACTATACGGTGTAGTGATTTTAATTTTCAAGACTAATTGTTAGCAAAGCTATTCTTGAAATTATTAAAGATACCATGCACAATTGATTTTTATTGCTTGCTAATCATTCAATAAAATTAATTAACTACTTCTTTTGATCAATTGATAAATTAATTCTTATAGCACTTTTAAGAATATATAGGCCCCCAGATTAATTGTTTATTTTGATCAATTGATAAATTAGTTCTTATAGCACTTTTAGGAATATATAGGCCCCCAAAGTCATCTTCACTGACTTGGCACATTAAAATCAAGTAGTGCATGAAAAATTAATTGACTTTAGTTTTAGATACCAATCTCTTTATCATAGATCTTTTATGTGCTCCCTGATTCTAATGTGTAGAGGTTTTTTATTGAAAACCTTTAGCCTCTAATAAGGTATTTTTTTTAATTTGATATCCTTCTAAAATTTCACACACATTTGCATAGCCCTCCATTATTATCAACAAATATTCAACCAATTTGAGCCACTCACCTCACAAACTCCTATTGCATCGTCCAAGGGCTCTTCTTCCTTGTCTAAATATAAAAAGAATAAAAAATAATTTAATAATAATTATTCTATTAGAAATAATGCTTCTTCCATGTGGCACCTTCTACCACTTAGGTTGTTTCTTCTACAAAGTCTCAAAGAAATAAATAATTCACAAAATTTTTTGAGTCTTTGTATTCAATTTTACAATAGCTCCTAAACAACAATTTAGTGCATTTTATTCCTATAAGAACTCTAAACACAAATCAACCCTTTCTACCTTCCTATGAATCAAAGGCTTTTTGTTAGTACCATAAATTTCCCTATCATGATAAAAATAAATGTTTTTTTTCTTAAGCACATAGTGCAAGATCATGTCAACTCTAATATCATCTAGGTCTCTAGCATGAATTATAGGAGTAGTAAGTCTATCGCAAAATCCAACTAGAACCTTCAAACTATGCCAACCCATTCCCACAACACTCTTATAACTTTGTCAACCTTTCTCCTACTTCACCTATGCAATATTTTGATTTTGGTAGGTCCTCTTATCCTTTCCTAGGTTGGCGGGGATGATGGATTCTCGCCCTTGACTATCTCAAGAGCGTTCTATCCTCAAACTTACCATTTCCTTTTCTTTCACTAGCATGCCTAAGAATATATATGATGGACCTTTATACATTTTCATTAATGCCAATGGGAAACCCATTCGACGAGTACTCATTGAACTAACCAATATGGTTAATGTAGTAATAAATGAAATTATATACATGTATTAATTTTTGTAGAAACAAGTAAAAGCAATCTAAAGTCTCTATATGAACACATAACAATATTTCCTTGTCTACCTTATATTTGATCACTTTTTGTCTAAGTAGGACTAAAATACCTAAACATCTCCTTATCTATTATTCTTATCTCTAAAATTAGTTCTATGTGAAGATAGCCCACCCTTGATTATTTTTGGATGAGCCCTGTAGGATCTCTCCAACCCTACATTTATTTCTTATTGAAGTCTATATAGGCATGAATTTGCACCCCTAATGCAGATTCCCCTTTTACCCCTTTCCACTTTAGAAAACCAAAGGAGGAGGCTTAATTCCACATACACATGTTGTTCACATCACACTTGGCACCATTTTGTGTGTCAATGGAGGCATTTCTATTAGGGATGCCCGCACGATGCGCAGATGTCCATGCAACACACTTATATCCCTAGCAGATTCCGATGGCTGGAGTTTGCAGAAACGTTACACTCCCTATTACAAGTCAAATTGCAACTCCTTTCTTTGGTTGGCTGACGCAAATATGGTTGTTTTCTTCCCTTCTTCCTTCATATTCTCCATTCATTCAACCATTCTCAAGTTTGGCAAGATCTTCTTCACAAGTTTACACAATCTCTTCATACTTCAAGCATTCACTCCAAGCTTTGTAACAACACTTCACACTTCATAGCAGCAATCTACCACTCCATCACTTCAATAGTGCAAGTGTAGGATGAATCCATTGTAGCGGAGGCTTGAGTTCCTCTCATCTTTCTCCTCCACTAGCCTTGAGTGCTTTGGACAGAGGTGGTAAGCATCTCTTATCTTCTCTATCATTTGGTTAAGTAAGCACATACTATTTTGTACTATCTTTTGTATACTTTACTTGTGTTCTCCTCTTTATCACATTATTTCTATCATTGCAAACTTAATTGTTCGTGGAGGTGGAAACACCAAAACAGGGGTTTGACTAAGGCAGACCCCTAAACATCCCCCCAAAATTTTCCTTTGTTGTGTGTAGGTGGAGAAATCTTGGAGCAAGCTAGCGAAAAGATTATTGTGTGAGATCCTCTTCGTCACCCTTGCGGTAATCTACTTTCTTTATCGTGTTTGTCTTTATATTTTGTATTTCTTAATATTATTTTGCACATTTAGAAGTTCTTGAATTAGGCCGCTAGTCTATTGTTTAGAGGTTAACTCTTGGATTTCTGGTTTTCTAATTGTATGGACGCTAGTGCACCTGTAAGATGTCGGTGCACCATGTTGTCATCCTAGAACCACGCTTCTATCCTCCAACAAAGAGTTATTTGAGATACAAAGTCGACCCTAAAAAGTGACTCGCCTGGTCTCCTTTCAACTTTCAGGTTTGCAAAGTGATCGAAGGGCCTACACTCCTCATAATTCTCATCTCACCTATCCTAACCTTCCTTTAAACTAAGGTAAGTTAGGGCAGCCATACTACTCTTGGCCTTTCGTGACTTGGGGCCTTACAGTGGTTGCTCCCCCTCTCTTACATTTTTGGTACCCGATGTGAACCATTTTGTGATACTGAAAGTTCCTTTCCTCGTATCCTAGGAGTGTTGTAGGTGTGATTGTTTTGAATATTTCGCATTGCAACCCAACTTTCGACCCATAGTATGCATAGTTGGAAGGTTCTAATGGTGTTGTGCAACAAAACCTTAATTGGGTCACTACCTTATCCTAAAAAACCTTAGGAGGCTTTGTAGAAGTACTGTTTAGTGTGTGTGATGGCCTCCTTAAATCTACCTATTCCATTTGCATAGACTATGAGTAGCGGTACTAGCATAACCTTCACTTCACAGGACCTACTGATGGGCTTCAATAGAGAACCATATCCTCTTTACATTCCTGCGAGGATAAATGGGAATATCGTGGCAGGTGTTCTCGTTGACCCGACATCTCAATTGAATATCATAACTGAGGAGATCATGCTAATCAAATTCTTGCACAAGGATGGATATGATGCACTTGAAAGTACTGTCCACACACACGACAAAATTTACATACCTCCTATAGGGAGTGTTGTCCTATCAGTCCTCGTTGGACCTAAATCTGCGAACCTTAAGTTTGACATCATCTCGGGGTTTAAACTCTTTAAAGTGAAGATAGGTATCCCCTAGCCAGTAGCTATGAATACAACTCCCTTTATTGTGCACAAGTGTCTGAAATTTGTTCATGGAGATTTGATACATGTTGTCCATGATACCAGTTATAGACCATCGGTTGCACATGGCAACTATATCTTAGATTACTTTTTGCCTACACCTATTGGTCCTCTCTCTCCTAGGAAGGACCTCCTGTACCACAAAACCATAAGAAAGGGCACTCTAGGTCAAAAGTAATATACCCTCCTTTTATGTTGTTTCACGTAGGGCCTGCCTGAAAGCTGACAGTGATGACACCAAGGCATGTAGAAGAGAAGAAGAGAAGCAGTCCTGAGATCCTCCTTCTTCGTCTACCAATGTTCATCCTGATGCTTCCTCTTGCTTTGTTGTTGTACCATCTGCTTCTATCTCACGTTTGCGAGAGAATCCCATGGTGCCCACTTGGTGAAAGGTTGGGCATCTTTCATTTGAGCTTCCTATCTTACCCATAGAGCCTAGGCCCATTTGGTATGGTAGATAGAAATCCCCCCATGGAGATTCCTCTCTATCTCGACCTTCATGGCCTCATACTGTCCCTGCTCCTAAAACAGTGGATGGGAAGAGGCCTGCTACTGAGGAACTAGAGTCGATTACTCCTGTCGTCTCTAAACCTGCTCCTCCTTCTCCCATTCAGAAGTCTATCCCTTTGTTGGAAACAGTTGTGGAGGACACTCCCATGGCTAAGAAGGAGCCCCCCATTCCTTTGCAAACCCTGGCTTCTGGATCAAAGAGTCATAGAAACCGCCTTGCACATGAGTGCAAGCGCCAACAAAAGGCTCTTCTAGCCGAGCAAGTCACCTTACAGAAGAAAGAAGAGGAGACGACTGCTCCTACATCAAGACCTCCTGTCGTGTCTTCTTCTCTCCTCCCTTTTGCTTCTATCCAAGATAGCTATGTATCCCTACCTTCTACAAGTGTTCATCGCTCCTTCTGTGGAGCCGCCTCTGTTGATATCCATTCCAGATGTCTCACCTTTCCCAAAGCTCGTAGATATGATTAACACTTCGATTGTATCTACTGCGGTTCTTTTCTCCTCTCCCTCTACCCTTCTTGCTTTGTTTGTGGGGAGCTCGCCTCCTCTGATGAAGAAGAAGGTAGAGAGTGGTCCCTCCAGCAATGGAGGACATAAGACAATCCCACCTTCTACAAAAGGTGGCCCCGTGTTGACTTATTTTCTCCTAGTGACGTAACCAGTCTTAGCCTCCCCTAAGTTTTTCACCGCACCCAACTCTCTCGGTGAGCTTAGCGGTGAACCTTGAGTGCAAACTCCTTCATCCATCAAAGCAAAACATGGAACTACCTTTAAGTGCATGTTTAACTCAGTGGATGAAGTTTTGACCTTGTTAGCGATCTTCGCAAAGTTGTTGACCTTAGACCCACAAGAGTTGAGCAACGAAGACCTCACAGGTCCTTCTTCCTTAGCCCTTGTTGTGGGAGGATCGGAAGCTCCTTGCCTTAACATTACACTATTGCAGGCTCATCATCCTCCCCCCCTATGATGATCTAGAGTGGGAAGCTAACAACCTCTTGGTTGACCAATGTTAGGGGGAAACCCTCTTCTTGATCTTTAGATTAGATGTGTGTCTATGTGTTGTGATGTGTTTCCCCCATGATCATGCTATGTGTGTCTAGATGACCCTCATCACCTCTGTTGGTGCTTGGATACAGTTGTGGTATTTGTGTTGTAAACCTCCCTCTATGTGTATCATCATTCTACCATGTTTTTGATTGACTTTCGACAAATTGGGGACAATGCAAAGCGTCAAGAGCATTTAGGCTTCCTTCCATGTTCACCCAATTTTTTATTTTTTATTTGTCTTCTTGTGCATCCCTCACATGGCCTGGTTTATTAGGGGGTTGATGACAATTCATTTATATACTATTATTATACTTATTTATATTTATGAGCAGTTATGAACCTTGAAATATCAGACTACTCTTGTGACATTTGTGTGTGTTCTCTTTTCTTTTCCTTTCTCTTTATCTTTCTCTCTTCTTTGCTTGAGTTGTCCCTCTCATGTGCGACAATTCCACTTCTACATTACACAATATTTAGAAAATGCATTCGTTTCCAAATGAATCTTTTCTCAAAAGACCCTTTCACACACTTCTTTGCTAGAATTGCAATTCTCGACTTGAAACCCTAACGAGACATATTTTCTTCATCATGGATTTGTAAAGAAAGGACTTGGAAACCCTCCTCTGAAGTAGGAACACCTTTGACCTTCCCCTTGCGTGGGGGCATATCCTTCCTTTCAAATTCCTTGATGAAGTAAACATCTTTCAAAAGGATTCCTTGATGATGAATCGATTCGAGAAAGAAGGCGTTGGCTTTTGAATAGTGCATCCCTTGAGTGGACCCCCTTTCTTCATGTCGGGTTCCCGAGGGACCCCTTCAAAATTATTCTATTTCTAATAAGCTCTATGACATCTAGCTCAAGGTAAACTCAACTAGACTGGTCTTTACATCCTTGCGTCTAGTCTGGGGGCAACCCGACTAGACCTACTTCGCGTCCTTATGTCTAGCTTGGGGGTAGCTTGACTAGACCCTACTTTTCAAACAACGCATCCCTTGAGAGGACCCCTCTTCCTTTTGAAGGGTTCTTGAGGGACCCCTTTGAAAGTCTTCTAGCTTAGCGATGATCTACATGACTATCTATTTACTGGCCTACACAACCACTTTCTGACATGTTCTATCTATGGGTAAACATGTTGTCATCCTTGACTCTATGGAGTCCCCTCTACTCGGTCTCCCTCATGTGAGATTTCTTGGAGGATACCTCCCTTGCAAGTCCATAGGCTTGTGAGGCACTTTTGTTCTTTAGCTTTATAGTTCCACAAAGCTATGAAGTCCCTTCCTGCACATTCGGGTTCACCAGATTGTGCTCTGCTTCCTCGATAGTTCATGTATACATCTCTAACCTTACAACTCTACTTTACCGAAGCACTCACCCGTATTCATGCTCGCTAAAGTGGGGGGAAAATTTATAGGCATGAATTTCCGTGCCTAATGTAGATTCCCCTCTTACGCCCTTCCACTTTATAAAACCAAAGGCGGAGGCTTAATTCCACATAAGCCCATTGTTCACATCACACTTGGTGCCCATTTTGTGTGTCGGTGGAGGCATTTCTGTCGATGGCACCTACACAACATGTAGACATCCACGCAATGCGCTTACGTCTCTAATAGATTCCTGCAACAAGATTCTCTAGAAACATTACACTTCCTATTGGATGTTGAACTATAACGCCTTTCTTCGGTTGGCCGACCTGAATATGACCGTTTTCTTCCCTTCTTCCTTCATATTCTTCATTCATTCATCCATTCTCAAGTTTGGCAAGATTTTCTTCACAAGTTTACATAATCTCTCCACACTTCAAGCATTCACTCCAAGCTTTGTAACAACATTTCACACTTCATAGCAGCAATCTACCACTCCATCACTTCGATAATGCAAGCAGAAGATGAATCCATTGTAACAGAGGCTTGAGTTCCTCTCATCTTTCTCCTCCACTAGCCTTGAGCACTTTGGACGAAGGTGGTGAGCTCCTCTTATCTTCTCTATCGTTTGGTTGAGTACGCATGTACTGTTTTGTAGTGTCTTTTGTATAATTTTCTTGTGTTCTCCTCTTTATCGCATTATTTCTATCGTTGCAAACTTGGCTATCTGTGGAGGTGGAAACACCAAAATGGGGGTCTGACTAAGAAAGACCCCTAAACAGCCCCCCAACATTTTCCCTCTTTGTTGTGTGTAGGTGGAGAGATCTTGGAGCAAGCTGGCGAAATGATTATTGTGTGAGATCATCTTCGTCACCCTTGTAGTAATCTACTTTATTTATCATGTTTATCTTTATATTTCATATTTCTTAATCTTATTCAGTGCATTTAGAAGTTCCTAAACTAGGCTGCTAGTCTATTTTTTAGAGGTTAAGTCTTGTCTCTCTAGTTTTCTAGCCGTACGAACGCCAACACACCTATGAGACACCAGCACACCGCACTATCATCCCAGAACTGCACTTTTGTTCTCCAATAGAGAGCTATCTAAGATACAAAGTCGACCCTAAAAAGTAACTTGCCTAGTCTCCTTTCAACTTTCGGGTTTGCAAAGTGATCAAAGGACCTAAACTCCTCATCATTATCATCTCGCCTATCCTAACCTTCCTTTAAACTGAGGTAAGTTAGGGTAGCCATACTACTCTTGGTCTTTCGTGACCTGTGGCCTTACAGTGTTTGGTCCCCCTCTCTTACAAAGTCTTAAAAGAAATTAAAATTAGTTTCATAAAGTGTCATTGTCTGTTGGTGGACTTCATCCTCGTCTTTGTTGAATATTTATTCCTTAATTTTTCATCCTTAATTGATTTCTTTTGTTTCTACACCTACTTCATTTGTGGTTGGAGGAAACAAATATTTGGCTATAAGAGAAAAGTTTCCTTTGCCATGTAAACTTCCCATTGAAAATTGCATACCCTTGCATTTTTACACTATATTTTGTAATTTCTTTGGTGTACATTTCCCTAGTGTGTTTTTAACCCTCTTTCTTAGCCTTTTCCCATCTCGATGCCAAAGGATTAGTATCTCATTATTGTTTTTCCCTAACCTTGTGTCCCAGATGTTGTCCTTGGGTTGTGCTCTAGAATTTTGACATTTTTCCTAAATGGAAATGTCCAAAGATCTATACATGTGCTACTTCCCTACAAACTTTTTCCAATCCTTGACCATTCCTAAGCATTTCAACCTATACCACCTTTCTATTCAACATGTAATTGCTCTAAAGAGAATTTAAATGGATACCTACCTCTTTCTCCCTTTTTGACCCATTTTCAAATATATTTTTTGATGCTATCAATTTCTCTTGCAAATTGTGAACTCTTTGAAGTTGTTCTCCATTATTAACATCACTTTGATCTCATACGAGCAATACAGTTGATGTGAAGTTTCTCCAGCTTTGCTAAGCTCATGGAAGTGTAGAAGCAATCTTACAAGAAGAATCTTGATCTCCAAATCATCACCTTCAAAGAATTTGTGAGGTGATTTGAGGTGACATTGTATTATATTATTCGCTTTAGCTTTTGGGGTGATCCTATAATAGTGGTTTACAATTTTTGGCCAAACTGGACACTGAAATTATTATTTTTAACTAAATTTTCACATTTGAACACCTATAGCGGCTAAACCGTGAGGAATTTGAAGATGATGAAAACTAGAGTCTCGTCACATTTTTTCTGTAGATTCTAAAAATATATTTTTCAAAATTTTTGGAATAAAATTGTACTTCTTTTTCCATCTCCCACGAAAACTATTTTTTTCTAGAAAACAACATTTTTTAAAAGTGACGCACACCGTATAATGCATAAATTTTTTTCCATGAAGGATAAAATTCTAATTCTTTCTAATTCAGATTTGTAACTCCGATATCTAGTGCTTCCACTTGGTGAGATAGTTTTTTATTGAATTTTTTTTCTTTAATCAAGTTTCAAAGTCAAACCAATTACAATTCAGACCTAGCCTGACCGTATAACACATAACTTTTTTTGTATTTATCGAAATTCAATTTTATTTTATTTTTTGGATCAAGGACTTCAATATTTGGTGCACTCATATTTTTTATTTTATTTTTTTGATAATCTGCTATTTTTCCACATGTGCATAATAGAGACCTTCATTTTCAGTGAAAATCTTATATTTAATAAAACTAAAAAAACAAATACATAATAAAACCAAAACATGTCAAAATTATATTCATTGGATAGCTCATTTCGAGGACTACCTAATTCCAGTTGGGTTTGTGAATTCTCCAGCATTTTCATGTTCAAACAGAGCTTCGAAGTGCAAAAAATTAGGTTGTTTTTGGGAATTTTTTGAAACATCAGGGAAATGGGGGGTTCACTCGAACCCCCTTCCCAAAAGGGTTTTTCATGCGAATTTTGTTTGTGCATGTCATTAATGAGTGAACCCTTTTTTGGTTTGTTTGAACCATCTAGTTCGTTCGAACCCCCAAAATGTAAAATTTTCCCATGGGGTCATTTTTTGTTAGTTTTCTTTCTTCGCTGGAATTGTAAACCACTATTGTGGCTTCACCCTCTGCTCATTTTATTAAATTGTCATTATTGTTGAATCCCATTTGTTATAACCTTTGGTACTTGGGTCACCTCCTTCATTCACTAGCACCGATATAGTCATTGTATTGCACTTCATTTAGCATTGTAATTTTTTCATTCCTTAATGCACTTAGGATAAACAATGCACATGTACATTTTCTTTATTATTATAAAAAATATAGGTTATTTGTGGAGGTTGGAAAACCAACCTATGACTTGATGTAAAGGCAAGCTCCATACAACCACCAAAAGCAATTCTTTTGTCTGTTTTAGCTACAGGTTTTCATTTAGGAGAAGATATTTAGCCTTGTTAGAGATTTTCAATATCTTTCCCTCTATTTCTTTGTCATTTCATTGCAATAGTTTAGTTTAATCTTTGTTATTTTGTTTATTATTCTACGAGTGACCTATTTTGTCATTTTCCAATTTTATTCTTGTGTCAAACCAAACACGATTTCTAAGGTAGATTCAAACTTTAGTAACATTTTTCGTATAGGACTAAAGGACATCGTGAAGACATCTACACTTAGCGCTAGCATTTGGTCCATTGAGCTTCAAATTGCAACGTCAAGTTCCTCTCTATTACTAGTTTATATTTCTACTTTCATCTTGTTAATTTTGTTATTTATTTTCTAATAAATAACAATAGTTTATTTCCTTTCTAGTGTTTTAGCTTGCTTAGGTAACACTAATCAATTTTAGTTAAAACATTTTAGATTAATTAGTGTAATCCCCTTTGAACAATAGTAGATTAGCTCTTTAAACAAAAAAGCCTAGTTAATTTGAATGTAGTGCTTGCAAGATCATTGGATAAGGGAAACTAATCTTCCCTTTATCAATCCAAGTTTTGTATACTACACCTACAACCCCTAGTTCCACCATCACATGAAGTGAAATCTCTAGATGCATCATGAAAAGATAAGATGACATCATCATCATCATTTATTGCACAAAATAGATCACACCAAAAAACAATACAAAACCTTAGTTACACCATCACATGAAGCAAAATCTCTAGATACATCATGAAAAGATAAGACGACATCATCATCATAATTTATTGCACAAATAAATTACGCCAAAAAATAATATAAAACCTTTGAAATAGAAAAAAAAATCAAAATACAATCATCATGAATCATACAAAGAAATGAATAAAAAATCTTTAAAATGGGGAAAAAAATCCAAACAAAATCTCTAAAGATAACAAATGAGATGTACTATGAACCAATGCATGCACATAACATGGAGCACCTTCCATGTGGTAGAAAGAGAGAGTGTCAGCATAAATATAATTTTCAAAATATCTAGAATTATTTCTAATTATTTTTTAAAACTAAAATTAGTTCATCCTCAATTAACAGTAAAACGAGTAAACAACAAATTTATTTTTGCTGCTGACGCACTGTAAACTACATTCCAAAAGACAAATCTGGGCAACATCAAATTTCAGATGAGAGTGATTGGTAAAAGGATTTTAAGAGAAAGCAAAGCTCAAATTAAACAGATGTTGATATTTATATAATTCAGTTGTTTAAGAGAAAAAAAATTATTCTAAAACTGTGAAAATGATTGCAGTTCACATGTTGAATCGCTGTGCAGGGTCAATATTCTGATTATGATGTCAAACTTACCAAACGAAAAAGTTGAGCGAATTTTATCTTTCTTTTCGGCGTAAGATTTTCACCGATTCATATTCATCACAGTCAGCTGAATAGTTCCTAAAATATATTCCTTCTCCGCGTAAGCCATTAAAAATTAGATCTTGGGCATTATAAGCGGCTAAATCTTCTACTGTAAGTGAAAAATTTTCCAGTCCGCCGACAAATGACGACTCAGCCAATGCTTTGAAAGCGACCTGAACATCATCGACGGTCGTAGTTCATTCCCATCAGGGATTACGGTGCATCATTGATGCGATGTTGGTTAGTGGGTGAGTTCTTGCCGTCGGAGAACAGATACATAGGAGGATAATGTAGACCGAGTTGAGAAGAAAGCGGCTCTACGCGGAAGGACTCGTTCACCTACCTTTGAATTGAAAACACGATTTCGTTTTTAAAATGAACTAAAATCCAAATAAGATGAAAAGAGAATAGTTGTTTTTGACGAGATGAAAACTGTGTTCCCTCCTACCCAGTTTTGGGCCTGAATTTGTCTGTGATTCCAATTTCGTGACTGCTTCCAATTACCCACATGCGTTTTGTAAGTCAAAGCTCCAAAATCTCAAGCCAGTTTATAAAAGGAGCAGAAATTTTTGAAAATGGCAGGGCGGTGTGAACTCTTTAGATCTCCCGTCGCAGAAGATTGTTAGATTGGTAGTTTTAATCAGAATTGGGATCTTCAAATTGGTTATTCTGAATTTTGTGCGCAGAGCCTGTGCAACCAATTAATAGAGGAACTGAAGTTGAGGATGCAATTGGATTGGTGACAGTAATCTTCCTTTTTTTATTATTAAGAGATGACTTTGAACCGTCCAGGAATTTGAGTTGAATGAACAGTAGTTTTGGAGGGGATAGGGAAATCTGATGAGTTGGGTACCCAAAGAAGAAAAGCGTGTTGGTGTCTTTGGGAAGAGATATATCCTTCTAGGCTGTTCAGGAATTCGTGTTCTGAAATCAATATTGTTGTGGTTGAGATAGGAATTTAATAGTTTGCGCATCTGTCAAAGAGCGTACAATGAGATTCTGAAGCTTCCTGAAAGAAAAAAGACAAATGGGTCGCTAAGAATTTTGTTTTTCTGTGAAATTGGATTGGTACATGCTACAGTAGGATTTGTAGAGAAAAGTATTTATTGAACTGTGGAGAAATTTTAGTTACAAAACCAGTACTGCAGTCCTTCATTGAGGAACTCGATGGTCTGTGCATTTGTAACAGAATCTGCAATCAGTTTCTGAAGGTGTACTCACAAGAAGGACAAGAAGGGGGCGTTTAATAATTCGGAGGGTTTTGTGAAGTTAGAACAACGGAAGTAGATTCCCAAATTGATTGGGACTTCATTTATTTCTGTAGGGATGGGTTTGGATAGAGATCTTTATGGGAAGGGAGCAACAGATCAGCATGGCGAGAATGGGATTGAAATGGAGGTTCCTGGTGGTGACAGAGTCGCGTTCAGTGGACCTATGAGTGGACCTCTGAGCGGTCCACTGAGCGGTCCGCTGAACAAAAGAGGAGCCAGGAGGAGTGCCAAGTTTAATGTACCTGAGACTTCTACAAGCTCTGGCGGTGGTTCAGAAGAAGGGTATGTGGAGATTACTTTGGATGTGAGGGATGACTCTGTTGCAGTCCACAGTATCAAGGCTGCCGGGCAAGACATGGAGGACCCTGAGATGACATTGTTAGCTAAGGATCTGGAAAAGAAAGCTTCATTTGGATCATCTATGATGAGGAACGCTTCTGCAAGGATAAAGCAGGTTTCTCAAGAGCTCCGACGCCTTGCATCAGTGACAAAGAGAACAACTCATCCTACTGGAATGCTTGATCGGAACAAATCAGGAGCCCATCATGCATTGGTAGGACTCAAATTTATCACTAAGACCGCTGGAACCGCTGAGTGGAACAAGGTTGCTCAGAACTTTGATGAACTTGCAGAGAATGGATTACTTTCACGGGCTTCCTTTGGCCAATGCATAGGTAAGGGAAATGGAATCTTTTCTGCTTTCCAATAAAAGTCTTTTGGATGGGCTATCAGAGCTCAGTAGAATCGGTATTGGGTCTTTGGGATTTGAATGGATTGTGGATTATTGACAGCTTTTCCATTGCAGGGATGAAGGACTCGAAGGAGTTTGCCGGTGAATTGTATGATGCACTTGCTAGAAGGAGAAACATTTCAGGCCCTGGCATTACAAAAGCTGAACTGAAGGAATTCTGGGAGCAGATTTCTGATAATAGTTTTGATTCTAGACTTCAAACATTCTTTGATATGTAAGTGTTCACCAATTTTAATCACTATGACATAGGCAATTTCCTCCCAAAGCATATAGTAATCCGTCTCTAAGTTTGGAACAGGGTTTTCTATTGGCTATCTCAGATTTCAGTAATAGGAACAAATCACAAATTTGGTTTGTGAGAAATTCTATCAGATGTGCATATGAGGGTTGGATTGCCATCTGTTATTGATGTAAACTAAGTTATGATTTGTATGAATGAATAATACTGTATTATAAAGTATACTCTGCCATTTTAAACAATTTCGATATGTGCAGGGTTGACAAGAATGCCGATGGCCGTATCACTGAAGAGGAAGTCAAAGAGGTAGGCATTTATTTTTCCTTGTCTTCCATCTTCATTCTTCGATTGCGCATTTTGATTGAACAGATTTATTCTGCAAAAAGCTAATTATGAATCCCTTGTAACAGGTTATCATGATAAGCGCATCTGCAAACAAACTATCCAAGCTAAAAGAGCAGGCCGAGGAGTACGCAGCGCTCATCATGGAAGAGTTAGACCCAAATAATTTGGGATTCATTGAGGTATTATTTTTAGGAAAGTACTGTACATTTATAACTTTTTGGATGTTCTGATGATAGGAAGAAGAGGAATTTTAATCCTTTCAAAGGATCTAACTAAAAATTTGTTTTTATTGCTCAGGTTCAGAATCTGGAAATGTTGCTACTACAGGGTCCAGGCGAAGCTGTCAAGCCAGGCAACAGCACACAAATTTTGAGTCAAATGCTGAGCCAAAAATTGGGTCACACACCAATGAGAAATCCAATTCAACGATGGTGGCAAAAGACAAAATACTTTGTGGAAGATAACTGGAAGCGTGTATGGATTCTGCTCCTCTGGTTTTCTATAGTAGCAGGGCTATTTGCATGGAAATTCATACAATACAAGCACAGAGCGGTATATCATGTGATGGGATACTGTGTGTGCACTGCTAAGGGAGCTGCAGAAACAATCAAATTTAACATGGCTTTAGTTTTGCTACCTGTTTGTCGAAACACCATCACATGGCTCCGTAATAAGACCAAGCTTGGTGTTGCAGTTCCATTTGATGACAACCTTAATTTTCACAAGGTCAGTCTGCAACTTCCGAATCCCTCGTTAGAAAAGAAATGTTCAATCTCATACTAATTAAGAATAAGAGAAGGATCAACAATGACCAAATGAAAATGGATACTTTGGGGCCTGAACACTTTCAATTACATATGCTAAATTTTGATGGTGGGAATTTGCAGGTTATTGCAACAGCAGTAGCAATAGGAGTTGGACTTCATGCAATAGCTCATTTAACATGTGATTTCCCCCGTCTTCTTCATGCAACAGATGCTGAATATGAACCTATGAAACCATTTTTTGGAGATGAAAGGCCACCCGATTACTGGTGGTTTGTTAAAGGGGTTGAAGGTGTTACAGGTATAATCATGGTGGTACTCATGGTAATTGCATTTGTCCTTGCCACTCCCTGGTTTAGAAGGAGTAGACTGAATCTTCCAAAATTCATGAAGAAGCTTACAGGATTCAATGCCTTCTGGTACTCCCACCATTTGTTTGTAATTGTCTATGCACTACTGATAGTCCATGGAATAAAGCTGTATCTCAGCCACAAATGGTACAAGAAAACGGTGAGCATCTGTAACTTTCAATCTTACATGATAATTGGTTTTAGTCAGTCTTAAACTAGCACAAATGTTGCAAGTCAAATAGGCCACAACAATGTGAGATTGAAAAAAATACCTTGCACGTTCTCTATTGCAGACATGGATGTACCTCGCAATTCCAGTGTTAATATATGGTGCAGAACGAATAGTGAGAGCCTTCAGATCAGGATACAAATCTGTTAAAATGATCAAGGTATCATTATTGGCTAATCACTTTTATTATGTATTTTAGTTTTGCAGAAGTTGAGATTGTCTGCTATTAATACTAAGAGAAAGAGTTTCACTTGGTACAGGTAGCCATTTATCCAGGCAATGTTCTGGCTCTGCAAATGTCAAAACCTCAAGGTTTCAAGTACAAAAGTGGGCAATATATCTTCGTTAACTGCCCTGCAGTATCACAATTTGAATGGTAAGTATATACCTTATTTATACCCATTAAGTAGCAGTATAATTGTTCTTCTTCAACAAAGTATAATTTGTTGCTAACAAAGATAGCTTGACAGGCATCCCTTCTCAATAACATCAGCTCCGGGAGACAATTACTTGAGTGTGCATATTCGGACCTTGGGTGATTGGACTAGAACGCTGAAAACTGTTTTCTCAGAGGTAAAAAAAAATTATGCAAATTCTTCTTATCTTCTCTGAATCGGCAACTGTCATTCTGAGTTACAACCTGCTTTTCTGAATCAACCGCTTAAATTTTATAAATAAGTTAATCTGAATCAGAATATGCATTCTCTGTCGTCTGTTTGGGTTATTACCAGGTTTGTGAAGCTCCTATGGGTGGCAAGAGTGGTCTACTGAGAGCTGACTTAATGCAAGGAGAAAACAATCCAAGGTAAACAATTTTCCTCATGTTTTTCAAATGCATTTGTGATCACAAAAAAAAAAGAAAAACATTGATGGAGGAATTATCAATCTAAGGAGATAATGACCTAAAAATATGTTAATATACGCAGATTCCCAAGATTGCTGATAGATGGGCCTTATGGTGCTCCTGCACAAGACTACAAGAAATTTGATGTCCTTCTGCTTGTGGGATTAGGCATTGGTGCTACTCCCTTCATAAGCATTGTGAAAGACATTGTCGACAACATGAAACTCAAGGATGAAGAAGATGATCCGGAGAATGGAGGGAAACAGAAGAAGAAATCCTTTAACACATCTCGCGCATATTTCTATTGGGTTACCAGAGAACAAGGCTCATTTGAATGGTTCAAGGGAGTTATGAATGAAGTTGCAGAACTTGATCAAAAGGGGATCATAGAACTTCATAATTACTGTACCAGTGTTTACGAGGAGGGGGATGCTAGATCTGCATTGATTGCCATGCTCCAAGCTCTTAATCATGCAAAGAATGGGGTAGATATTGTATCAGGCACAAGAGTAAGTAAAAAAGACCATTTCAAAAGTTTTCGATGTTTTCTTCTTAGATTGCCCCTTTTTAATCACAGACCAGGGCTATGATACCACAATCTGCACCTGGCCTTGAATGTGAAAGCCCCCACTGGTTTACCTCTTGAGCACAACCAACTTAAAAAGTTTGTTTCATTCCATTTAGCTACTAATTAACCGCTTCCTGTATATAATAGATGCTTGTTAGTGTAATCTAAGTTATCGTGGATTTTGGTTTTGATCACCAACATACATTTTCTGCAGGTAAAAACACATTTTGCCAAACCAAATTGGAGAAAGGTGTTCAAGGGCGTTGCTATGAAGCACCCAAATAAAACAGTTGGTAAGTTACTTATAAAATACAGTTTCTCTCAATATATCCCAGCACAGCATGTTATCAAGAACCATTTAAGTCCTTTGTCCTGATTAAAAAGGTGTTTGTGCAGGAGTGTTCTACTGTGGTGCTGCAGGGCTTGTAGCGGAATTAAAGCAGCTTTCATTGGATTTCACTCGTAAAACTAACACTAGATTCGACTTTCACAAAGAAAACTTCTGATGAAATTTGTGAAGTGTTCATTAAGCAACAGAGAAGAATACATTTTGGCTGGAATGCAAGCCAGCCAGTGATCATTTCTGTTGTGGTTTAGTTTGCAATCCAGAGTAGTTACCAGAGATCAGCTTCAGCAAAGGAATTTATTAAAGCGAATATTAGTTGAAGTCCAAGCTTTGAAGCTGTGTACATTATATGATGTATATTAGATAAACTCATTTTTTTGATGTAAAATTGATATTGATTTCTTATGTAGTGGCGGAAGCTTTCCTAACATCTGATGTCCAGAGCTGTTTCTTCTTATATCAATAATGAACCATCTAGTTAAATTTTAGGCCCTTTCCAATAAAGCCAACCTCACACCTCCGTACACCTATGAAGATCTGTTAACAGTGTAACACTGATTTGACAGAAGTTTGTCAATTAACTTTTAGAAAAGAAATTCTTATATGGGTATCATTTCTTTTGTTGGATTTAAGTTTTGATTGAGTTATGAGAACCCAGTAGGTAACATATATTCTGCTCTTTCAAATATATTGGTAATCTAGAGTTATGAATGACTTGAAAGATGAATGCTAAGCTTTCCAAAATGTGAATAATTTAAACTAACCTTATTCTTCTTGGTGACTGAGCCATATGTTCATAATAATACTTCTTATGAAAGTTATATTTGTATGAATAATCACTTTAAAAAAACTATGCTTCATCAAAAAGTTGCAATTCAATTGATTAAGCACAATTGATGAGGGTGAAAGTATGTTCCTTGAGTATGTCATCCCTAGATTTATGATATAAGAGATGGAGCTTAGATTGTATTCTAGACAATTTTGACATAATGGATTGTTAGAATTGTGAATAAATACAAGCTGAAGGATCAAACAACGAATAAAGACACCTTCCACGCAAGAGATCTGCAGACAATAATATACTGTATCATCAACAAGAAAAAGCTACAGAAAGAACTTCAAGAAACTTCAAGGAGATCAAGAGTTCTCAAAGGTTGTAATAATACAATGAGGCTTGAACATTATAGAGGAGAAATCCTAAATGATAAAGAGATTAGATCATGACAAGTGTCAGCATCACATAACATGGATACCCCTCAGTCCTTGACTCTTAACATAAGCTCATACTCCTATTAGATAGCAAAACATGAATAATATAAAACAGATAACAAAACAAACTCATCAATAATATAAAATCCTAGAAAAACAACTCATGAAACAATTAGGGGAGAGGACCCAGTAGTTGTGCACCCTAACTTCGTGCTTCTAATTATCCTACGTGCAAATTTTGAATCACTCCCAATTTTTTACAGCAGCTTACTTGGCAAGTCCCCTGCTTATAACTAAGGTTTGAGGGCCACATCATCAAATATGATGCCACATCAGCATGCTTTTTGTCAAGGTGTCCAAAAAAGCCCAAAAAAACAGTGAGACCAATACTTGTACATTCACAGCATGTTTTATTGAGCGCTGATGTGGAATCTCATGATTGGTTGCTTTTTAGATCAAAGGAATATATTTTGTTTAATTATGGGTAGTCATCATAAACACTAACTTTTTTAAAGTCACAACTAGTGATCTAATATTGATAAAAATATTGAACATTTTATAAACAACTACTATCACAACTTGAAACATGCTCAGATACTGGATCCTCTTCCCTAATCCAGATGAATCATTAGAAGCTTCTCCATACCCCCACCTAAAAGAAAAATGTTACTGCTGAACAGTGCCCAATAAATAAAATGTCCCGTTTCTGGTTCTATCTGCAACATTGCTACCCCATCAACCACATATTCTCCATAAAATATTAAACCTCTGTCTACTTCCTCCTTCCACGAAACAGGGATTCCCAGTAATAAAAATGGGTCTTCATCTCAGTTCCCAATCTGCATTGGTTTGTATTTTGTTATGTCTCTTCAATAATAAACACACTAATGGTTGAATTCCTCCGAAACAAGTGGAAGATAACAGTGAAATCACCAAATATAATAATGTAAAACTTATGGACTTTCTGTCGCCCAAGTCTGCTAACCACGCCACAAATTGTCATATGTTCACGAGTACCAATATAATCTAAGAATAAAATATAACTTATAGTAATTGGGGTATTAGTGCATGCATGATTTCTGTAAGACTACCAACTAAAACCTTTTCTTACGTTCAGAGGTTCTTTTTACTGCAAAGCTGCAATGAGACTTATTGCATGACAGATGGTTTTTCCAGAAACTCCATATAAAAATCAAATCAAAGTATGTAGATTATTTAGTGAGCGTATACTATTGGGAAGTGTTTATAAACATAATTATTCAAAAGTAAAAAATAAATGGATAGATTTAAAATTTTAAAATAAATAAAATTGTAAGTGATTTTTGTTTATTAGTGAAGTTGAATGTTTTAGAAAGAGTTTATTAAGGATGAAGCTTTAGTAAATAGAAATTGGAATCATACATTAAGCGAAGTTGGTGAAATAAATACCTAGAATACTAAACTGAAGAAATACTTGAAGCACTAAGCTAAAGGAGGTCAATTATTGCACACCTAGAGCACCTATTTGGTAAACTCGATACTTGGATTGCTAAGTTGAAGGAAGTCAATTATTGTGTACTTAGACCACCTAGATACTCAAAGCACTAAGGTGAAGGAGGTCAATTACTATGTACCTAAAGAACCTATTACTAATAGACTATGATCTAAAATCTAAGATGTTTATCTTTCCGACAAAGAAAATAAATTAAAGTCAAAGAAATCACTTAAACAACACTATTTATTATAAAAACATTTAAAACTTACAAAATTATATGTTTATTTTGTTGATACTTGAATTCACTAACCAAGGTAGAATTGCAAATATATAACACTCTTAAAAGAACATGCTAAAAAAATAACCCAATTTCTAATAAGTATAGTTTAAACTTAAAAGTCATTCATTAAAAAGATAACTATAATATAACCATGAATAGATAATCCATAGTCAAAATCAATACAACCATGAATATATAATGTATAGTCAAGATCAACATTCTTACTATAGATGCAATAATATGTTTGATCTATACTATATAAAAATATATACATGGATATGCAAGTTTTCTTGGTTGTTAATCGAGCATGAACTAGTCTTGTTGGGAAAGGGAAGGCAAATATGAGAATGACCATCAATATTTCCCTATCTCATCCGTTGACAAGAACTAAATCAACCAAGTAGACACTCCATAGTCTATGTAAATGCTATATGAAAATATTTACATGGATATGCAAGTTTTCTTGGTTGTTAATCTCATGAACTAGTCTTGTTGGGAAAGGGAAGGAAAATATAAGAATGACCATCAATATTTCCCTATCTCATCCATTGACAAGAACTAAATCAACCAAGTAGACACTCCATAGTCTATGTAACATTGAGTGCATACAATCCATAAACCACACACATACCACAACTATCTAAATATCATATAACACATAACATCATTATCTAGTCCACATAAAAACAAGTGAGCACATTATATAACTCATTCCAACTAGTTCACTCTCAAATACTAGGTACATCTTGTTCATAGCTCTCTTAATGTTCAAACTGCTAGTCAACCAACTTAAAAGATTCTTAGTTGATTATAATGTCTTAGTGGAAATCTAGCTACATATGTATTGTTGTTTTGACATTCTAAAGTTCTAAGGTCGGAATTGTAAGTGCACCTAACACAAGCCACACATTTTTTTGAATTTACCATTACTTGAAGAAGATCTTAGGCAATGTAGTCAAAAGTAGGAAACCAAATAAATGGCATCATTATATAAGCCACATGTAGAAACATGTGAGCACATAATATTAGTTGTTCCAACTATTTCATTCTCAAATAAAAATTTTATAAGGTTCATAGCTATCTCAAGGTTCAAATTGTTGGCTAACTAACCTAAATAATTCTTATTTAATTATAATATATATCTTAGTACAATCTAACTACACATGTATTGCTAATTTGACATTTTAACTCTAAGCTTGGCATTGCAAGTGCACCTAACACAAACCACGATCACTTTTCTCACAATACCACTACCTCAAGAAGATCCTAGATGATGTAGTCAAGGGTAGGGAATCAACTAAATTATGACATTTCCATTGTGGTGACACTTAAAAAAAATCTTCTATAAGGGTTGGGTGATCCCACAATAGTGGTTTACAATTTTTGGCCAAACTAGACACTGAAATTACTATTTTTACCTAAATCTTCACATTCGGACACCTATAACGGCTAAACCATGAGGAATTTGAAGATGATGCAAACTAGAGTCTTGTCACATTTTGTCTGTAGATTCTAAAAATATTTTTTTCTAAATTTTTGGAATCAGATTGCACTTTGTTTTCCATCTCCCATGAAAACTAGTTTTTTTTCAGAAAATAACATTCTTAAAAAGTGACGTACACTGTATAACACATAAATTTTTTCCATGAAGGATAAAATTATAATTCTTTCGAATTTAGATTTGTAACTCTGATATCTAGTGCTTCCACTTGGTTAGATAGTTTTTTATTGAATATTTTTTCTTTAATCAAGTTTCGAAGTCAAACCAATTACAATTGAGACATAACGCAACCACATAATGCGTAACTTTTATATATATTGAAATTCAATTTTATTTTTTGTTGGATCAAGGAATTCAATATATGGTGCACTCATATTTTTTAATTTTGTTTTGATAATTTGCTATTTTTCCACATGTGCAGAACAAAGACCTTCATTTTTGAGGAAAAACCTATGTTTAATAAAACTAAAAAAACAAATACATAATAAAACCAAAACATATTAAAATTATATTTGTTGGATAGCTCGTTCTGAGGACTACCATAATCATTTGTAAATAAATTTTAAATGAATTCATTTGATCCCCCAAAAGGTAAATCAAAAGTGATTTTTTATCAGCATTTTGATAGGTGTAAAGGAGACTCATTTATAGGTATGGTTTAAAACTAGCGAGGTTTTATCCAAGGGGGTTTGATCTAAGGTGGTTTGATCAAACCCTTTTCAATTGGAATCCTTAAAATAGAAATTTTTAAGGCTTAAATCATTATATTTTCTAAAAATATGTGATTTCAACAAAAATCAGTTCCTCTTAGAAATTGTAAACCAGCTTTGTGGGATCACCCAATTACAAATATTTAATAATGCATCACAAAGTGAAATATTTGACATCACACTTCTTCCAAACTCTAGAAAATAAAATTGCCAAAACTAGGCTTTAAACTAGTTAATCTTTTGAGTAGGATTGTACATTTTCCCTTAGGGGTTTTACCCATTTTCGTTTATGATTTATAGCATATCATAACCACCATTATAAGACTTGCAAATCATCGATTTCAAATGAAAATAATTATGAAATCATTTCTTCACAATTTGTTGATTTAGATAGCTATCTATGAACACCAAAAATGTAGGAATTTATTGATTTTCATTATCATGAAAAAACAAATATTACACCATAGTTACTTAGGGAAATTTAGACAATATATTCCCTAAAAATGATATCTTTTTCTTATTTCAAACCAAAAAATATATATTATTTTAATCTAAAACCCCACAAACCCACACAAAACCAAATCTAAAATACACAATAATAATTAAATGGAAACTAGATAGATCTATGCTACATGACTAGATTCCAACAATGACTCTAAACTTCTCCCTTGGGCTCCAAATCTACAAATGACATCTTAAGACCTTCTTCTCCTTCAACTTGTAATAAAATGATATGGAAGCGGGTGATCCCACAAAACTGGTTTACAATTCCATTAAGGAAGGAAAATTGCAAAAAATGCCCCCATGAAGAAAATTTTAGGTTTTGGGGGGTTCAAACAAACTTAGGGTCGACACAAACCCAAAGGGGGTTAGCTCAAACCCCCCTTCGAGCGAACCCTCTTAAATGATGGGTCCCATATTTTGCGCATTGTCCAAATTGAAAACAAAGGAAAATTTTGAAAAAAGGGGGGTTAGCTTGAACCCCCCTTCGTTTGAAAGGTCAAGGGGGGTTTGCTCAAAGGGGGGTTCGATCGAATCCCCCTTTTTCCCCCTTCTCCCCCTCTTACACTAAATTTCTACAAAATTTTGCCTTTTGAAGCTCGGGTTGAAGATGAAAATGGAGGAGACTTCACAAACCCAACTAGATGATGGTAGTCCTCGGAACGAGCTATCTATCAAATATAATTTTAGTATGTTTTGGTTTTATTATGTATTTTTTTTAGTTTGATTAAACATAAGTTTTTCACTAAAAATCAAGCTATTTGTTCTACACATGTGGAAAAATAGTAAATTATCAAAATAAAATTCTGAAAAATATGTTTGGGCTAGCTATTGATGTCCTTGATTCAGTAAAAAAAATGAATTTCAATACATACAAAAAAATTATGTTGTATACGGTCCGCCTATGTCTAAATTGTGATTGGTTTGACTTCAAAACTTGATTAAGGAAAAAATATTCAATAAAACACTATGAAACCAAACGAACTTGTTAGATATCGTTGCTACAAATCTAAATTCGAAAAAAAATGAATTTTATCCTTCATAGAAAAAAAGTTATGTTGTATACGGTGAGCATCACTCCTTAAAAATGGTGTTTATTGATAAAAACTAGTTTTCGAATGAGATGGAAAAAGAAATGCAATCTGATTCAAAAATATTTAAATATATATATATAGAGAATCTACAAACAAAATGTCGCAAATCACTAGTTTGCATCATCTTCAAATTATTCATGGTTTAGCCGCTATAGGTGCCCGAAAGTGAAGATTTAGTTTTAAAAAATTAGTTCAGTGTCCTGTTTGGCCAAAAATTGTAAATTAGTATTGTGAGATCACCCAAGCCAAACTTTATAAAATCTCTTCATTCCTTTTGTAGCATCATAAATTGTCACCCTTGACAATTTCACACTATATTTTCCCCCCCCTAAATTATTGACCCTTGACAATTTCACACTATGTTTTACCCCCCCAAATTATTGACCCTAATTAAGTCCCTAATTTCTTAAATTATGCATTTTATAACCTATTTTTACCATTTTTTGAGAAATTGCAAGCATTGAACAAATGTATTTATTTAATGTCTTTGCCTCAAAGCCCTATTTTCTAGAAAATAGGGCTAGGACTGGGATGCCCTTGGGCATATGAGTCCCCCTATTTTTCCAAGATCCAAATTTGAATATATCGATGTCGACATTTTAAAATTTAAAATTCAAGTTGTAAATGTCAACTATTGGGATTTAATTTGTAGGAAATTGAATAAATGCCTATAAATACCTAGTTATTGCATCATTTCAAATCTAAGGAGAATTTATGAGGAAGAATAATTATCAAGAGCACTATCAAGCAAGTCAAAATCAACATTTCAAAGCTTTACTATAGAAATTCAAGATCCAAAAATCATGTCAAATCCTATGTGATTTTATGCATGTTTATGTTATCATTGTTTGTGAAGGCCAACCCTTGTTGTAGGTCTCCAAGCAATTGAAGAAAACAAGATCCAAGACCTTGAAGTGATGTGCATGAATTTAGTCCTTCAAGGAAGTCATTGAAGGGTGGTGAGTTGCGGCATTTTGTAGATTCATCATTCCTTCCTTTCATTTATCCTTTTATCATTGACATTGGCATTGTGGAAGTGGAAACACTAACATGGGATTTGACTAAGGCAAACCCCTAAATGGAACAACCATTTCTCAATCTTTGAATGTGTAGATTTTAGGTTTGAAGAGGATTGAAGGAAGTTTGAATATCATCTTTCCATTGTTGCATTCAAAACCCTACATCTTATCAACTCATGGAAACTCACCTATAGAATTATTTGGCAGTGATCTGACAAGTCTGCAAGTGGAAACAAGGATCTTAGATTTGATAGATTAGATAATTTCAAAAATAGAGCAGGACACCCCTATAAAGAATCAAACACCCTTGGGTGACTCTATCCTCATATTCAGGCTGACACCAAAATTTTGGGATAGATACACATCACTCCGGCCTTCCCAGATATGCCTGCAAATCTCTATTTCAATTTGTTAATTATCGCTATCCTGCATTTTCATAATAGGGCACATAGTCTAATTAGGTTAATCAAAGAAAATTAATTCTAATTCATTTCAAGACTCAAAAAGATGTAGATCTAGGTCCAATTGGCTCACCTTCATGGTTGAAAGTCAATCTAAACACTTTGTTGATCTTTGTCTTAATGAAACATTAGAAAAAGGCATCACACACACAAAATTTGAATCTTAGGTTTACACATTAGACCTAGGGTTCTCTTTTTATTGGTTTAATTTTGGTGAACCTGACCTGTTAACATTATATACCTTCTAAAATTCACCCTAGATCTAAGTTTTGTATTGCATTGTTTTGTATTTCTCATTTAGGGTTTCATTTTTGCATCATAAAAGACATTAAAATTAAAAAAAATTGCATAATAGGTTGCATTAAGGTTTATTTCAGTCATTTAGATCAGATCTACATTGAAAATTGCATTCATAATTTTCATTTTTTGTTCAAGTATTTTTACACATTTGCATTTGAGACACGTTGTCTTAAATTGAGAAAATTTTGGAGATATATTGACTTTCAGAACTGCTTGCACATAGAAATAGAACATTTAGATAGTCTAATAAACATTTAGTTTTTTAGTTTTTAGACACCCTATCAAGGACACAAACGCCCTTGGGCACCTTTGTCCTTATGCACTTGGATCAACAAACTTTTGCACAATTATCTGTCTTTGTGTCTTCAATACGTGTTTGTTTGTAGATCTTTATTTTGGAATTCTTAATTGCATTCATTTAGGCATATGTCATATAGCTCAAAAAGTAAAAAAAATTGCATTGTTTTATTTTAAAATTACATCAAAATCATCATTTTCAAACTTTTTCATCTTAGAATCAGTCAATTATTGCATTTTAGATTTGAACATTACATTCAAAATTATCAAAACATTTTCAACATTGTTGCACATTTTCATTTTGAACCTCATTGGCATAAATTGAGAAAATTCTGAAAACACATTTCTTGTTAGACTATCCGCAACCAAACAGAATCCTTGAACAAAATCACACATAGTTAGAATGATTTTTGGAAAACTTGCTTAGGAAACTGATGCCCTTGGGCACCTCTGTCCTACTTTTGGCTCAACCAAATTTTACATATATATTTATTTTTGTATTATGTTTGCTTTTGTTATCTAAATTTTGTTTATGAGTATTTTTTTATGGTTATTTGATAGTTCAATGTTCATCTTGGGTACACTTAGTGTTTTGAACCTCACATGAGCTTCACGACCTGGTGTCCTATTGTCAATACTTCAATGATATGTATTCGTAGACTTATGGCATCCTGCGTTGTTGTTACATACAATGTAGATCCTGAGTCCTCCAACTCTTTCATGCAAAGTGTTATCAATACTAAACCCATCTTGGAATCTAGCCCTAATGCTACCATACCAATGACAACCTTATAATCACCCATTTTTATAGATGTTGAGACTATTGTTGCCTACATTCCTAAAGAGAAACTAAAATAATTGGACAAAGATCTAGAAGGAATTCAAAATTATGTGAGTACTAAATATCTAGTGAGCATAGCAGTTCCTATAATAGATAACATGAGAAATTGATTAGTGATTCTCAAGGATTAGAGGTTCTATGTAGCCTAACCCATATAGTTGATGCTAATGTACCTACAATGGCTAGTTACACTCAAGATTTGGGATACACTCAAAGTCAAGGAGAAAATCAAGTCTCCCTCTGTACAACTATAGCCTGTATTCCTACATACATGAACCCAATTGTCATCTCAACGATACAACAAAGTATTAGCATAACTCCAACATTAGGCCTTTCCGTGCTAGAAATCCTTATGGTTTTGGGTCCACATATGACACCTCAAGTTTCATCCCCTCATAAATTTTCCACATATTAGTCAACCAAGCACATACACAATCCCACCATATTCACCACATTCCTAAAACATGTCAACTAATGATTTGATCATTAACCAACTTTTAACAACAAATCTCAACATTGAACCAAAACCAAAATAGACAACCATTGCAATATGTCAAAAGAATCCCATTGTTACTTGAAATCTTGAAAACCCTAATACCATAAAACATAGAAATACCTCAATTCGAGAAGTACAATGGTAAAGGAGACCCTAGCAATCATATATCGACATATATGACCTTGTGTAGTGACTTCATTTTTGAAGATAAAATTCTGGCTAAACTCTTTTTTAGTTCATTGAAAGACATGGCATTAGAATGGATTTTTCATTGTCGAACAACTTAGTCCACTCTTTCAATGAACTTGTCGAGGCCTTCCTCCAATATTTCCAAGTAAATATTGGACCAAAAATTACATTAACTGATTTAGTGTGATGCAAACAAGGAAAACATGAAAAAGTGAGACTTTATAGGGTGCTATCAATTGCTTTATTTACAAATCAATATTACTCTTCTTGATGCGTATGTTCAAAGAGTGTTCATTGAAAATTTATAACCTGGCATAAGGGATAAGATCTTGTTGATGATATATCCATCCTTTATACACCTGTGTACGACCCTTTGTGAATATCATAATTCAGTTAGTTAGTATGAAGAGACATCTTCATCAAATCTACTGAGAAATTTGAATCCATACCTCAAAACAACTATCAACTATTCAAGAAGCAAATGTTAAAAACTTTTTCAAGTTACATACACATCAAACAACCAACCACATTGAACCTCAAGTTGTTGCCATAAGTTCAACCCCATACCAATTTAGATCATGAGATAGATAATTTACCCAACTACCTGACACCCTCCATTTGATCATGTTGCAAATTTTAAACAATAACTTAATTTGATTACCTCTAATTAGACATGTGGATACAACCAAACCTCTAACTCCAAGTTGCAATCCAAATGCATTTTTTCAATATCATTGCACAAGTGGGCATGATAGAAAACAATTCATGTGTCTTAAACATTAGGTTCAAGACCTCATTGATTCTAATCACATACAGTTGGGAAATTTTAATAATTAAGGAAATACATTTGTTGCCCTACCTAATCAAAACTTGCAAATTTTTACCAATCAAATTCCAAAATCATTCATCCAACTTTGTGCAAGCTTGTGAGGTTAAGAATGATGAGATGACAGTTGATAAGATTGATGACATGAATAATGATAACAATGATAATAAGAGTGATTATGAGGATGGCCTACAAGACATGGCCACTCTCATAGACGTTCAACCTCGTAAGGGATAAACCACTTTGTTACCCAACATTTATTTCACCCATATTGACACATCCATACATGCACCTGATGGTCCTCTCTATATTGCCAGACATATTAATGGAAAGCCTACAATTGGGATACTTATTGATCCCATGTGTGTAGAGAATGTGATCACTAGGGAATTCTTTTTTGTGCATGAAATTTATCAAGATTCTTATGAACAATCGAAAGCATGGTTGAAAAATCATGATGGTTTTGCTTTCCCTACGATAAGTTCGATCACTCTTCCTCTTAAAGTTGGACCAAAATAATTAGATGTATCATTCTCCATCATCCCAACATTATGTGATACCCCTCCGTTTTGCTTCTTGTTTATTTTTCTTTATGCTATGTTTGGGATGTAGCTACTATGATACTGGACACACCTTGTTGTTTGTGTTTTGATCACTATTGTTGAGTGACAATGATTATTGTGTGATGTGGTTATCTGATTATTGTTTCACATGCATTATGGATTAATGATGTTAGTAGAGTTAGCTTGAGATATTGTATTATGTGATTATTGATTATGATGTAATGCCAGTCTTTGATGAGTGGATTGGTGAAGAGGACAGTTTCGCATCACTCGCTTGCGAGCACCTTGTGAATCCGTGATTTTTTCTTCACGGTGTGTATTATATGCTGGATATACTGTATTATGTTGTTTACTTGATTTCAGGTTGCAGGTACATGACATCGACTTCACCTGGTCTCACAGGTTTGAGCGTGTCGATCCAACGGTTAAGTTGAAAGGGAGATAGTAGCTAGGTAACATGTGTCAGGTCTACGCCCTAGCCTTATTGTGTCGATAGTCCTGTTTTGTGAGTCAGGTTTACTTGATTTAATGTTATTTGGTTTTATTAGATGCATTATTATTAGATTAATGTTTAGAATAATTGCATTGGAAAGAGTAGTGATTATTTTAATATTAAATTAAAATTATGCTTTGATGTTATGTTTAAAACTTTATAATGAAATTTAATTTAATTAAATTTTAATCTGAAAAGGGTTAAATTTAGTTATTAAATAATTAAAATTAATTAATTAAGTTTATTGGATTAAATTAAATTAAATTAAATCATGAGAAATTGAAAGGAAATTAAAATTGTATTTTAAATTCAATTTGGGTTTTCGAAAATTGGAAAAGAAAATAAATATATAATTCTCTACTTTGCATGCAAACGGGAATTAGGGTTGTATTAGATATTTTTGGTGTTATGTGAATGCATGTTTTCAATTTTTGGGAGGAGAGAAGTTTTGGAAGGATTTATTTTTCAGAGGATTGAAGATTTTTGGAAAATTTGCACAAGAAGGGTTTGAATCAGTTTTTGGATTTTGGGATTGGATTCGTTGCACGTTTGAGGAAATTCTTGGAGGAGGCTTGTATCAAAGAAATTCTTCTTCTGTAGCTTCAGATTCCAGGTTTTGTACTTGTTGTTCAAATCAATTTTCAATTTATTAGGTTGAGAAAATTGGTTAAATTTACTGTAGGAAATTATTCAGTAAACAAAATTCGTAGATCCATTGTTGCAATTCAATATTTATTGTGCTTCAAACATTTAGAATTTAATATGGAAATTTTATCTTTGAAATCATTTAGATCTGTGTATCAAATGCAAACCCTCGTAGAAAACCTTCATTGAAAATATTCAAGGTTCTTTTGTTTAAATTATTTATAAATCTGAAAGAATAGATTGAAGGAAATTAAATTTACATCTTTTGAATTTTGGAAAGACATTCTGGAAAATTTAATTAATTTTGGATATTATTGGTTTTTTTTATTTTTTTCTCAATTTTACCAAACAATGAAATTCTGGTAAATATATATATATATAATTATATATTATATGTGTTTACATATAATATATAAATATATATATATACATTTATGTTAAAATAATTATATTATCAAATTACTGTGGTCGAAATTATTCTTTCTCTAAATCCGTGTATGTATTAATGGCGGATATTTATTGGTTTTGGGTTTCTGTGTTTTTAAAAAATAATAATAATAAATAAAAAGGGGGGAAAGCTTGTATTAATGGCAAGTGGGGAGGTCAAACCCCCACTGCCATCTTTCCCAAGGAGGCGTACCTGCCATGGGAAGTGCGCCACCCTTGGGGGATGCACTCCGCATGGGAGGTGTGGACTCCCCAGGCGTCGGCCACTGTACGTAAGTACAATCAGGGCAGGCAGGCCACAAGTGTCGGCGGTACCATCCGCCGGATGTGTACCATCCGGACTTGCCTTTATTATTTTTCTTTTTGTTTTTTTTTAATATTATTTTTTTTAATTTTATTTATTTTTATATGTTATTTAATTTTCAATTTTAATCTAGATTTTTATTAAATCCTTTATTGTAATTTTATTTGTTTTGAAAAAGATTTTTACATATATTAATTGTTAATAGGTAATATTTAATATTATTATATTGTATTTTAGGAATTAGTACAGTCTGTTGAAATTTTAAATAAATTAATTTTCAGACTGGTAATTTAAGTAAAACAGAGGTTTATTGTTAGTGTATAATGCAAGCATGTCTTAAATATAGTTTGGGTATATAAATAAAATGTAGGTATTTAATTGTTTAAAGGATGCTTCATAATTTATATTTGAGTGTATATATATATATTTGATGTTCAGTTTTAGGCATATTAACACATGCAAGTAATTGGACAATAAATTAAATTGAAATTCTTATTGAACATTATTAGATAACGTTGTGAAAAGTATTTATTTAATGAAGTAATTATTTTGTTTTAATGAGGATTCAGAAAGATAGTATTTTAAATTGGTGCGAGAAGCATTAGATAGGAATATGGATTTAAGATATCCAAACATAGTGTTTTTCTTTATCAATGCATTATTATAATAATTTCCCTTATGTTGATTGTTTTGGGAGCGAGAAATCGTGTTATGCATTGAGAAGTCTTCTAGTGAATGTGGGTCATTCCCTTGTTAAATTAATATTCGTCTTTTCCTTGGGTAGTGTTGTATGAGTTTGTTTTCCTCCAAGTGTTGGAGTGGGATTCTTTATTGTCGCCTCCTAGATTAGGAGAGATTGTGTTGTTCAGTTCTATAACACTTGAGTCACCCTTGGAGTCTAGATTTGGGTAGCGTGTTATCCATTAGAAGAGTGGCTTTTGTTAGGGGCCGAAGCCCAAAGAGGTAAACCGGGTAACCTTCAGAGGTGTTTTTAATAAGTGATAATTAAAGTAATGTACTTAGATGACTAGGATGCATTCACATTAATCAAGATAAATTAACCTCACTCACAGACACAAGGGCTTGGTTAGACTTGGGGTGATTGAGAAGGCCTGGAATGGCAAGGTCAACTATCTTGTCCATACGAAAGGTAGTTGATTCCGCTTGAGTGAGTATGAGGGCTGGGATTCGGTTGAGGCCACCAGGATCACCAGAGCCTATGAAGAATGCCCAGACGAGATCTCATGACGCACCTTGCGATGACACTCTATCTAGGATAGCCTTGAGTTTATGTTGTGTGTATGGATTCTTTAGCACACTTGATTTTAATATGTCTAGAAGCAATGTAACCATGCTAGTGATAGATTTATATTGTGCATATGTTTGGTTGAGTCAGTATGTGTTAGTATGAGTCTGCCTTTGGTTAGAGGTAGTAGATTTCTTGTCCATGTTGCATTGTTACTATCTCCTAGCATGGGGGGTGGGCCTTCGGGTACCACCAGGCTGGGTGGAACATGCACCAAAACCGTTGGGTCCCCATTGTTCTTCAGTTCGTGGAAGCGAGACATCCAATTGGACAGCTCACGGATCTTGTTATTCTTTTCTAGCACTTTTGTAATTCATATTGTAATGAGTTATATTCACCCCTCTTGTTATTATGAGGTGGATCATGTAATTGTAATACTTATGTATTTTGACTCATTTTGGGAATGAGGGTTGTATTTTGTAATGGATTTATGTAATGGATAATCTATTCTTATCTTGTATTTACTTATGTTGAATGAATGTTATTACTTGAGTTATTTAATGCAATGTAATTTAGATGATGTATGTTAATGGGGATTTAAGTAATCTCGGTTACGTAGCCTTAGGGGAGGTTTTCAATTTTAGGTGAACATGTATATTTAATTCACTTTAATAAAAAAAAATTAGTATGCTTTTGTAGTGAATTGAAACTTCCTCTAGGGTTTCGTGGCAAGGCATTACACATTAGGCCAATTTCATGTGAAGTTAGGCTACCCATGGCTACACTCCATGAATGTTGTCCCATCAAAGTGGGTTTAATCCTTTTTCTTCTTGTAGAGACTTTTCATTGGATTTATTTTTTCCTAAACCTATTAAGCCTCATGAGGATTTCTTTTTTAGGTCATACCAAAAGTTTAAGGCAAAGCACACAATAAATTTATCTCTTACCAATATCCATGAAAATGATAAGACTATGATTTTTCCTCCTCCACCACCAGTTATGGATGAAGCCATGCCCGAAGAAAAGACCCTTCCAAGTAACCAAGGTAAATATGTTGTAGTTCCTCCACCCATATATTATAAAAGATCAAGAGACAATCAAATGATTCCTTTTGTGCCTCCAAAGGTAAAACAAGTGCATAGACCTAAAGAGACAGTGGTTTCCCAGCCCCTAGTGGTTCCTTCAGTTCCTCCCTTAAGGGAAGAAAAGAGACCAATGGTCGAGAAACCCACTCCTACACCATCAAAAATTGGGAATCGTGCAAGAAGAAATCAAAATTCTAAAGAGCGTAGTCGTAGGTACCATGCTATTGCTCGTCAATTAGAAGAAAAGAATAAAACAGTGTATGAAAATCAAACATCTATGCAAGCCACTCAATAAGAATTATAACTTTCACCAAAACAAGACTTGGACCTAAAACAAGAAGTGAAACAAGAACATACAAATGCCATTGTTATAAAACCTCATATTGTGATTAACTTGGATGATGAAGATGAAATTGCTAAAATTTATGAACAAGTGCATAATGAGCTTAATGTTTTGTTTTCTAAGTCTATGAATTTAGATGGGGGAAACTATGATGATCCTCCTAATGATATTAACCCACCACATGTTGAACCTGGAGATGCTCCTAGTACAAAACTTGTAGTCCCTTTAGCTAGTTGTCTACCTTCCTTATATTATGAGAAAGATTGGGATGCAAATGATTTTCTTTAGATCATCTCGCATGTGCGATACTCTTTTATGTTTGATTTCATGTGTTATTTGTGTTTTCTTGCACGTGATGTGATCTCCTATGTTGTGTTGCTTGGCATGCCTTTGTATTTGTGATTTTTATTTGGATGACCCTTGTTACTCCATTAGCAGAAGGATACAAAGGAAATGAATCTATTGTGACATTCTTCTATTTGTATCTCCATTATTCTACATGTCATAAAAAATTTCTTTTAATTTTTGGTCTTGTGTTTTCCTTTTGGGGATAATGTAATGCATTGAGACATTTAGGTCTCTTCTATGTTGACCCAAAAGTTTTCTCTCTCTCTCTCTCTCTCTCTCTCTCTCTCTCTCTCTCTCTCTCTCTCTCTCTCTATATATATATATATATATATATATATGTGTGTGTGTGTGTGTGTGTGTGTGTGTGTGTGTCATTCCTCCATTGCGTTCATTGTTCCACAAGTATTTGGGGAATGATATCAGTTTTGAGCTCTATTATATCACTGTGGAAAATACATATACTAACCTTAGATCTGTGGATCCCTTATGTGTTCATATTCTATGATTATTTATTCCATTACATTTGGGGGCAACCCCTTATCATGATGCAACTTTATCTGGAAACATATCATTGGCATAGGGCTTTCCAAATAAGCTCTTATGACCTTTTATCATTTTCTACCTTAAAGCAATTCCTCACAGCATGGTGTTTGGCAATTTCTTTAAGGTGGGGGCATATATTGATATTATTTTCCTCACTTTGTTCACACGTGTTGGACTTAGTGGTGTTTTGACATTGGCATTTTTTCTTCACTCTGTTCACAGGTTTTGAACTTAGTGTTGTGTTGGCATGACATTTTGATCATTTTGTGGCACCTTATTAGAGTTATCATGGAGTATAAATCTTGATATGGTTGACATAGGTGCACACCTAGTGAATATCAGACTTCACTAGACCTAGTGTGTTTCATTAATTGGAGATGGTTGATATGTGATAGTAAGGTTTTTTTAACAAAGAAAAACTTTCATTAATTAAGATGGTTGACATGTGATAGTAAGGTTTTTTTTACAAAGAAAAACTTCCATTAATTGAAGATGGTTGGCATGTGATAGTAAGGCCTTTTTAAAAAATAAAAAATTTCATTAATTAAAGATGGTTCACATGTGATAGTAAGGTCTTTTTAACAAAGAAAAAATTTCATTAATTGAAGATGGTTCACATGTGATAGTAAGGTCTTTTAACAAAGAAAAACTTTCATTAACTGAAGATGGTTCACATGTGATAGTCAGGTATTTTTAGCAAGGAAAAAAATCATTAATTGAAGATGGTTGACATGTCATAGTAAGGTATTTTTAACAAAGAAAAACTTTCATTAATTGAAGATGGTTCACATGTGATAGTAAGGTCTTTTTAACAAAGAAAAAAATTTATTAATTGAAGATGATTCACATGCGATAGTAAGGTCTTTTTAACAAAGAAAAGCTTTCATTAATTGAAGATGGTTGACATGTGATAGTAAGGTCTTTTTAACGAAGGAAAACTTTCATTCAAAAATATTCAATCAATTTCACCTTTAATGATTTATTTTTGAGAAAAAACTAAAAAATAAGATAAGACTTTATGTTTTCAACCCAATAAATATATAAAAATAACCAACAATTTCACATTTAATATATTTATTTATCAAACCATAAATATATTAATTAGAATGTGTAACATCATTTATAATTGTCATCTATCTTTTTTTAATTTACACACTTGTATTGATATGAGGTGTTCAATTTGAGATTGATAGTAAATTTTAATCATAATAAATATTTATTTTCATTTTTTTCAATTGAGATACTTATTGTCAAAAATAATATGGTAAACTTATTATTAGAAAAAAAAAATTATGTGTTTTTATTTAACTTCTTTTTACATACATGGATGAGTTAAATATAATAATTAGGCAATGATCAAAAGTTCAAGTTATAGTTATATTTTTATCAATTTATTTTTATATAATATTGTAATGGTGAAACTAGCATACTTATATAATTTTCAATTTAGTATTATGTCTATTTTGGTTAAATGCCCTAAATGTAATAATATACCAACAAGTAGTATACTTGTGTGCTAGGTTTTGGCTCATGACTTGATCCCTATCCATCTTTTTTAACCAATTTTTACATTAATTCTTATGCATTCTCTATTTAGTCGTCATTAATACACTATCATTCACACTTGATTCCATTTATTTACTCCCTACCTCTAGATTACCATTAAATAGTACCATGTTGAATATCATTGAGTGGTGCAAGACTGATCCAATTTAGTCTCACTGTGTGTAAGAATGAAACCAAAATTTAAATATTTAAATTTAAATTGAAACTTTCATGCCCCTTTTACTAGCCATTATGAGCTCACATTGCACATATTTTGTGCAACATGTTATGTCATATTATTTAAAGATAATCAATGTGAAATTAATTGAGGAAGATGATATATAAGAAAAGAAGAAGAAATTAATTAACATGTACATTTGAAATTCTAAACAACAAAAACTTTACATCACAATCATATAGGCCCCCTGCATGTTCGTGTATGTTATCTTCAATATTGCTCTATTTCATTAACTCAATCTAACAAGGGGGTTGACCTAGAAGAAATTGGTCACATATCAAATTAGTAATATCCTAAAGGTGTTTGGAAACACTACCTTGGTAATTCAAATACTAAAAAATTGAAGGCTTGAAAATTTATAAGTGAATATATTGTTAATTAATTCTCTTGAAATAGAAATCAAATGTGTGTGGCAGGTTAAATATGTAGTAGTCAAGATTGAACCCATGTAGCTTCAAATTAATATTGATTATGTTCTAGAGCTATTTATATTCTAAGACGCATTAATTAGATAAAGGAAATATATTCTCTAGCACAAGAAATCATTTACTATGACATTCATTATCCATCAATTTTATAGCTAAATACCCTAATCCTAATTTAATTCTTGCATATTGATTTTAAAAAAATTCTCAACTAATTAATTTAGATTAAATTTATGCTTAGTTTTTAAAATTTATATTTCCTTAGATTTTTTATGTAAAAGATATTTTATTCTCTTTACATTTATTGGTGAACTTAGTGTTTTTGTCAAAACTTAGGCTTTTCCTTCTTTTTCTTCATGTGGTTTTCAAATCATTTTTTCTAATTGCTTATGAACTCTCATATCAAAGTTACCTAGGATTTGAGTTTTCTTTTGTGTGATCATTCATTTCTCTAATTTTTCTAGGTTTTTTCCTACTATTGCTTGACCTTATTCCTCAACCTACCTACTCTTATGTTGAATTTTTAGGGTTGCAATTCATAATTGCTTTAGATTTTCTTATTTTCCCTATTTTTTTTATTATCATACATTAGATAATTCTTATATATCCTTTATGATTTTGAGATCTATTTGCATGCCAAAGGCTCTTCTACCTCATCTCCCTTTATGAAGTGCAAAATTAAATCCTAACACGGATTAATATATTACAAATGGTGTGCCAAATTATGTTCCCATACATACAATTGTTACTCTCATTAATTATCATGAAAGTAATTATTACATGATCACATGAGGAACATGTAGCTCAACAAAAAAATTTAAAAGGAATTGCTAGTTTATCTAATTCTAAAAATCCTACCAATTACTAGATATGACTTAATGTGTTCATTAACAAGCCTTTTGAGTGAGATCTCTTAAAAGTTATTAATTCTAAGGTTTCCCTCCCTAGATATTTGAAATATGAATCTACCGTACCCCCTTCATCCATTACCATACATTCTTCTACTATTTTCATATCTCATGATGCATCTTCCTCCCAATTTCACCCTAATTGATTTCCTCATTATGGATTACCTCCTAATCAGACTACTCCCACCATGCTAGCATCTCATATGAATTTTTCATATCTACTCCATCTCCACCCATTACTACCCCACTTATCATAGCTCACATCATATACATTACTCCTATAATTTCATCTACTAGAACCATCCCTACTCATACTATCTCTCCTAGTATGGCTACTACACATTCCCTTTCTATTCTATTCCTCCTTCACTTGCTATGCACTCACTCCATCATATAGCTTCATCTATTCCCATACCATATTTCATTATTCCTTATAATCATCCTCATATACCCAATACCCAAACTCATTTATGTTATATAGGCTCCAAATCTCTCTTGATACTATTCCTTCACCCACCCTACATGCACTAATGTCAAATCTAGATAAATTAAATGAAAAGTTAATACTATGCCTAGAAGGGAAAGATATTGATGAGTTTATGGAAGCTAAGAAATTACACCATTAAATTTTTAGATTGTTAAATATTCTCTACCTATTGCTTTCATGACATCTTGTTTTATGATGTATGATGGAAAGGGTGACCTAAATACACATTTTCTATGAGGATAACCTATTAGATAAACCATTTCCATGAAATGGTTATTTTTATTACCTTATGGGTTTATGGTCATACATTTTTACATTTTACTAAGATATTTTTGAAATATTTCAAAGCCAATATAGTCCTTAAGGTCATAATATCAAGTATTTATTTGAGTGTTCCCAAGGACTAAATAGAAATATTACTAATTATGTTATAAGGTTCCATTCTCCGTGTTCTTTAAGTTACACCATCTCTTGCATGAATCAAAATCGAAAACTATTTTATCAAGGGATTGATCAAAATAATTGCCAATAATGTGTACCTCAATAATTTAACATATCTCAAGGACCTTTTTGTACATGTGCAAATAGTTGAACCTAAGATTCTTACAAATATTTTTTTCAATTAAGGGTCATCAACTTCCAAACCTTCATCAAACTAATTTAAATTTTAAAACAATGCATATTTTTTTAAGGGTAAAAACCAAAAGGATAATGTGAATCAATTTGATAATACTTATTATATTATTTCTTTCAAACAAAATGCCCCTAGATAATATAAAAAATTACAAGAATGTTCAAATGAGATGATTTAAATTTAGTGAGTTAAATTTGATTAATATTTCCTCTATTCATCCATTGTATCATAACAAGGCCCACCCCAAGAATTATAATGAACAATAATTTTTCTATTTTATCATAGATTCAAGGGATATCATACTCAATTTTGTATACGTTTGAAACATAATATACAATATTTAATTAAAAATAACATGATACATATTATTAAAGGTGTTAATGATAATGTAAATCATTCGATTGTGCACCTCTAATATATTTTTTGTATAGCAACCCGTGTCTAATCCATTCCAACAACATTAATGCTTCTTGTGAATAGGTCACATGATGGGTAGAGATGCTATGGATGACTATAATATACAATATTTAATTAAAAATAACATGATACATATTATTAAAGGTGTTATTGATAATGTAAATCATTCGATTGTGCACCTCTAATATAAGTGTGAATAAGGTGTAAAGAATAAAACACTTCTTAATGAAACATTGTATCAAAGATCAAGCTACTAATCAACTGAAAGTGTCTCATTGTCTCCTATCTTCAAATATTTATTAAGCTATTGTGCTCTCAGATTTAAATAACACTATAATTGTTAAAATGACAATCTAAAGAACAAAATGATGTTAATTCAATGATGTGAAGCTAATATGATAATACTAAAATGATAAAAGAAGCTAATATGATATAGATTGACATGAAAACTGATAAATGCAGCTACAGGAGACAACCATGATATGAAAACTAGAATATTGGATGCTTGGATGTTGGATGCTTGATGCTTGAATTCCTACAGAGTAAGAGTGCATAAGTTAGATAATCTGGATCCTTTTCTTGGTTGAATGAAGCTTTATTTATAGATTTCTTGGCTGTAGAAATGCACAAGGATGGAAAAGAGAGGCTTGGATTCAATCTGGAGGATTGAATGGTGAGAGATGGAGGAGATTGAGAAGATTTTGTAGGTTGTCTCTACCCATGAAAACACCAGGCAAGAGAAGAGGAAGGATTGATGGAGGAGGATTGAGAGATAAATTTGCAATTTGTCTCCAATTCTTCTCGTGAAGTTTCAATCAATTAATTTTGACATATTTTGACATAAATTAGACATAGGATATCTAATTTGATTTTGAGGAAATATAGAGGAATATTCTTTATGCCTTTATTTAAATATTTTTGATTTATTTAAATTAGCAAAAGAGGGATAAATAATTTAATAAAACAAACTATATAAGTTGCTTATTAAATTAAACATAAGAATATGGCAATTAATCAATAAAGTGTTTGATCTTTATTTAATTAATTTAAGATTGATGTGATAGAATAAAATAGGGAAATGATAATTAAATTAAACAAAGTATTTTATTTTTTATTATAATTAAGATGAGATAATAGAAGAATTAGAAGAATTTAAACGTGGCGTGAACGTGAACTATATAAATAAATATTTTTATTTATTCAAATAGTAGAGGAAAATTAGGATAATTAATCAAATAATTTGTATTTAATTAATCGGATTCACCAGACCAATTTTAGGTGTATACAGATGACTATAATATACAATATTTAATTAAAAATAACATGATACATATTATTAAAGGTGTTAATGATAATGTAAATCGTTCGATTGTGTACCTCTAATATAAAAAAAATTATAGCAACCCATGTCTAATTCATTCCAACAACATTAATGCTTCTTGTGAATAGGTCACATGGTGGGTAGAGATGTTATGGATGACTATTTCATTGATTCACAAGTTTAGAAACATATTAGCTAATACATTTGTAGGGATAATACATAATAGAGACACATTTTATTCTCTCATAATGCTCCATATCTTTCACATTTTCCAACAAGGAAATCCCACATAATTAATTATGATCCACTATATGTAATGGGTGAAGTACAACACATGGTTGTTGATGATATACTCATAGATCCTACAAACCAATATATCATTTATACATAATATTTTTTCTTGTAATTTAAATAATGATAAATATGCTCATTCTACAATTTCATTAAATATGACTTATATAGAATTGCTTAGAACTCCAAGATACATTATGGTACATATTAATAGTGGATTCCATAAAATGTATATACCTATGCCATGTTATTCCTTCTTCTCTATAATTTTCTATATTGTTTTAAAGGCCTTGGTTGGAAACTTGGTAGTCACCTTCCATTATACATCAATGTGTTAAATTTATTCACAATGATTTAGTTGTAGTATTTTCATGAATTCTATAATAACCTATTACAAAATTGAATCACTTTATTTTAAATAATTACATTTCCACTCCTAATAGTCCTTCATGTGTGAATAATGAATCTCTTCTGAACACATATCAAACATAATTGAAAACATAAAATTAGATGGAAGATATAAAGGCGATACATAATCAAGGTGTGTGCATGGACATGGGGGACCAAAAAAGGTTCTTAAGTGACCACTTTTTTTTGAAATTAATAAAAATTGATCTTGGGTGAGAAATTGAAGATAGTTACATAAAAAAATTGAAGATGTGAAAAGAACAAGAATTGTATAGCTCTACATGTAATTTCCAAACTATTTTTTTTAAATGGTGGAGATTAAGGGGTTAAAATAAGGTGAGCACAAAAAGTGCTTCTATTTTTGTTAGAAAATATAACATAATTGTTATCTACTGAAATTGCACCCTAGCTAAGCTGCAAGATTTGACAAGTTAAGCTGCATGACTTAGCTTTCTAGAGAAAACATGGGAAGACCTCGAAAGTTGTGGGATTGCTTGTAAGTAGAGGTCAACCTCTAGAGAAGGCCAGCTTCCTAGCTAGATATCACCTATACTACTAATTCTTGAGGGGAAAAGGGAGAAAGATTTGCTGAAAATGAAATGTTAAAAATAAAGACACTGAGTGATACACCAAACTTATAAGAGATAATGGAAATCAGAACCTTACACTCCACTGAAAACTGGTCAAAAATGATTTTACTCAACTTGTTACAGTGTGTTCATGCATAAATACTTTACTGGCAGGCTAAATACCACAACTTATAAAAGGAAGAAAGACTTCACAATTATAAAGAAGCATGTAATTTTAAAGCACAGTCAATAACCTGAATAAACACACTAATCACAAAGAAGGTATAACACATGAGACAAAATTGTAAGGAAATTGGATAATTCTCACATACAATTTGATCACTCATAAACATACACTAAACTGTGAGAACAAAAAGGTAAGATTCGATCACCAGAAATAGAAAAGGTATCCACTACATTTCATATATCAAGAGTTCAAAAATATGCCAAAACTGTCAGATAGGACTGTAAAAGTCATAATGTCCAAAAGTTGCATAATCAAGAACTAACTCAATAATGAGTTACAAAATCCATAAGTAGCAAATCTCAAGTGGTTCCACCAAAATAGGACATGGAAGCTTCTTGGGTCAGATTTCCTTCAAAAGCCTAAAATATAGCACTTATATTCTCTCAAAAAGAGATCATGATGGATGAAAAAGTTATGCAAGACTTAATCAAACCATAAACACCTCTAAAAATTCTCTAAATGAAAACAAAAGTTATAATTGGGTCAAAACAAACCCCTATATTTTCTCCATTTGTTGGAAAACAAACTCCAACTCCCCTATATGCTCTCAAAGCAACAAAAATAGATAACTATCTCTCCTTCATCCACCCATGACTTATTCATATAGCACATGCTCCTATTTGCATTTAAAAGTAATGCTTGAATTAAATGATTTATAATTCATCATTTAAATTAAGCATTTTAGAACATAAGTGAATGCAAAAGTAAAAGATCATAACCCTCATGTATCGACCATAGACAAAAAAAAAAAAAAGGATTTTACTAAGTCAAAAGAAAAATCTCTTCATCATACCTAAGTCATTTTTTATACCTCATGCCTAAATTAAGAAGCCAAAAGCCACGAGGGATGTATTCTTTTCTTTTCTTTTCTTAAATAAAGGCATAAAATGCCACTCATTTGTTCGACATACTTTAAGATTTAGGGTTTCAACCCTAAAAACAAAGCAAAAGGTAAACAACAAACAACATCATTTATATTTTATACTTTTGAAACTTCTAGAAGAAAATGGTCGTCGCCATGGGTTTGCAAAATAGAGCTTCCACTGTGAGTTCACGGCTTCACAGAGGCATTTGTTTGCATAAGAAAACCTTATAAAACCTGCTGAAGCTCTGGTAAGCATCTTTAGAAGCAATATTTTAAAAACTATTTTTGTTTTGTTCGATTTCTATTAAAAAAAAAAGGCCCTCCATGGTCGCGGCCTTATGTGGTTCCTCACCCTTTCTGAATGTTTCTTTTATTTGTGTTCTTCACCTACTCGGCCGCCAAGGAAAAAATCAACATTGGCCCCTTACAAAACATTACTTGACAGGAATATTTGAAGAAAGAAAGGATGGCAGCTGGGTAAGCAATTTTTTGTTGTCTCATTTTATCTTTCTTCGTACTCTTTGTGTATACCTTAGCCACATTCCTTATGGTTTAGAAACCCTTATTTTTCCCTTCTCAGAAATTCGAAAGCTTATCACTTGTTTAATGTAAAACCCTAGTCTGGTTCAGTCTCCTGTGTATCATTATGTTTGATATTCTAAGGAAAAAGCTCTCTATGATTACATTTTAATGTTGCTACTAGATTTTTCATGGCTGAAGATTATTTTTATATATTCAATGATGCATTTTCTAGAAAAGAAAACACCTCCATTTTGCATATTCTGGGCTGCCATCGTTGAGCCTTCACCTTTTATGGAAACCCTTATGTTGTTTATTTCATGGTCTCAGGCCACCACTATATTCTAAACTTGGGCCTTTAAAATTCTTTTTTTTGTAGCATAAATGTTTACACATTCTAAAATGAGCTCAAAAATTGAATTATTTTTGCATTATGCCTTCAATGTACATAGTTTTTGTATTTCAGGCCGCGGGCTATAAGGTTTTTCTCCTTTGATGATGCAATCACTCTTTTGAGCAACCTTTACTCCCATCGCAAAAAATAACACCTTTGTTTTGTTTCACAAAATCATGGAATAAAAATGAGTTCGGCCAAATGTCTCTTAAAGCAACAAATATCAAAACCATTGATGGGCCACCACTTGTATTGTCATGCCTCTCTGGAAAACCCGGGGTCATTCTAATTGTGTATTTGGGTTTTGATTTGATGATGAGGGTTTCCTTACTTTTAATAGGTATCGAGGGTTTCACTGTGTATAAAGGTTTCTACATGAAATCCTAGCTTTGGTTGTGGTTCCTTTGTCTCTAAGGAACCCTTCAAGATGCAATACCACTACTCTCCTTGCAATAACTCATGTGACGCTGTCATGAGAACTTCCCTCTTATTCTATGACCTTGACACACACTTTGTGACCAGCTTTTCCATCAATGCTTGTTGTCTCAGTTTGTGGCATAGCTCCCTTGATTGACATTAAGAGCTAAAACATAACAATATTCACCACACTATCCATCATACTTATCATTCATTTGGCTATCAAAATGACTGTAACACTTAAATGTCTACATCCTAAAGGATACCATCGTTGTTATGTTGCTATGATCACTATTATGAAGGTTTAATATCCTATTTATTTCATAGTATTGCTATCTTCTATTCTTGACATTAGCAAAGTCAAGTTTCATTAGTACAGTAGCAATGATAAGCTCCTTCTAAAATTGGAACTTGTGACCTCATAATGGTTAAGATGCTAAGAAAGGTCACCCCTCATACTACTCTTTGATTCAACATCTTAGACCCCTCATGATGTATGGTCATGATGAAATATCTCTCTCAATAGCTATCACATGAAATTTTCAGCTTCTACTATCACATCTTAAGTGCATTGTCCTTGACCTCTACCATTGGACTGCCCTTCTAATCACTTCATTGTAAAAAAGATTTCATGATATGATTGGCATGGCATCCTTCCAATAGTCATCATATCACTGCATATAGTGATGACTTCCACTGCCTTCTTTAAGATCTTCTCACACAATGAGCTCACTTGTGAACTTAACAAAACTCCTATCAGAACTATGCCACATGAAGACTTTGCCTTTCTCTTGTAAATATGAGGTCTCATGAAGTCTGCTATTCCTCCTAAAACACAAGAGGGTAGCATGTTGGGCTCGACCCTTGTGGGAGCCACATTTACCCCACATGTTAAATTAAGATGAATAAAACAAAGACATGATTACACCTGTAGCTGCACATGAAGCAAACAAGTTAGAAAAAACATGTATATTCTAGGTGTGTTTGATGACTCCAATGGTTTTCTGGGACACCTAAAAATTAAATTATAGCTTATTTAATACACATTACGAGTGTTTTATACATGCATAGGGTGAATGTGTATGCAATGTTTGTAATCGGTCATTTCTTAGAGTATACTCTAACACCATTGCTTACTGTCATATGTAGGACTAGCAGCGGAAAAGGAGCTAGAAGAGGCAAATGAAGCTCAGGACAACAACGGGATGATACAACACCAGTCAAGACCAGTCATTCACAAGCAATGGTTGGTTACTTTCCTTCTATGCACATTCATTGTTCTTTCTTTACCTATTCATGTATGATTTTTTTCATAATTTGTATTGAATAAGCAAAGGTTAGTCTCATGGCTTGTATGAGACAATGTACACTTATACATTCAATAAAGTTTACTTTTTTCTATAAAGATCGGAATCTTTCTTCTATTACATGCATGTGTATGAATATTGTAATCTGTAATTGTAATCTTTTCTAGATTGTTTCATTTATACATTTGAATGTAATGAAGGAAAGTTAATAAAATGTACCTCATTTTCTCAATTTAAAAACAACAAGCTCTACCTAATTGAGTTGCAAGTAAAATATGGTAACAATAACATCTAAAGTGCTCCCCTAAAATGCTAACTTTTTTTGAGTATTTCAAAAATCACTTGTGAAAAATTAGCTAACATTATGTAGTTTATACATTATATTTTTGCTCATTTTTAAATAAATATGTGATTTTTTATATTTTTTACCAATTCTATTAGATTGATATAGAAATGAACATCATACCAAGAAAGTTGACAAAAAATAAAAAATTTGAAGGAGTGTGAAGTTGAAAAACAATGAGACAACATTGCACAATTAAGAAATTGAATCCCAAAGTTAAAGGTATGTCCTCTTTTTTATCCTAATTTGATATTGATAAAATTCCTTAAACATGGATTGAATTCATTTAACCAAGCAAGTGGGGCTAGTATAGTTGATTATATTTTGATATTTCATGATGCCAATATATGTATTATTTTGTAATTATAATGCTACATATATGCAAGGTATAGAATGTCATATCCTACACCTTTACCTCTTTTTTTTGTCACTTTGGTGTATGTTACATATATGTTTGGTCTTATTAGTTAACTTACATCATTTGATGAATTAACCAACCCTAACCCAGTAATGGTTGTGAGTCCTTCAAAGGACATGAAGGCGTTGCAATATGAAAGTGCATCTAAGAGTGGGGATGAAGAGGTTTCAGCATTAGATCGAGGATTTACTAAGGCATGTCTAAGTGAAGGCATGGAAGAATTGAAGAAATAAGTTGCAAATGAAGATGTGAAAGAGACTACAATAGAGGTGGAGAATGAGAGGTAGAAATAATAATTTGTCAAGGCTATTGATTGTCCTCCAGAGGATGTGAAAGAATAGGAAGAAAATAATGCACTTGAGAGTAGAGATGAGGAGGTTGTAGAAAATAATGTGGAGGAAAATATTGAAAGAGAGGTATGTGCAAATGAGATAATGAGAGTGGAGGTGGTGAGTTTTTTAGAGGTTGTAGAGTATGTTTGATGGAGGAGGTCAAACTTGTGTGGGTTAAATCCCATAAAAGAAGTGGGGGAGTTGAGAAAGGTGGGAAGAGGAGGAGAGTTGAGAGGAGAAGTGTTTGGAGGAGGAGGTCAGTCAAAGGTGGACATGGTTCCACTAGAGGAAGATGAGATGTAGAACACACTTGGTGGAGGAGCACATTATGTGTCCCAACCAGATGTTGGAAGAGGTGAGGGTATATGCAGGATCATGATGGCTCAAAAAATAGCGATATGTAAGTGATATGATGGCCCATGTGGCTAACGACTTTTTTTTACCCAAAATTGATGAAACGAAAAAGGGTTTTTAAAGGAGATTCTCAACTTTTCACCAATATAAATTATTCTTTACTTTGAATTTAATAAATAATTATTATTCATTTTCTATTTGAATTATGACTAAAGTCTTGATTGTTAGGCTAGTTGAAAAACATCTATAGCTTTCAAACGGTATCACATTTTTTGAATCTAAAACATGCTTTGCATACTATAGGATTGAAAAAAAATTGAATTTCATGAAGTTTTGACCAAGTTAAGGTGGTTAGACATACGATTTTTAATATGTTTTAAAATTTGTAATAAAAAAATCATAATTTATTTTATTTTATTTTTTTAAGCAATGTGGGCATGCCACAATAATATATTAAAATAGATAGAATAATTACATAAGACCTAGTTCAAAGGGCATACCGGCAGGAAAGAACCAGGAAGAAAACCTTCGGTTATAGCCCATACATACAAATAAAAAATATCCCTTAAATGGGATGAAAATACAAAATTATAATTTAAATACAGTAGCCCCACCTTGGGATAGATAGGGACACAAAAATTAATCTTGGGACGAATTTCCCAACCAAAACAAAACACTCCAAAACCAGCTTTGTCGTTCAAACTCTCGGGCTACTCCGCCATGCGATCTTCACAAGATGACGCCTGGTCCTGCACCACCACGTCCAAACATTGCATCTCGGGCAAATGTGATTCAGGCCCATGTCGAGGGACTTCAGCATCTGCATGAACCTCTAGCTCCTTAACAGTTAAAGCCCCCAAAAGCGAAGTGGAAGCACAGTGAACTATGGGATCAACATGCTCAGTTCTTTGCACAAGAGTCACAGACTCAACTTTCACCTGAGGAAATCTCAGTGCAGGCCGACAAAACAGAGGTTTTGGAACAAAATCCCGCAGAAAGGAGATTGCGTAGAATTTTTCTTTAATTTCGGCCGAAAGAGAGCCAGAGATCCTATTTTCATTTTTCTTTAGAGCTGACAATAATACATAATCATTTCCAATTTGAAGCTCAAGTCGAATGGCTTCGAAAATCTCCTCATAACCAGCTAAATCTTTGAGGTGATCATGTGGGAATAGGCCACCAACGTAACCCTCCCCTATGAACAAGTTATACTTTTGAACTAGAGGCAACAAATCATTCTTGTCACCGAAATCAGGGTTTATAAATTTAGAAACAATTTGTTCTAGAACCCTTAGTGACTGAAGCAGATCCATAATATTTGACAAGAAAATAGACAGCACCTAAGAAGGAAGCAAATCCATTTGAGCTCCTGGTCGAGTGATTTCCTTACACAGAATTGTACACACTGCATCCTCCTCATGCATGCTCCCCGTTTTGAAAATACGATTCAAAGCAACCTGGGAGATGTTGTCTTCAAGCGGTATTTCCCAAGCCTAAATGGGGCAATTGATACAAAAATTCCATGGATGAAGCGCCATGTTTTCGTAGAGAATTCTCGAAGCACTTAGGGAAACTTGAATGAAGTGGTAATGAACACCAAAAATAAAACTGCTTGGAGGAAGTTACCCAAAATTGATGAAAATACCAAATATAAAGTATCACAGAAGCCTTCGCCAAATAGCAATTAATGAAGGCAACAGAACCATACAATATCAAAATAAATGAATTTCATCTTTCAATTCAATCAGTCATGCAGTGAAAGATCCATAAACCAACATGGATTAAAACAAAGTACCATCTCATAAAATCTCAGAGCCCAAAAAATACCATCAAGTACTCATGACAACATTTGATAAGAATTACCCAACGAAAAAATGGGAAGCCAAATCCAAGCCACCGAAAATTGTTGGTTGAAAGTGTGGCTTGTCCCATCAAATCCTTGGAAAACGCTCATAGAATATTGGAGCACATGATGAAATCCTCAAAGTATCGAGGCCAACTGCACTTGCCAGGTAGAAATAAATACCAATTGTTATGAAGTAGGGTGAAAACCGGCAGAAAATCAATGCAAGATGCCAAATTTAAAATGGGATAGCGATGGCAACAAGAATTTTCTAGACTCTGACCAAATAAATACCACTGGAAAAGCTTGGCCAATGACAATTTACTTAAAGTGACAGGCATCATGTTCAATCCAATGAACTAAGTTGGGTTAGTTGATTAGTACAGAGAAATCAGTAGATATACTTATTTCCTAATTCACACTACCCATGGACGCTAATGAATCCACCAGAGAATTCCTTTCCCTAAAGTGTGAGAAATTGAATAGTTTTTGAAATGTTGAAGGATATCCCAAGCCCTCTGAAGGATGTACTTGACAAACCAATTGTGGATGATTTTTTATTTGATTGCATTAATTATCAATAATGAATCCCCTTCAATATGAATATTTTCAAATCCCAATTCTAGAGCCATTTCCAAACCTAGAACTAGTGCTTTGGCTTTCACTAAGTTATTAGAACCTTTATTAATATATTTGGATCTCAGAGCTAAAACTTTCCCTTGATGGTCACGGAAGCAAATCCCAGCCCCCGATTCACTTGGGTTGCCCTTGGATGCACCATCGAAATTTAGTTTAACAAAGTCCTTTTGAGGGGCTGACCATTCTACTTGATTTCTATCAATTTGATCTAACTTTGGTTGCAACAGGCTGCCTAGGAAAGGCAACTTTATCTGCAACCAATTATGTAGAATGGAGTTATCCTAGTTGGTGAAAGAGGAACTGTTGTCTTTAAATTCTCTAGTGTTAGAGTTGACTACTTCAGAAATTGCATGCTCAATTTTATTAGTGACAACAATTACCTGATTGGAAACTTTTCTAAAAATCCTTAAATTTCGTTCCCACCATAAGTTCTAGATAACAATAGCAGGTATCACTCTCCAAATACAAGCGAAAAAGGAGGACTTGTAGAGTAACGGCCAAGACTGAAAGAGATCCCATAGTGAATTCGGAAGAGGCATGAGAAGACTGAGCTTACTGAGAATGAAACTGCAACACTGTTATGCAAAAGGACACCAAACAAACATATGATCAACATGCTCAGGAACCTCAGAACATAAGGGGCACAAAAAAGGATCCACAATTCTTAACTTGACCAATCGGTCGCTCGTTAGTATTCGATTCCTCAAAGCCAACCATGCAAACATTGAAATTTCAAATTTTCATCAAATAGTTTTTTTTTTAAATAAACCTAGTAGTTTAGAAACTACATTCAATTTTCTACAGATTCTATTCTTACATGTTTTTAAAATAATATAGATAACTTATTTAAATTTTTACATCAAGTTACCTAACTCTGATTTTTTGAATTTTCAATGCCACTTAAGGGCCTATTTTTCCGTGATGATCCTGCATATACCCGTGAAGCAAGAAAGCTTCCAATGGACCTACTATAGTGATGAAGTTTATTTGAGGTTTTTTACAACCTAGAACCTGGTAGTTCTACTACTAACCCCATTTTGTGAGCCTAAGCTCAAATTTTTCTACCTTCTAGGTGTTTGATGCAGGAGCACCTTGGGTGCAAGGGAAATCTTGCATCAACCAAAAAATTCAAGTTTTAGCTAATTTTTTGTTGTGTTTCCTTTGGTTTTGGGTTGTTGCTTCAAGGGAATTTTTAGAGACAATTTGGGAAAATCAAGGATGTCACCATGTATATGAGCCAAATGGATTGTCACTGGTCAAAATTTCAAGAAATTTGGATGAAAAATAAGCAAGTTATGATCTTGCGAGTTTTTGACCTGCTAGCAAACATTTACAGAGATTTACATGTGAACTAGATGATTGCAGGAAATATGACATCAACTAACCATGTAGATATTCCATGTGCATTTAGATGCTTGTAAAAAACTTAGAGTTGTCTAGAATTGCAAGAAATTGCAAGTGAAATGCACATTATGTTTGGAACTTGTTCTAATCAGTTTTTTCACCTTGTAGGAATTCAATGTCCAAATGGTTTGTAGGAATTGTGACATCATCTAAACTTGCAAAAATCTCATGTACATCTGGATATTGTGGGAATATTTTTTTTAGACTACAGGAATCGGGTAGCCCCCTATAAACTATAGCGCACCTAGTAAAAATTTTTCATATGATCAATGATGCTACCGCAGCACGCCCTCCAATACCATGGGGATGGGGGAGACTAGACCTTGTGACCTCTTTCCTACAATAGGATGCTTTAGCCAATTAAGCTAGGCCCCCCACATCAATATTGTGGGAATATTGGTTTCATTTTCCTTTTACAAAAAAATGATGTACAATTAGATGTTTGTGGGGTTTTATGGTTATCAAAATTTATGGAGAAACCTTAGTGAATTGAGCCTAAACAATGCAACAAATTGGTTCTAATGAACAATTTTGATTATGACGTCAACATGAAACCCAATAAAATCATCATATATGAATTGTAGAAAAGTATCATTCAATTAAACCAAAGTGGAATTTGTAATGCCCCGCTAGGTAACCCTAAAGGAAGTTGTAATTAATGACTTAAGCGAACTAATTTTATTTTATTTTTAAAAAGTGTAATTAACATACACATTCACTTACTAATTAACAACAACCTCTAAGGCTACAAGGTTGGGATTACTTAAACCCACACATACATCTTACATATAATCATAGCATTAAATTACTTTAAGCAATAAGCATTTTACAACATACATAATCAACATAAGATAAGAAGATAAAAAACCATGATATAAATTCATAATCATTAACATAGTCAAATAGTTACATCACTCATTCCCAAAATGAGACAATAGTACAAATGTGCTACAATTACAAAATTCCCTCATAAACATAAGAGGGGTATAAAACTTATAACATTTTGAAATACAACAATGCAAGAAATATAACAAGAACCACAAGCTGTCCAACTAGATGTCTCGCCACCAAGTATTGAAGATAAAGGGGGACCCAACGGTGTATGGTGCATATTCCACCCAACCAACTGGTACCCGAAGTGTAATACCCCTCCATTTTGCTCTATTGTGTGAACTATGTTGTTCCTCCTTTATACTTTAGTCTGGTGTTGTACTTTGACTATGTACTTGGTTACAGTTGATCACTGTTTTATTGTGATGTATTTTGATGTGATTATTATGGCATGTTTGGAATTAGCATAAGTGTATATTTAAATTTATGATGTTTCATGCTTTTGATTATGTTGCTATATTAGATGCGTCGGTTAGAACTACTGTATTGGTGTAGAGGACGGTATCGCATCACTCACTTGTGAGTGCCCTGCGATCTCATGATTTCTTCTTCACGGTGTGCCTTATTTATGACATATTATTGCATGTGGATATATTCTTTGTTCACAGGTTGACAGGTACAAGACATCGACTCCACCTAGATTCACAGGTTCGAGCGTGTCCATTGCCCAACGATATTTGATTGGGAGATAGTAGCTAGGATTTCTGTGCCAAGTCGTCACCCTGGTCATAGTGTGTCGCCAGTCATAGTGTGGTCTAGTTGTTCTATTTTGTTCCATTTGCCTTGTTTCAGTTTATTTTAGAGGTTAGGATAATGTTAGAAATGTGATTAAATTATTGAGTAATTTAATTTAATTAATAAATATTTTAATCTTATGGTAGATTTATTTTATTAATTGATTAAGCTATTTATGTTGAAATGAATTACATTGTTCATTTTCGAAATGCATGCATATTTGAGTTGGAATTGAAAATTGAGAAAATGAATTAAAAGTCAATTCTAAAATTTGGAAATTCAAAAATTCAAAAAAAAGATATATTTCCTATTTTTGTTTTCTGGAATTTATGAGGGTGGGTGTAGGATTTTTGGAAGGAATTTTGCATATCTTTGAATTTCTTCACAAAATCAAAAAATGGAGTTTTTGGAGAAAAATTGAGAAGAGAAGGGGAAGGATTGCTAAATTTTGTGGGTTTGGAGAAAAGGCTCAAGGAATCTGTAGAGCTTAAGAGGGTTTCATAGCACCATCAGGTTCTTCATCACTCTTCAAGAAAAATTAGGTTCTCATCTTATTTTAATTAATTTTTGTTTGTTTCAATGGCACATGTGTTGTAGGGAAAACAATTGTAGCATGTTGATTGTGTGCAAACAATAAACCATTCCAATTCTTGCTTTCAAAACTTGTAGAACACCACTCCTTGGAAAGATAGTTTGCAAGATTAAAATGAAATCTTTTTTATAAAGTTAGTTTTCTTTCTTCATCTTTGTGTTCTTCAATTTGTTGGAAATCCCCTTTTTGTAGATTGAAATGCATGTATATATATATATATATATGCCTATGTTTATTATTTTAAATTTTTTTTCTATAGTACGGTTATGCTGGGCCAAAAAAATTATCCCTTATTAAAATCTGTATTTTTCTTGTTTATGGTTCTGGGTTTTTTTTTTTTTTTTTAAAATATAAGCAAAAAAAATAAATGACAGTCATGTTTTATTTAATAAAAAAAATTATTTTGAAAATTTTGTTGGGGGCACTAGGGCTCACCCCACCGCCGCTCCCTTGGGAAGCAAAGTGGGCGAGCGCGCCCAGCGCAACCCCTGTCTACGGCCTAGGTGGACCGCGCAGTGCGCGACCACCAACAGTGGTGGCCGGCTACGCTTTGTGCAGCCCGCGCCAACGCCCGCCCACTACCTTCTGCCTCCCTCCCCTCCTGCCGGTGGTGTTGCCTTCTGTGGCCGCCACCGCCTAGTAAAACCACGATCAGTGTCGAACATCCCTCCCAGCCACCTTAAGCATGTAGCCGGAGGTCACGCAGCCCAACCCTAGGTTGGCATGTGAACCGAGGCTCATGCTTGGACTTTGTTTTAAAAAAATTATAAATATTTATATTATGATTTTTTATTATATTTTAATATTATAAATTTTATAATATTTTAATATTATAATTATTATAATATTTCTTTAGTCCATTATAATATCACATTTTAATATTATGATTTAATATAATATTAAAATGCTTTTAATAGATTAATATTATGACTTATATAATATTATATAATGTTATGTGGGATTTAAACAATTATAATCATATTAATGTTTTAATATTAATATTTTGGAAATGAGTATTTCATTTTATTATTACATTATTTAAATGGGGATGTTTTGTTTTTGAAAAATGAGTTTTAATGAATGTGGAATAAATATTTTATTTAAAATGGGATTATGCTTTTATCTGAATTGTTGGGATATGAATAAATGGTTCATGTATTTAAATGCTACGTGGAAATAAAATGATTTTTAAATGGTGTGTTTAATTCAGTTCATTTAAAGCATTGATTACTGAATGCTAGTGAAGAAAATGGGTTTAGTGAATCCAAAGTAGATTTGATTCTTGTCTCGTTTTGATCTGTTTGTATGGTCATTTGGGAATTGTGGGTTGTAATATTTAATCAAGTCTTCCAATTGGTTTTTCAAGTGTGTGGGTTGATGTACCGTGTAGTCAACCTTGGGATTGCCTTGGGTAGTGCGTTTAACCAATTTGTTCCCCAGTTATCACGAATGGGAGTGTGTTGACTGTATGTCATAATTAGGGATGTGATATCCTTGCGTAGCACTTGTGTACTCTTGGGTTGTGGAGTTGTTCCACGTGTCATCTTAGAGGAGTGTCTTGTAACGAGGGTCGACACACGAAGTGGTGCCAAGATAACTTGTTGTAAGTTAGTTAATCAAGTGATAACTAAAACAATACTTAGAAGATTAGGACTAACTTCTCACTAATCAAGATAATTTTGCCTCACTCATAGACACAAGGGCTCGTTTAGACTTGGGATGAGTGGGAAGGCTTGGAATGGCAAGGTCATCTACCTTGTCCGTACGAAAGGTATTTGATTTTGCATGAGTGATTATGGGGGTCGGGATTCAGTAGAGGTCACTAGGATAACCCATGATGAGCTATGTGATGACACTCTGTCTAGGACAACAGTTGGTACTTGTTCAGTATGCGTATGGTTCCCTTAACATACTTAATCTGATTTATTTCTGGAAGCAATGTGACCATGTAGATTTGTACTTGTGTTGTACTTGCATGGTGTTTGAGTTATACTTGAGTTGTACCTTGTGTTGTACATGTGGTTGGGTATGCCAGTTTGGTTTAGTTTTGTGTTAGCCTGTGTCTAGAGGTAGATGGTCTTGGCTAGGATTCCTTGTTACTATCTCCTAGCACAAGGGGTGGGCCTTTGGGTTCCACTTGGTTGGGTGGCGTGCACCTAAATCCGTTGGGTTCTTTCTTCATGATCTTGTGAACGAGATTTCTAGTTGGAGAGCTCGTTGGTTTCAGTTTCAGTTCTTGCTTTATTTCATTTCAGTTGTTCATATAATTGTTACCCCTCATTGTTATCGAGGTGGATTTTGTAATTGTAATTGTGTATATTGGACTTACCTCATTCGGGGAATGAGAATTGTAACCTTATTGTTTAAATGAATGGATTAATGCATTTGAAAGTTATTTATTTTGCTTGTTGTAAAAGGATCTTACTTGGAATGAACGTGCTATTTCATTAATTAAATTATTGACATGGATTTTATTTATGTTTGTATTGAGGTTCTATATAACCTCTGTCTCATAACCTTAGAGGTTGTTGGCATTAGTTAGTGAACTTACTTATTAATTATTCTTTTTAAAAAAAAAAATTAGCCTGTTTAAGTAGTTGTTGCAACTTCCTCTAGGGTTGCGTGGTGGGGCATTACATATGGTATCACAGCCTAGGTTTAAACACTGGGTACTCTGAGATTATGATGGAACCATTAAGCTTTCAGTTGTATAGGTTTTAAGCTGTGTACCTTGCCTAATACCTTGAAGTGTTTGTGTAGGATTATGCCTCCCAGACGCGGAAGAGGTAGAGGGCGTGATCGTGGCCATATAGGCGATTGTGGTGGGAGTCAACATAACTCTCCTCCTCGTGTAGCAGTTATTCCAGTTCAGGAGGAACACCGGGCATCGCAGAATGCCCCAGGGGTTGGTGATCGTCAGCAAGATCCAGCAGGGATTGAGGCTATGTGTAAAGTGCTTGAGGATGCTTTGGCACTCCTTGGTCCGAGGCGGTTTGATGCACAGGGTAATCCTGGTGAGAGAGTAGTTCTGGCGCAGGTAGAGGCAGTAGACTCAGTGCACATGATGGATTTTCTCAGGGCACGTCCACCTTTATTTGATGGAGCCAGAGGTCACGTAGAGGCTGAGACTTGGCTCATTGACCTCGACCGATGTTTTGCTTTGCACCCATATGGTAGTAATACCAAAGCATGGTGCGCTATTGTACATCTGTGGGGACTCGCATCCACTTGGTGGAGACTTGAGGAGCAAAATCTCCATACTGATATTCACTCAGTATCTTGGGAGACCTTCCTAGTGTGGTTCAGAGGTCGTTTCTTATCCGACCACTGGCATCACCACTGAAGAGATGAGTATCACGCCTTGAGCTAGATGGCATTGTTGGTAGCGAACTTGGCCAAGACACTAGGAGACCATACTGATGTACAGTATGGTAGTGGTTTAGCAGCAGTGTCTAGTGCTCGAGGATGTCAGTCTCAAAGAGGTGCACCTTCTAGGCCTCAACAAGGGTCATCTCAGGGTAGTCAGCAGCAGCAGCAGGTATCACAAGGGAAACGTAAAGGTTTCCAGTCGAGGCAGGGGGATAGAAAATGGAGGCGTGTGAACCGCTTCAATTTTGGTAAGTCAGTCCAAAGTTCTCATCCGGTGGCTGACTAGAGTAGTGTGCAGCAGTCGACTGCACCTTTAGGAGTCAGAGGGGTTGGTAGTAACACGGGGTGTTACTCTTGCGACCAACAGGGCCACCTTGCTAGGGTTTGTCCGAGGTGGAACACTTCTGGAGTTGGTCGCTCAGTGCAGGATACTCACCCTCAGGGGTCAAGGTTTTGATTTGTATGCAGTTTGTATGAAGGAGTTATATCCCTACTGGTTTGTAGGCTTCCAGGAGTAAGCCTGAACCTAGGCGGGGAGGATGTAATACCCCTCCATTTTTCTCTATTGTGCGACTATGTTGTTCCTCCTTTATGCTTTAGTCTAGTGTTGTACTTTGACTATGTACTTGGTTACAATTGATCAATGTTTTATCGTGATGTATTTTGATGTGATTATTATGGCATGTTTGGAATTAGCATAAGTGAATATTTAAATTTATGATGTTTCATACTTTCGATTGTGCTGCTATGTTAGATGCGTCAGTTAGAACTATTGTATTGGTGTAGAGGACGGTATCGCATCACTCACTTGCGAGTGCCCTGCGATCTCATGATTTCCTCTTCACGGTGTGCCTTATTTATGACATATTATTGCATGTGGATATATTCTGTGTTCGCAGGTTGACAGGTACAGGACATCGACTCCACCCGGATTCATAGGTTCAAGCGTGTCCATTGCCCAACGACATTTGATTGGGAGATAGTAGCTAGGATTTTCGTGCCAAGTCGTCACCCTGGTCATAGCGTGTTGGCAGTCATAGTGTGGTCCAATTGTTCTATTTTGTTCCATTTGCCTTGTTTCAGTTTATTTTGGAGGTTAGGATAATGTTAGAAATGTGATTAAATTATTGTTTAATTTAATTTAATTAATAAATATTTTAATCTTATGGTAGATTTATTTTATTAATTGATTAAGTTATTTATGTTGAAATGAATTACATTGTTCATTTTCGAAATGCATGCATATTTGAGTTGGAATTGAAAATTGAGAAAATGAATTAAATGTCAATTCTAAAATTTGGAAATTCAAAAATTCAAAAAAAAAGATATTTCCTATTTTTGTTTTCTGGAATTTATGACGGTGGGTGTAGGATTTTTGGAAGGAATTTTGCATATCTTTGAATTTCTTCACAAAATCAAAAAATGGAGTTTTTGGAGAAAAATTGAGAAGAGAAGGGGAAGGATTGCTAAATTTTGTGGGTTTGGAGAAAAGGCTCAAGGAATCTGTAGAGCTTAAGAGGGTTTCATAGCACCATCAGGTTCTTCATCACTCTTCAAGAAAAATCAGGTTCTCATCTTATTTTAATTGATTTTTGTTTGTTTCAATGGCACATGTGTTGTAGTGAAAACAGTTGTAACATGTTGATTGTGTGCAAACAATAAACCATTCCAATTCTTGCTTTCAAAACTTGTAGAACACCACTCCTTGGAAGGATAGTTTGCAAGATTAAAATGAAATCTTTTTTATAAAGTTAGTTTTCTTTCTTCATCTTTGTGTTCTTCAATTTGTTGGAAATCTCTTTTTTGTAGATTGAAATGCATGTATATATATATATGCCTATGTTTATTATTTTAATTTTTTTTTCTATAGTAGGGTTATGCTGGGCCAAAAAAATAATCCCTTATTAAAGTCTGTATCTTTCTTGTTTATGGTTTTGGTTTTTTTTTTTTTTAAATATAAGCAAAATAAACAAATGACAGTCATGTTTTATTTAATAAAAAAATTATTTTGAAAATTTTGTTGGGGGGCTGGGGCTCACCCCACCACTGCTCCCTTGGGAAGCGGAGTGGGCGAGTGCACCCAGCGCAACCCCCGTCCGTGGCCTGAGCGGACCGCACAGTGCGCGACCACCAATAGTGGTGGCTGGTTGTGCTCTGTGCAGCCCGTGCCACCATAGTTGGTGGTCGACTCCGCCGCCCGTGCCAGCACCCACCCGCTACCTTCCGCCTCCCTCCCCTCCTGCCGATGGCGCTGCCTCCTGCAGCCGCCACAGCCGAAGCCGCCGCCGCCGCCTGGTAAAACCACGGTCGACGCCGAACACCTCTCCTAGCCACCTTAAGCACGAAGCCCGAGGTCATGCGGCCCAACCCTAGGTTGGCATGCGAACCGAGGCTCATGCTTGGACTTTGTTTAAAAAAATTTTAAAAATATTTATATTATGATTTTTTATTATATTTTAATATTATAAATTTTATAATATTTTAATATTATAATTATTATAATATTTTAATATTATAATTATTATAATATTTCTTTAGTCCATTATAATATCACATTTTAATATTATGATTTAATATAATATTAAAATGCTTTTAATAGATTAATATTATAACTTATATAATATTATATAATATTATGTGGGATTTAAACAATTATAATCATATTAATATTTTAATATTAATATTTTGGAAATGCGTATTTCATTTTATTATTACATTATTTAAATGGGGATGTTTTGTTTTTGAAAAATGAGTTTTATTGAATGTGGAATAAATATTTTATTTAAAATGGGATTATGCTTTTATCTGAATTGTTGGAATACGAATAAATGGTTCATGTATGTAAATGCTACGTGGAAATAAAATGATTTTTAAATGGTGTATTTAATTTAGTTCATTTAACGCATTGATTACTAAATGCTAGTGAAGAAATGGGTTTAGTGAATCCAAAGTGGATTTGATTCTTGTCTCGTTTTGATCTATTCGTATTGTCATTTGGGAATTGTGGGTTGTAATATTTAATCAAGTCTTCTAGTTGGGTTTTCAAGTGTGTGGGTTGACGTACCGTGTAGTCAACCTTGGGATTGCCTTGGGTAGTGCGTTTAACCAATTTGCTCCCCGGTTATCATGAACGGGAGTGTGTTGACTGTATGTCATGGTTAGGGATGTGATATCCTTGCGTAGCACTTGTGTACTCTTGGGTTGTGGAGTTGTTCCACGTGTCATCTTAGAGGAGTGGCTTGTAACGAGGGTTGGCACACGAAGTGGTGCCAGGATAACTCATTGTAAGTTAGTTAATCAAGTGATAACTAAAACAATACTTAGAAGATTAGGACTAACTTCTCACTAATCAAGATAATTTTGCCTCACTCATAGACACAAGGACTCGTTTAGACTTGGGATGAGTGGGAAGGCTTGGAATGGCAAGGTCATCTACCTTGTCCGTACGAAAGGTATTTGATTTTGCATGAGTGAGTATGGGGGCCGGGATTCAGTAGAGATCACCAAGATAACCCTTAGTGGGGGCCAGAGCCTATGAAGATTCCCAGAGGATAACCCATGATGAGTTGTGCAATGACACTCTTTCTAGGACAACAGTTGGTACTTGTTTAGTATGTGTATGGTTCCCTTAACATACTTAATCTGCTTTATTTTTGGAATCAATTTGACCATGTAGAGTTGTACTTATGTTGTACTTGCATGGTGTTTGAGTTATACTTGAGTTGTACCTTGTGTTGTACATGTGGTTGGGTATGTCAGTTTGGTTCAGTTTTGTGTTAGCCTGTGTCTAGAGGTAGATGGTCTTGGCTAGGATTCCTTGTTACTATCTCCTAGCACGGGAGGTGGGCCTTTGGGTTCCAATTGGTTGGGTGGCGTGCACCTAAATCCATTGGGTTCTTTCTTCATGATCTTGTGAACGAGACTTCCAGTTGGAGAGCTCGTTGGTTTCAGTTTCAGTTCTTGCTTTATTTTATTTCAATTTTTCGTATAATTGTTACCCCTCATTGTTATCAAGGTGGATTTTGTAATTGTAATTGTGTATATTGGACTTACCTCATTCGGGGAATGAGAATTGTAAACCTATTGTTTAAATGAATGGATTATTGCATTTGAAAGTTATTTATTTTGCTTGTTGTAAAAGGATCTTACTTGGAATGAACATGTTATTTCATTAATTAAATTATTGACATGGATTTTATTTATGTTTGTATTGAGGTTCTATATAACCTCTGTCTCGTAACCTTAGAGGTTGTTGGCATTAGTTAGTGAACTTACTTATTAATTATTCTTTAAAAAAAAAAAATTAGCCTGTTTAAGTAGTTGTTGCAACTTCCTCTAGGGTTGCATGGCTGGGCGTTATACAAACGCCCACCCCCCATGCTAGGAGATAGTAACAACATAACATGGACAAAGATCTACAACCTCTAACCATAGACAGACTCATACTGACACAACCAAACACAAGTACAACTCTCACATCACTGACATAGGTCACATTGCTTCCAGACATAAAATAGATCGAGTATGTTCAGAGAACCATACACATAAAACAAATACCAACTGTTGTCCTAGACAGAGTGCCATCGCATAGCTTGTAATAAGTTACCCTCAGCAGATCTTCATTGGCTCCGGTGTTCCTAGTGATCTCTACCGACCCTCAGCCCTCATACTTACTAGTGCGGAATCAAATACCTCTCGTACTGACAAGATAGATGACCTTGCCATTTCAGGCTTTCCCACTCACTCCAAGCCTTAACTAGCACTTGCGACTATGAGTGAGGCTGGAACTTATCTTTTTTAGTATGTGGTACTCCCCAAATTTTCATTACAATTTTAGTTATCAGTTGATTAAACTTACTTCCAAAGGTTACCCAAATCTTACCTCTTACGGGCTCTGGCCCCTACTGGAAGCCACTCTTCTATTTGACAACACACAAACAAAACTAACCACCAAGGGAATCACAAGTGTATACAGCCTAGGCATCAAAACCACTCCATCTCAAGGAGGAAACAAATAATAAAACTCTCTCCACCAAATGGAGGCAACCAAAAAACATAGTCCACTCCTTCCATAAGAGGTACAAAACATCCTCGCTTGTGGAAATTGGGTAAATATTGAAAAGACATCATGCACTACCCAAGGGAAAAACAACTGGTTGACATAAGGTATCGACAACCCTCATCCTCTAAGATATTTTGGAAGACTTACAAATTTGGACTAACACATAATCCCAAATCCCTAAACACAACTTGACGAAATAGCTATTAAAGCATTCAAGTCATTAATCAAATCTAATATTTGGATTTCCTAAATCCATACTCATCCAATAGATAATGTTGACAAAGTCAAAGGCATGATAACAGGTTAACTCAAAAAATCATTTAAACCTATTACCTCTTCCATTGTTGGACATTTGAAACAATTAAACTCACTTCCCTTTACGAAATACAAAGAAAATAAAATATTTTAAGGCAATCACGAGGAAATTACTATCTTTGGATATTCTAAATCCATATCCCTTACATACTCTATTCTCAATAATATAATTACCCTAATAGAAATAAAATAAATTAAAATAACTAATTGCCTCTTCAATATAATCAATTCCTAAATTTACTTTTAAAAACAAAATAAAACCATGCAATTAAATCTTTTCAGTTTTCTAACCACATTCTATAACTCTTTCAATAATCTATATAAAACATGCAATTTATAAAATATATTTTCCCTTATCTATTTGACCATGCATTCAAATCTTATCTTTAAAAAAAACTCCATGCAAAACTCCATTACATGCACCCAATAAAATAAAATAAATATTAAATATACTCCCAATAAAAAAAATACTCATGCAATAAACACATCAAATATATATTAATATATTTTACTAACCAAATACATTATTTTAATAAAATATATCAATATTCAAAAAATAATTTTCCAAATGCTTATGTTATTTAAACATTTAAATACAACTGAAATGTTTTAAAACATTCTTTCTAAATATGCAAATTTACACACTATATTTACTAATCATTTATTTAATCCTATAAATAAATAATATATAATATAATATATATATTATATATTATTTAATCTGAATTAAAAATTTTACTCAAACCCCAACCGAAAAGGGCGGATGCCACTGTTCATGCATTGGTGTTTAATTTAAAATAAAAAATAAAAAAGCAAGGGGATTGTGGAAGGGTCGGCCGCAGCCAAACTCCCGCCCCACCTTCATAGTACCAGCGGCCTCCCCAATGGGGCTTGCGCTACCTCAAGGCAGCGCTCTCTCCACTTAGTGGAGGGCGTTGTCCTTGAGACAGCTGCACCTCCCAAGAGTTGGGGACGGTGGGGTGTTCTATGCACCCCCACCCAAATACCCATACATCACCCAAAACAAAACTGCGAAAAAGATATTTGCTTCTTTTTTTTTTAAATGCGGTTTTTTTTTTAATATATCCAGCAATGCATCGACCGTACAGTGGCGAAAATTAATATTCAATTCAATATTTAAAACAATAATATATATATATAAACAGATTTAACATAATAGATGAATTGAGGAAATTTTAAAAAAATATTCATCTACAGATGAAATTATGCAAAAAAATTCAGAGAACAACAAATTTCAGAGTTTCAACATTGATTATTTTAATCCATTTTCTTGAATTCCTAAACAATAAAACAACAATAAAACTTAAAAAGAAACTAAGTTACTCCTAAAAGCTTTCAAATTCTCTAGGTTTCTCCACCGAGGTTTTTCAAAATAAATTTGTTTTCTACCGAGATTTAAATTCTCTAAAACAATCTAAATGTGTTGTTTTACCCATAAGTTTGATTTAATAAAGAAACAAACAATTTCCTCAAATAAATTAAATTCTACAAAGGTTTTTACAATTTCCCTGAAGAATTTTCACAGGAAAAAAAAACTTCCAAAATCTAAATAATTAATTTCTATTCTCAAATAGTAATTTCTATTCCTAAATTAATTTAACAAGCAATTATTTAATCAATACCAATTTAATTTAAACAAATCAAGAACAATAAACCACAGAATAAAACCTGGTGTTGAAGCTACAGGAAAAGAAGATTTTTGATGCAGAGCCTCCTCCCAAGATCTCTCAATTTCTCTTCAACCATGTAGGAAATCCAAGCAAGCAAACAATCCAAATGCACAACCAACATCAACATAATTTTCCAATTTCAATTCCACAGCCAAAAATTTCTTCAAACCATTCTCTGTGCAATTTTTCCAAAAATATCCTCTCAAACCTGAAGAAGGTTTTTCCTCTCCAAAATTCTCTCCGTGAATAAATTTGCAACAAACTCTTCTAATTAATTAAACTTCCACATGTTGGCATAATTGAAAATATCTTCAACAACCAAATCTAATTTGCATGCAATATAAAATTTAAAATATTATATTAACTCCAAAATTTTGAAAACTAACTTTTCTTTTAAAATTTAATTTTAATTCCAAATTTTAATTTAATTCCCACAAATTGAAATTAAATTCCTAAATGAATTTTAGTTCTTTTCTTCCTTTTTATTTTTGTAACATCCCATTTAATTAATTAATTTAATGTTTTAATAACTAAATTCAACCCCTTGGATTAAATTAAATAAATTTAATAAATTTAATTTAATTAAATAATTTAAATATAAACTTTTATCCACATTGCATAATTTAAATTAAATAACCATCAACATGATTTAATGCAATTATTCTAAACATCTATTTCCAAATCAAGAATCCTTTCAGAATTAAATAACATTAACGCAAGGAAATCGACTCAACACACACGATTGATGACACACTATGGTTAGGGTGTAGACTTGACACAGGTTACCTAGCTACTATCTCCCGTTCAATTTAACCGTTGGATCGACACACTCAAACCTGTGAAACCAGGTGGAGTCGATGTCATGTACCTGCAATCCTGAAAACATAGTAACCAACATCATATGATATAAACAGCATAAAATACACACCATGAAGAGGAAATCACAGAATCTCAGGGTGCTCGCAAGCGAGTGATGTGAACCCATCTCCTTCACCAATTCACTCGTCAAAACTGACATTTACATCTTACTCAATAATCTCATATTAAAATCACATGTTATATCTACTAAATTCCATACATCATTAAAGCATGTAAAACAAATCATCAGATAAACCACATCACATCACATAAAATAGTTCTTCGCTCTATAAATAGCGATCAAATACACACACAATATAAAGTATCTGAATATCCAGAAACATAAATCAAAACAAAACAAGGACACACTGTCCAGTCCAGAAAGCAAAACAGAGGGGTGTTACAGAATTTCATGATTGAAACTATTCATTGTGGAATTTTTTCTTGTATTTTCACTTGTAGAGTTTCATCTTGCATATACACTTGTAGAGTTTCTATTTGCATTTGAACTTTTGCAGTTTCAATTTGCATTTACACTTGTGGAGTTTCAGCTTGCATCTGCACTTATGAATTTTCAGCTTGCATTTACACTTGTAAAATTTTGTTGTGTTATTGCACTTTAATATTTTGACAATGATTTATTTCTTGTAACTATCAAATCTTGAAACCGTTAAACTTCCTAAGGTCTTAAGTATAAAAGAACATTGTCTTCATTTTTAGGGGTATTTTGGGAATGAATAGAATACATAGGGCTGAGTATTGTAACCATATAATGGTGATGTAAGATTGTAGGATTGTAGGTTTGTAAACCCCTATTATAACATTTTTTATAAGAAATAAAGTGTGTTTGTTGAAATCAGGTGTGGAGAGTGTTTTAGGATATGTGATTGGGCAGTCTAGTAAGACCCCTCATCACGATTGCACCAAATATAAAGGTAAAATACTCTAAAATTATTTAAAATTAGAAAATTTCTATCTAGAAATTGAAGCTTTAACAATTAGGTGTAAAAGGTGAATAAGACATGTAGTTTCAAATTATTATTATTATTCCTACTCACCAATCATAGCCTTGTGTTATAATGAGCTTAGTGGGATTAAATTATTTGTGTATAAACCAATTGACATAGAAAATATATGAGGTAAGCACATCTAGATATAAATGACTAACATTCATTCAATGTGTTTGTAATGAATAAATAAGATAAATAAAAGAAAAAAATTATAAATAATTTAATTATTTTATAATAAATAATATTAAACTAATTTATACTTAATTATTAATTGTGATAAAAAAAAATTACTATAAATTCATTAAAGAAAGAAAAATATACGTTTTCAGTAAATATCCCCACTTGTGCTCCATCCCAACCATCATATTATCTAAGATAGAATGAAATGTTTTATTTTTATGAAATTGTGTAGAAGCTCAACTACTCTTGTTTCTCCTCTCAAAAAAAAATCCCTAAAATCATCAAACATGAGAACTCACTCTTGTAGAGAGATGGAGGACAACCATAAATGAGACATTCTACAACATTATTGTTAAGGAACCCGTCCTCACTCACTACTCATAATTTTAGATGTGCTTGTGGGTTTGGTCATTGTCTCATAAAATAGGTAGAAGATGACTTGATGTTCTAAACTCAAGGTTTACTGATTTTTTTTTATTTTTTATTTTTTTTGCTTAATTGAATTGTTTACATCTATTTCTTATATTGTCTCATAATGTTCACTTACAAAATGTATCAATATTTAATTACATTAATATATTATGAAATGAACATGTTTTTCATGATTATTATAGTCTATTTTTTTGAAGAAAATTTTTTATCTATATGTAACTGATTAAATTGTGACATCAAGTTCCATGCACTTTAATGTTTATGTTAAGTTAAAACTAATTCTTCTACACATTCAAAACAAAATGAAAAATGTTATTTCTAAAGGTCAAAGAAAAAGTAATGTGGTGTTTATCCAAGATAACAACACTCTTTATATAAGAAATATTTGCATGACATGGACAAAGGAAGTGGTTGTTAAAAAAATATGGGGAATGGAGTTAAAAAAAAATTATTACAATATATGATCTCAATAAATATGCATAAAAGAACAAAAAAAAATATTAATAGAGTGTGTATATAGAATGTAATAGTATGATGAATACAAAAGGAATGAGCAAGTAGACTGGAGACATTTTTTCTTTTATAAATTTTATTTTTCAGTTTTACTTTGCAATGTTTTAAATTGAATTGAATTAAATCAGAAGTTATTAGTGTTCAGCAAAGACACAATCTGATGCTTATAATTCATTCTCTCCTCTATAAAATTTTCGCAAATCTTGAGGCCTTCTTTTTCGCTTTCTATATATAACCTCTACAATCTTCATTTGAAACTTTTCTATGCCTTTGTTTCCAATTTTTTGATCCTTTATGTTTCCCTTCAATAAATTATATTTTACTTTACAATTATAAATTAATCACAAAACTATAACTTCTAAATAACTAATGACTCCAATGGTAGACAATAGCCTTATAATATAAGGTTTTACTTCTAATGACATCAATATAAGTATAGCTATAATGTTAGGTCATGATCAAGGTGTCCTATACAATTATAAGCAAACCTTGTTGAATGTTAATTATATAAATAGTCATTGAATAGAAACTAGGTATTAATTTTGTTTGCATATGCATATATATGTATGTTTTGGTTCTAGGAAAATTCACATCGACAATTCATCACCATAGAAAATTCACCGATGGAAAATTGACCACCAAGTAAAATTCACCGCCAACAATTCACCATGGCAAAAAATTAACCGCATTAATATTTTTTAATATATATTTCAAAAACTTTGATTTTATTAAAAATATTAATACGGTTAGGTTAATTTTTCGCCGCGATGAATTTTCGAATGTCGTATGTTTTAAGTTGCTATCATGTACAAATTGATTGATCTTAAAATTCTCTTCCATTAAAATTGTATATGTTACAATACAAAAATTTGACATCAGATACAATCATAACTACTCTCTACACTACCTCCATCTCATTCCATTTAATTTTACACCTCAATCTTCTATCCAACACCATCTCAAATCTTCCACTCAAAACAATAGAACTCATTCCAAAAACAATCAAAACATTCTCTCAAATTATCCCTAAATCCTCCAGTTTGCTAGCGTCTTTCAGCTCTACAATTCTTACTTTGATTTAAGCAGATACATTCGATGGCTCAAACCAAAATTAAAATGTAACAAAACTGGAACTGAGAAATGTAATAAGGTTGAGTATAGGCTTCCCATGTTTTCAGCAACCCACAGCCGATCAGCAACTTTCAGAGGCTACAATCCACATATGGTTACTCTTTGTGTGGAGATAATATTCAGCAAAGTTCATCATCAGAGAAATGCTTCACAACACGCTTATTTCACTTATCTTAATTGGCCGAATGCATAAATACAGAAATGGGCATGCAAGTTGGGTACTTTTCTGTTTTCACATTTAAAAATAAATAATAAATAAATTAAAACTTTTCTATCAAAGTTTTTATTTTTCGTTCACTTTCATTAGAAAACCACTTTCAATTGAAGATGGTTGATATGTGATATTAAGAAAGTTTTTATACTGAGGAAATAATTTATTAATTGGAGGTTGGTATGCGATAGTTAAGTCGTATTCTTTTTAATGAAGAAAAATTTAAATTAGTTGAAGGTGGTTGTCATGTGATAGTCGTGCTGTCTTTCTTTTAGATTAATTGAAGGCAGCTAACATGTGATAATAAGGAGATCATTTCAATGAAAGAAAACTTTCATTAATTGAAGGTGGTTGACATGTGATAGTGAGGTTGTCTTCCTTTTAATGAAGGATATTCTAGATTAATTGAAGGCGGCTAACATGTGATAGTTGTAAGGAAGCAAAGGTGTGCGGAATCGCTTCCTACGCTAATCTTGAGAGAACGAATATGCAGATTTCAACTTAACTGATTACAGGAATCTCAAGAAACATACAAGAACATGAATAAAACAATGAACACATAAGACAATGATTATCGTGGGGAAAACCCTTACGGGAGAAAAACCCCACCCTCTAAAACCTGCATAATGTATTATCAAATCAAAGAAGATTACAATACACTTGCAATGCAAGTTCTTACAAGAGCATCACCTCAACTCAAGCTTGGAGAGACACCACTAGCATCCTTCTAGCACCCAGCCTTGCAAACAAAACTCCATTATGTAAACTCCTCCCCAAGCCCTCCTTATATAGTGATTTACAACCTGGAAACCATTTGTGGTTTTACAAAACCATGGGCTTAACCACCATGCCACATGTTGCCCATTTTTGACATTTACATTTCCAAGATGGAAAAACAACCAGGTTAAAATAGTAATCCCGTCCATAATTTTGTCCTCTAGTTTAGACCCCCATAAAAGACATAAAACAAATTAACTATGCTCTAAAAATGGCCCTCCTATATTCTACTAAGGACAAGGCACCTTTTAACAACTCATACACCTTTTTCCAATGCATAAACATGTGGAAAACTGCCACAAACAAATTCTGTAATTTTCATGGAAAAGGCTTGCAAGGTTGAGACATATTTCTCAACAATAGTAAGGAGATCTTTTCAATGAAAGAAAACTTTCATTAATTGAAGGTGGTTGGCATGTGATAGTCAAGTCGTCTTCCTTTTAATGAAGGAAAATTTAGATTAATTGAAGGCGGCTAACATGTGATTGTAAGGAGACCATTTCAATGAAAGAAAACTTTCATTAATTGAAGGTGGTTGACATGTGATGGTAAGGAGGCCTTTTTAGCAAAGAAAAACTCATTAATTGAGGGTGATTGACATGTGATAGTAAGAAGGTCCTTTTAACAAAGAAAAAATTTCATTAATTGAAGATGGTTGGCATGTGATAATAAGGTAGTCTTTTTAACCAACAAAATTTTTCATTCAAAAATATTCAATCAATTTCACCTTTTATGATCTATTTTTGAGAAAAATGAAAACATCAAAATAAGACTTTATTTTTGAAGAACCCAATAAATATCTATAAATAATCAACAATTTCATATTTAATGTATTCATTTACCAAATCACAAATATATTAATTAGAATGTGTAACATCATGTCTAATTGTCATCTTTTTTTCAAACTAGAGGATGCACAATTTTGAGATTGATAATAAATTTTAATAATAATAAATATTTATTTAATTTTTTATCTTTTCAATTGAAATACTTATGTCAATATTTTAATATGGTGAATTTATTATTAGAGATATTTATATCATCATTAAAGTGTCAACAAAATTAATTATGTGTCTTTTTCTTAACTTTCTTTAATATGTACAGATGAATTAAATATAATTATTAGGTAATGATCAAAAGTCTAAGTTGTTAAAGTTTTAGTTTTAGTTTTTATACAATATTGTAATGGTGAAATTAGCATACTTATATCATTTTCACTTCAATATTATGTCCATTTTGGTGAAATGCCTTAAATATAATAATATACCAAAAAGTAGTACACTCTTGTGCTAGGTTTTGATCCCTATGCATCTTCATGTACCAATGTTTACACCAATTCTTATGCATTCTCCATTTGTTCACCATTAATACACTATCATTCACACTTGCTTCCATTTATTCACTCCTTACCTCCATATTATCATTTTAGTACCATGGTGAATATCTTTGAGTGGTACATGATTGATCCAATTCAATCTCACTATGTGTAAGAATGAAGCCAAAATTCAAATATTTAAATTTAAATTTAAAATTTTGAATACCTCCTTTTACTAACCATTATGGGCTCACTTTGCACATATTTTGTGCAACATGTTATGTAATATTATCTAATGATATTCAATGTGCAATTAATTGAGAAAAGTGATATATATAGCTACAAGAAGGAAAACATTAACATGTACATTTAAAATAACAAATAATTTGTATTACAATCATATCTGCCACCTACATGTTTGTGTATGTTTGCTTCAATATTGCTTTGTGCCATTAATCTAATCTAACAAGGGAGTTGACCTAGAAGGACTTGCTCACATATCAACTTAGTAGTCTCCTAAAGGTGTTTGTAAACACTACCTTGGTAAATTCAAATACTAAACAAGTGAAGCCTGGAACATTTACAAGTGAATATAGTGTCCATTAATTCTCATGAAATAGAGATCAATTATGTATGGCAAGTCAAATATGTAGTAATCAAGATTGAGCCCATGTAGTTTCAGATTAATATTCATTACATTCTACGTATATTTAGATTCTAAGACACGTTAATTAGATAAAGGAAACATAATATCTATCACAAGTAATAATTTACTTTAAAATTCATTATCGATCAATTTTACAATTGAATACCCTAATCCTCTTATTTAATTCTTGCATATTTATTTTAATAAATCTTCCTAGCTAATTAATTTAGGTTAACTTTATGCTTAATTTAATTGTGTTTATTTGTTTCCTTAGATTCTTTTATGTAAAAGGCATTTTATTCTTCATACGTTATTGGTCAATCCAATGTTTTTGTACAAAACCTATGCTTTTCTTTATTTTCTTCATTACGATTTCAAATCTACTTTTTCTAGTTACTTATGATCTCTCATACCAAAGTCACCAAGGATTTGAGTTTTATTTTGGGTGATTATTCATTTCTCTACTTTTTCTAGGGTTTTTCTTACCATTTCTTGACCTTTTTCCCCATTCTACCCACTCTTATGTTTGCCTTTCAGGGTTTCAATCCACTTTAGATTTGATTATCAACTAATTTTTTAGTATTTTTAATCATTCATTAGGTCATTCCTATCAATCCTTTAGGATTTTGAGATTTATTTGCATGCCAAAGTCTCTTCCACCTCATCTCCCTTTATGAAGGAGTGCACACTTAAATCCTCACATGATTAATCTATTACAAATGGTGTACCCAATGACATTCGCATACATACAATTGTTACTCCCAAATTAATTACCATAAAAATAAATACTAGATGATCACATGATGAACATGCAGCTAAAAAAATCGCATAATAACTTGCTAGATTAGCTACTGCAAAAAGTACTACCAATTATTAGATATTATTTAATATGCTCATTACAAATCCCTTTGAGTTAGAGATATTATGTCATTAATGCTAATATTTCACTCCCTAGAACTTTGACATATCAATCTACATATCTCCATCCATTACCACACATCCTCCTACTATTTTCCTATTTCATGATGCATCTTCCTCCCAACTTCCCCTAATTTTTTTCCTTGTTATGGGTTACCTCCTAATTATACTACTTCCACCATTCTAGCATCTTATATTTGTTGTCTCACATATAATCATCCACCCACTACTACCCCACTTAGTGTAGCTCTCATCATATCCATCACTCCTCTAATTCCATCCACTAGCACCAGCCCTACTCATACTATCTCTCCTTCCAATATGACTACTACCCACTCCCTTTCTTATTGTATTCCTCCTTCCCTTCCTATGCACTCACCCTATTTCATATTTTCATCTATTCCCATACCATATTTTATTATTCCTTATACTCATCCTTATATACCCAACACTCAACCTCGTTTATATTATATAGGATCTAAACCTCTCTTGTTACTATTCCTTCACCCTAGATGCACTAATGTCAAAACTAGAAAGAGAAAATTGATACTATTCCAAAGGGAAATCATATTGATGATTTTATGGAAGCTAGGCACACACCATTAATATTTTAGATTGTTACATATTCTCTACCTGTTGCTTTCTTGACATCTTGTTTTATGATGTACAATGGAAAAGGTGACCTAAATACATATTTTTGTTATTACATGAGAAAATTCTTAAACTTTTTATCTATGAGGATAACTTATTATCTAAACCATTTCCATGGACTTTATAAAATTATGCTACTTAATGGTTATTTTTATTACTTTATGGGTTTATATTCATATACTTTTTTTATTTTACCAAGACATTTTTGAAACAACTCAAAGCCAATATGGCCTTAAGGTCAACATATCAAGCTCTTTTATTTGTGTGCCCAAGGACCAAATAAACATATTAGTTATTATTTTATAAGTTTTTAGTCTCCTATTCCAAGTTACACCATCCCTTGCATGAATCAATATTTGTAAACTATTTTATCAAGGGATTTATTTAAATAATTTCCAACAATATGTACCTCAATAATTTAACATATTTCAAGGACCTTTGTACACATGTATAAATAGTTGAATTTAATATTCTTGTGAATAATGTTTTCAATTATGGGTCATCAACTTCTAATACTTCATCAAACCATTCTAAATTTCAAAAGCATAAAAAAAAATATTAGGGTAAAAACCAAAAGGATAATAAGAATCAAGTTGCTAAAGCTTGTGATATTATTTCTTTCAAAAAAATGCCCTTAAGATAATTTCAAAAACTATAAGAATGTTTGGATTATATGCTTTAAATTAAATTATCTTAGACAATAAAAAAAATATGATGGTTAAAAATGTTAAATAAATCACATGGTTAAAAAGATAAGAGATAGATTGACATTATTGTGGCATTCTTTTATCTCAACATCAAAAGATGTGAAAACCTAATGGAGAGAACACTCAAGATTTATTCATTTTTAATGATTTATTGAAAACACACTTTTGGGCATTGACATATAAGTCCAATCCTTAGGGTTGGATGACCAAGGAAAATCCAACCATAAGGGTTGAAAATGTACCCAACATAGGTACAAATGTGAGTTTTTTATAATCCGCTCACATTTCTACAAAATACAATTTCTAGAAATAGTAAAAAATCATGTGGGTCTTATGGTTTTGGACCCACATGCTTTGTTTTATCTTCCATACTATGTGTTCTTTAACATAGATTTGGATAGGATGTGGTAGGTTCCATGGAAAAAGCTTGCCCCCAAGCAGGGATAACTTTAAGAAACCCCCCCCTCGGCGCAGGTGTAAAATCCTAGCGAATCCTGTATACTTCTCGATGAAAAATATTAAATTTATTGGCGATTTTTTTCATTTTTCGAGGAAAAAAAATAATCCCCATTGGTGAATCTTTTATAATCCCTGGAAGTCTATGGGAAATCATGGCGAATTGCAATTTTTTTAAATCGAATAAACCTGTTTTTCAAACCAGAATTTTTTTTCCATTGGCGATTAAAACCTTTTTTCAAAGAAAAAAGTATATTTTCATTGGCGAATTAAAATGAATCTAAAAATAATAAAAAAATCCAATGGCGAAATAAAAATCATATAGGCCATTCGATGGACAACAGTAGTTGCATTGCGGAAGTAAATCTATCAAGCAGTAGACTTGCGATTTGAAACCTCTGGAATATCACTAGAACCATTAGATTTCTAGAAATCAATGGTTGAGATTTTACTAATGTACAAATGGTTATAAAGTTCTATTTCTCAGCGATTGGGTGACCTCGGCGAGATGCACAACTTTCGAAGTGATAACTCATTTAATGAATTGTACAATGCCATTAAGGGATGTCTTCTCAAACACCAACTGGATAGATCTTAAATAAGGTATTAAGGAGTTTGGAGAAATGGATTTAGTAGCAAATTGTAAAGTTAAGTGAGCCTGCATACGAGGAAAGGTGGCAGCATTTTGAACTCCATACTTAGAGTTTCCTCAAAATGGTACTTCCAGCCGATATTAGGGTATGGGAAGATGAAATTGTGGCCTTCATACAACCCAATTTGAATTGGCCTGAACAAGAGCAACTTGACATCATTTCCCAGCTACGTTCAGTGGCGTGGAAAGAGAAAACCAGCTATGTCGAGTACAACAGGGTGATTTTTGTTTTAGAAGAAGAAGAAGAACGCGCTAAATTTCATAATTTTGTTATGGAAATGTAGTTGGAACTATACAGAGTCTCAGAACCTCTAGCGGTTTAACAACGTTACAACATACATGAATCCTTTAGTGAATTGTGAATTTGTGACACATAATGATAAGGGGGCATAGTTTCAGCTTTTGAGCGCTTTTTAAATGTTGATTGTATAGGGTGTAGGGTGACAGGTCTATGAAACCACATTTTTGGCATTAGAGAGATAAAAATTCTAAATATTTGTATTTATCAATGCTTCCTTTTAATTATGAATGAATTATATTTCTTCATGATAATTGTTCAATGTTTATCTGTTAGTGTTAGGTCAAATTCAGAATGCTTATTTTTTCATCTCTGAGACTTTGTGTTCAGATTAATTCATCGCTCATTCACTCTTTTCAATGCCTTGGATCTTGATGTTGTACATTTCATTTCATTTAAATTCTCAATCTTTTTGAAGAAACTGTGGTTGGCAGTGGCAGTGGCGGCAATTAATGCCATATCTGATATGAACATCCGAAGCAATTTCTTGGACAACTCATAGCTTTAATGAAACAAGATTTGTAATGATTTCATATCATTTGAATGAGTGATTTTGACAACTTGTCAGCTTGAGGTAGAGTTCAAGTTGGCACTAGCAAGACGTCAATCAAATTAGAAATTTTAATTATACAGACTGGTAGCGGCACTGGTGGCCCATAAATAGGGATAGTGATTCATTGATTAGTAGATAGTGCCATAAGGGTTTTTATTTTCTAGGTTTAATAAGGATTCACAAAGAAGATGATGCAGTATTGGGGATACTGTAAATTCTCCTACCTACAATTATGTAGTTACAAAGTAATCAATAAAAGAGGAATTTCCTTCAAGTTCAAAATGGGTGGAATTGGAAAGAAGTTGATTTGGTTAACCTGAATTTTTAGATGGGTTTTGAACCAGGATGAGGAGCTCTGATGGAGATAAGTGCTATCCAAATGCATAGAGGTTGCAAGTAAAAGCTGGGAGTAGATTTGTTTCTCCTTCTGTATTGTAACAGCTCCCATTTCCCCAACATGGTTGACCAAGCAAGCTCCATGCATTTATTTTCAAAGAGATGTTTGTTTCTCATCTTCTGTATGACTCTGGTTCTCGAAGGGGATAAGTACATTTTGTATCTTCACGGCTCCCATTTCCCCAAGAGTGATTGGAACCCCCTTTTCCCAGCATGGTTGGCAAATCCACCAGCAGAAGCTTGGAATCATGAATTTATTTTCAGAGCCAAATTTATTTTTAGAGATAGATGTGTATTAGGTTTTCAGCAACAAAGCTTGGAAATAGGAATTAATTTGTAGTCCATTGTAACGAGCAACAACTTAGAATAAATTATTAAATTTTGTCTATGTAAAGTACTAAAGTGACACACTGACATATGTTATTTATACAAAATAGGAGCTACAGTGCTACTTGTCTGTAAAAAGATATGTAATAATGTGACACTGAAATTCAATTGCAATAAAATAAATGGTTGTGCTGTGCTATTCTTGAATCTTCGTTATTCATTTACGTTTAAGAGTAAAGAGTTGTTTTTTGAGTTCGGAACTTCAGTGTCACTGTCTATTAATAATTTAATATGTTCAAATCAATTTTTTTTCTTTTGAGAAATTAAGTAATATACTCTATGCAATATGCACTTGAGAATTCATGGTTATATTGGGCCATCGGGGGAATGCAATCATTCGTTCCATCAATGTTTATGTGTTACAATGATGTGCTTACTTTTGTTGATTCTATCAGTATATCGGGGACTGGAAGCGGTCAATGCACCTTATGAGTTATGAGCCTTTGCCTTTGGGCCATCAGCGGGGCTGTGATGGGGGTTCCACCAATAAAGCATTGTTAGGCCGATGCCTATGGTATTGACTTTAAAACACATGTGTCATGTTAATTTTTTTAAGTTAATATCATAAATTAGTAAATTACTAAAGTTTCAAGTTCAACCGTTGGATGAACATTTGATGTATGGTTGTAGTTACATTCCGTAATGAAATGAACAGAGCGATGGGCTTCCCAACTTAAACCTTCAGAATTACCCTATATCCGTTAGATTTAGAAAGATCGACGGTTAAGATTATGACAATAGCAAACAATCAATATGAAAATTTTATGACGGTTTGACTTTGGTCATTTAAATGCCTATCAAAAAAAATGTTTAATTTACGAATTTTTATATAAAATCTTTTATAAATGGATTATCTTGAAAAATTAGAAAAAAATGATAATTATTAGTGATAAATATAAAAATCCATTGTTATAATTAACAACTAACAAAAGATTCTAAAATCATATTAAAATAAATCTTATTAAATATATTCTAAAAATTAAAAAATAATTATGTTTTATTTTGAAAAGATTCTAAATTAATATATATTTTTATAATAATATTATAAATCATATATATTAATATAAAAAATGATAGCTATTATAAAAAAGTCAAAAGTTTCTAAATTCATATTAAAAATATTCAAAAAATTTATATTCTATTTTCTTTTTATAATAAAAATTATAAAATTATATATATATTATAAATTAAAATACTATATAATAATTTTTTACGATTTAATAAAAATATAGCAAGTCAAACTATACGGTCTAATAAATTTTATAGCTATAATATACGGTCTAAAATTGAAAAAACGGTCAAATATGTAATAGACCATCAAATTCCGTAATGACATGCACAAAGCTATGGGCTTCCCAACTTAAACCTCCGGAATTACCCTATATCCGTTAGATTCAAAAAGATCAACGATTAAGATTATGACAATAGCAAACAATCAATATAAAATTTTTATGACGGTTTAACTTTGTTCATTTAATGCCTATCAAAAAAATTGTTTAATTTACGAATTTTTATATAAAATCTTTTATAAATGGATTATCTTGAAAAATTAGAAAACAATGATAATTATTAGTGATAAATATAAAAATCTACTATTATAATTAACAATTAACAAAAGTTTCTAAAATCATATTAAAAATAAATCTTGTTAAATATATTCTAAAAATTAAAAATAATTATGTTTTATTTTGAAAAGATTCTAAATTAATATATATTTTTATAATAATATTATAAATCTTATATATTAATATAAAAAATGATAGCTATTATAAAAAAGTCAAAAGTTTCTAAATTCATATTAAAAATATTCAAAAAAGTTATATTCTATTTTCTTTTTATAATAAAAATTATAAAATTATATATATTATAAATTAAAATACTATATAATAATTTTTTACGGCTTAATAAAAATATAGCAAGTCAAACTATACGGTCTAATAAATTTTATAGCTATAATATACGGTCTAAAATTGAAAAAACGGTCAAATATGTAATAGACCATCAATTTTCGTAATGACATGCACAAAGCTATGGGCTTCCCAACTTAAACCTCCGGAATCACCCTATAACCGTTAGATTTAAAAAGATCAACGGTGAAGAATTTGCATCTTGTAGACCTAAGATGTGTCATTCACTTTAATGTTCCAATTTCTAGAAACAAAGCATTTAAAGCACTTTGTACTACTAAGTGTCAACTGTCAAGTGATTAATGTTTATTTTAAAAGTTAATATCATTAACTACTCAAGTTTCAACCATTGGATGAACATTTGATGTATGGTTGTAGTTGCATTCTGTAATGACATGCACAGAGCGATGGGCTTCCCAACTTAAACCTTCACAATCACCCTATAACCGTTAGATTTAAAAAGATCAACGGTGAAGAATTTGCAACTTGTAGTCTTGTAGACCTAACTCCTAAGACATGCCATTCACTTTTACGTTCCAAATTCCAATTACGAGAAAAAAAACATTTAAAGCACTTTGCACTTTGAAATTGTACTGATTTTTAAAGTCTTCAATCTTCAGATTGCTCATTGTAGTGCACCACCCTGTTTTGGATTCCACAGTTCCACTTCCAACAATGCCATTCTAGTTTTCAAGCGTTGGGACTCATAATCTGGGTAAGTGAAAGAATTCCTGCAGCTACATTTCAACTTTCATCGTTTGACATTTCTTAAAATATTATTTTGTCAAAGTTTGAAGTTTGGTTTTAGACTTTAGAGACTCAAGAATTCATTAAAATTAAGGAGGACTAATAGGTATTACTTATTAGGGAATTCAAATTACACAACTTCACATTTGTACAAGCATGTCTACCACCAGTACCACTACAACAATGTCCGATAAAAAAATGCATTATGCAGAATTGCTTAAAACCCCAGGTTTCACCAATGGGTACCATGATATTTATGATCTTGAAATCTATGGTAGGTGTACCTCAGAACTTAGATTTTCATCTCAGAATAAGGCTGCAAAGCGAACAGAAGTTGATAGTATCAGTGCACTGTGGGTAACTGGATTAGGACGCATAATGTTACATGAAGTCTTCCCTTGCCCAGAATTTATCATGGTCTGTGCCGAAAATTATGATGATAAGAAAAGAGCAATTGTCAATAAAGATAACTAGGAAGAATTGTTATCCATTAATGCAGAAGAACTTGGAAAAGTGTTGGGGTTTACAACCGAAGAATTTGGAAACCACCACATTGACCTAGAAAAGCTTGCTAGTGATTATGAAGCAGTGGAAGAAAGGATGAAAAATGATTTCTTAAATCAAATAGTTAAGGATAAAAACAAATTGAAAGGTTGTCATAAGCCTCCTTCTAATTTGAATTTTTTTAAACCATGGGTTCAGGATACTATTTCCATGCTTGCATTTTTCCTCGGTCTTGATAGCAATTTGGAAGTGGGTGCAAGCCTCCTTGAAATGGTATATAATATCCATTATACTAAAGAACATGTCGAATATAATTATACACAGCACATTGTAGAATCCATGCATAAACAATTTTTAATGATTAAAGCAGGTTCCACGAAGACATTTAGGTTCACAATCTACTTGTGCTATCTTTTTCTATTCAAATTTAGAGGAATGTTTCAAACCAACAAGCTTCAGATTCAACCCTACAGTAATGCAGAGGAAAAAAAAAATGGCTCTAGTATATGAATGGACCAATGAGATAAGGATGCATGATTCTCAAAGAAACTACAGTCATTTTGTAGACTACTTTTTGGCTTCATTGCATCAAGTAATTACAAATAATCCAATGCCTAGATTGTCTATCATGTAGAAACTGCATGCAACTAGGAAAAGAAATACAATTGGCTGATTGGTACTTAATGGAAGAATATATTGTGCTAAGATTTTATGGATCGAGAGTACAGCCATATAAACTTCCAATACATGTGACAGAAAGGGTTTTTGCATTGGAATATGTAAGGCAGGTGTAGAGTGCTGATGAACTACACTTTCTCAGTCAGCAAAAGAAGACCTTATTTCCTTCTTTACCTTTTTCATGTGGAGGGTTCACATTCAAGAGAAAAGCATTTAGTGTGGCACATAATCTTTTGAAATTTGTTGACTTTGATCCTATCTGTCACTGGCAGTATGATCCATGTGACATCATTAAATCAATGATTGTGGCCAATAGGAATGTTGCAAATAGAATTCAACATCAAAGTAAACCCTTGCTTGAAAACTTGAGAAACAAGGATTCTTGGGATGAGGTCAAAATAGAAATGGAGAAAAGTGTTATTGAGAATGGTATTTCTTTTAAACAATTGTCAGTAGAAATTATGGCATTGCACCAAAAGATAATCAGGACATACAAAAAAATTTATGTAAAAAGTGATAAACCATCTAGTAGAGTAAAAATTTCAGGTTCTCTAGAGACGGAACTTATAGATAAAAAATGGTCACGATCAAAAATTGTTGCCTTTTGGTCTATGAGGAAGGACCTAGGTGATCCAAGAGCTCTTGAAGAGTATTATAATAACGAAGAAGATGAAGAATTTAGCAAATTGTGGAATATAGAGCATGGGCATCCTGATGGACGTGATGAATCTGATGATGATATTGATATGGAAGAAGAAGAACAAAGCCATGCCAATTACAAACCTGGTTTAAGTGAGGCCACAAAAGCAAAATATGCTTCAACATATACTTCAGGAGTAGCCATACTTCAAAAAATTGGTTATGATGGTGGTCCTTTAGGGTCCAAAGGACAAGGCCCTTGGACAGTAACAGATGTTGAGCATAGAAAACCAGTTGATAAATCTGGCCTTGGGCTTGGAGGTGAAAAGCTAGACCAAGGGCATACAAGTGAAGCTCAATTTGTTAGAGCTTCTAATCCTCATCCTCATGGTCAGATACAATCACAACTAGGACATGCCCTTGGTGGACAGCTTAGTGCAACTGGGAGTGCCATTGGTGGCAATGGTATGGGTAGTAGTACTAGTAGTGGTCAACATGTGCAACAACGAAAAATTGCACACAATACTAAGAGGAAAACAAAAAAAGATACCACAGAAACACCAGGTGATCAAGGCAATCAAAAGAGGCAAAGGATTTTGAGAGGTCAAAGTCACATTATCAATGGATCCACCAGTACCACAAAGGATTTATTTCTAGAAACTCCCACAAATCAAGTTAGTGTGGGTGCGACATCATTAGCAACTGCAAGTACTTCTATTCCTTCACCATTCAAGCATTTCATTGTTCCTGCCTCCCCAGGTTATGATTTCACTGAAGAGTTTAAAAAGAAATCAGACTTGAATAAAAAAGAAAAGAAAAAACTGATGGAGAGTGCGTCTGTTGTAACTTCAGAGACTGCAACAACCATGGTATTACCCATATTTGACACAAATAAAGAAATCATGGAGTACACAATTGTTGTTCCCACAGTTCAAAACAAACCAACAAATCAGATGGATCGATCTGAATACCAAGTAACCAATTTTCAATTGGATTTTTCTGGCCTGAAAATAATTGACAAAATTAATGTATCAAATAAGAACAATGAATTGGTGTACACATCATTGCTAAAGCAAGATAGAGAGAAGAAAAGGTTGCAAACCCAAATAGAAAAGTTACAGGCAGACCTAGCAAGTGAGAAAGAAAAGAGGAAAGCAACAGATAACAAGAGCAATGAATTAGAAAAAAGAATAATAAAATATGCCTCTGCATTAGCAAGCAATGAGGATAAATCAAATGAGAGAGAAGTGAATGACCTGAAGCGAAGGCTAGATGAGAGCAACAAGAAATATGATGAGGAAAAATCCACTTCAGAAAATTTAAGACTAAACATTGCGAATGGAAATGCACAGTGGGAACAAAAATTGGAGAAACAGAGAAAAACAAATGAAAGATTGGAGACAAAGCTGATGGAAGCAAAAGAAGAAATTAAGTCTTCTCAAAATAGGTTATCTGCATTTTATAGAGATATAGTGAGGCATATGAAAGAAAAGATCTGGGATGAAATAATGCAAAGGTTTGATCATTTGTGTGACATGTTTCAATTGATTGATGCTACCAGACAACATTATAAGAAGCTCAGCAAATATTTAGTGGACAACAAAAAGGTGCTAGAATTAGAGAAATCTACAAATGAAGTTCTACAAACAGTCTACAGAGCCAATGACAATGATCTGAAATCAAAAGGGATTACTAATCAGATTGAAACCTCAATGAAGTTGTCATCTATCATTGAAAAGTGTTCGACAATGTCTAGAACAAAGGAATATTTGCATTTGGTTGCAGACAAGATGAAGGTGGTGGATGAAAAGGTAAGGAACTTCACAGAGCTTGGTTTTAAAGAACCTTTTGACACAAATGAGTGATTCATTAGAAATGATACTTTTAGAAAGAAGATGGAAGGTGCAAGGAAGATTGATTTGGACCAATTTCCTCAGAACCAAGATGTGAACTATTTGGATTCCATCAGAACACTGATAACCTTGAATGTAAAATTGACTGAAGAATTCAAGACAGGTTTCATTTCCAATTACAATCAAGAAATTTTAACAAAACTTCAAGTCAAACAACATCAGTTAGAGCAAATGGCAATTCCACCACCTGAAGAGTGGAAGTTGCTAAAAAAGTTGATACAGTGACTTGATCTATTATTTTCAATCTTTGATAATATGAGTTTTGAAGTTCCAACTTAGCTTGGTGCAGACTTGTCTTTGGGCATTGGCAAGATTTTGCATTGTCAATGCCAATATGTACTCCTTCATGTGAAATTCAATTAAAAAGCTCAAATTCATACTTCAGTAATGTGATGATGTTCAATTATCAGGAGTCTGTATTATTTATTTTATCATTTGAACTAATGATGAACTGTTAGCTCATTATATTTACTTCTTGGTAGAGCTTTCATTTCCAAGTTATGGATGTTGAACTATTAGCTCATTATATTTACATCTTGGTAGAGCTAAAGCTTATAAGTTATGCATGTTGAACTGTTAGCTTCTGTTATGTTTTGACTAAAAATCCTGATCAGTATCCACCAACTTACACCTCACCCACATCCCACATACTGCAAAAATACACTACATTTGATTTTATGATTAGCACAAATTACAGGGATTTGTGTGACAAGATCCATTTTGTGGCCCACATTACTACTTGATCAATGATCATGTCCATAAATAAATCTAAAACCCCATGGTCACAGCCCCTATTCCTAAAGAATTCAAGTTCAATGTACTGACAAATTGAATAACATAAACAACCACTTTGGAGATAGCCAAATAAGTTAATAACTTATAAGCATATGAATCCACAACAGTTGAACACTCGAAAGCAAATCAGTAAATATGTGTAACCTTCTCCATTGTATTGATCTTCAAAGTTCAAATGATATACATTATAAAAATAGTTTATGATATGAATAATGAGATGGATGGGCGAATTGGTGCAATCTATTATCTATCTTCTTACTATTTTATACTCTAAAGTGTAATTAAAAATGATGTGATGATCCATTGATCTCCTATTGGGGTCTTGATCTCTCTTATATATGAGAGGCAACAAGCTACAAACCCCTTGCAAAAAGTCATGACGTTTTGACAACTAAACATAACTCAAATTATAAATAAAACAATGTCGCAGGTGAATGCACTGATCCGTTAATCTCCAAGTAGAAGCCTGTGACCACTGACCACCTAAGATCTATTCAAGGCTTCTACTCCATGATAGGGCACTCATCATGTTGTCGGTTGGCGTTCTTCCTCTGAATCTGATGGTTGTCCTGTTGGATCTGATTCTGACAAATCTATAGTTTGGCTAATAAACATATTGACTGCAAAGAGGTGATGGATGTACTCTTGTTCAGCATAGGTGTCACGTTAGAGATTGCCTCTTTCATATCATATTCCAGAGACATTATTTTTTCAAGTTGCTTATGACTATTTTGTAAAACCATATCCTCGTCATTTATTTCTTGCAATGCAGCAATCAGAAGCCCATTAAGCTCTTCCTTCCAATCATCATATTCTTGCGGGTTTCTAATGCCAAAATGAAGTGTCGGGAATGGGACTGAATCAAAGCAGATGAAATATTCCCTAAGCCTGTTATGATATCCATTATGTGATTCTACCAGCTTGTTATATGTCAGCAATATTTGTCCTTTCATGCCATTCTTATCTACGAGCTCCTTTTTTTTCTCCATCATTCTAGGCTACAATCATTCATTCTCCACTAATGCAATGCGTGTCTGATTGAATACTTCCCAATATTCAATAGCACATTTCATCATTTTATTGAACCTTTCTTTTATCATTTCAGATACAGTTTTATATTTGATGGTTTTCACTTCTTTCTCCAATTCTTTGCATTTCCCTTGGGATTTCAGATGGCAATTCTTCTAGTAGGCTGCATCAACCAATGCATCAAGCACTCTCTTATCTTTTTCAAGCCATGGGGAGTACAACTCTGATGTGGAGGAGGAAGATTTTTTTTCTCGTTGATTTGCTAGCTCCTTCTACAGTTTTTCATTTTCCTTAATCAGTTTATCGATCTGTGCTTTGGTAAATTTTGCCACATTTATGTTCAATTTTGTTGTCTCCATAGGGTTGGTATCCACCACTCGTTGAACCAAGAGATGACCAAACACTTGGTTTGGATTACTAATTATAGCATGTCTTTTATCATGGGGATACAGTGACCAAATAAGCAAGGTGGCTTCGTCTGGGTTGTACCCAGATCCTGAATACATTTTGTCACTTGCTTCTTCTGTTAAGTTCATTGTCGTATCCCCTCTTTTTCTGAAGCTATCAAATAAAATTGAAGAGCTAATATCCCACCCTGGTAGGAGCAACACTCCAACTTCTTGAAGCAATTCCCTACCTCTTTTAGGAGTGATCGACTCCATTTCCTTTTCTACCTCCCTTTTCAATTCCTCCAGAGCGGTTGCCTCATGTTCAGGAGTGATATCCTGTATCTGTTGTCTCATTTTTCTACCTTTATATTCATAAACAAATGATTTAAATTCAAAAGATTTAACAAAATCACAATCAGAAATAAACTGTTGTCCAACCATGACCCTCACATCATCAGATAGTTCATTTGATGCCTCAAATCTTACAATATTCTTCTCTTGAGGGGGATTGTACTGTGCAATCACAGGAGCACTGATTTGCTTGACCTGCTCACCCTCTTCATCGCTTTGCTCTTCTTCACTTATATCAGTATCTACAAAAAAACATACCTCGGGAGTAGGTTGTGAAGGTATGTAATCCAAGGGCTCTATGTCTTCAACTTGTACTCCTGAATAGGTTGCATGAGGTGCATCAAAAACAACTGGGGGAACATCCTTTATGAGTTCATTGACATGAGCGATGAGTTGCTCAATTCTTGTTAAAGGATCCTGTATCTCACCAAATGCATTTGAATAAGATGGGACATTTTTCCTCTTCCATTCCTTTGCAAGCATAATCTTGTTATAGGTGGCCATTCTTTCCTTGGTGGAAGCCTCATCATGGTTTCTTATGACATCTTTGATTGAGAACAAATGTTCATAACATGATAGCCCCTACGATAATCTCGCCTTGTGAATAAACCCTTCTGCATCAAATTGTTTCCTTACATCACCTAGAGGTAGGTTGTACTATGCTAATTTACCATCAATTTCTCCATATCCTTCATTGGCAACCACTGTAAAGTCTCCAAAACATAAGGTGTTGGGCATAATTGATTGTTTGCTATGTCCTTTGAGGTGTTTGGAATCAGATTTTGCCAATTGCCTCACAATTTCTAAAAAAGCAATTTGGTCAAGAACTACTCGTGGCATCAAGTGTGGAGCCCCTTTGAACCCATAAACCCTTATCACTGTACAATCAGGGGAAGCATACCAGTCTCCCCAGTTATAATTCACTTCATTTCTCCAGTCATTTTCCTTTGGTCTTAGAAATCTTTGTACTTCTGGGGATAGGTTATAGTTGCACGGATACCCCAGCAACTTCATCAATGGTTTTACAAAAAATTCTTCAAAATAAAGGTAATGAGACCTACCAAATCGGTTGTCCCACAATGAAGTCCACATTTGTATAGGTTTAAAATCTCCATTTTCATTTGTATCTTTTATCCTTAATTCTTCACTCCAGACCCCTTTGACTTGTCCCTCGTACAATAGCAAATGCATAAGCAAAGAATAGTGTTCAAAATTAATATTATCACTATTATTTTTAATCTTTTCAAGCCCTCGATGTAGGGTGTTGGCCAAGTAGCTAGCATAATCAAATGGCCTAGCATCCTTGTTTTGTATGTCTACAACTAAGACCATTGGGGCAATCAACATGAGAGGTGGAACCTCTACTCCCAAAACCTGACCAGCTGAATAATAGGTGTATCGAAAATACTCTTCGAACAAATCTTCATGGAAAGGAGGGTTTTCGCTGCTAGAGAACCTCCTAAGTTGGCTTCCATCATCCTTGGGCCTATGCAAAGGTAATTTCCATCTCTTATAGCTGGTATCCATGTGGTGATACTCTGTCAAGAGATCTTTGAGCGTGAATGATAAATTCAGTGAACACTCTAACTAAAAGACATTAGAAATGAGATCCCTAGAAATAACAAGCATGTCACCCCCGCCATGTGACTGAATAGTTATTTTCTTGGGGTCATATCTGATAGCAAGAGCTTTAATTAGCTCTGCATTCACAAACACGTTGGGCACCACAAGTCTTCCCAGGTTCAACCTCCATGGATTGCAGACTGGTTGGAACCTAAATTGTTTTCTGTAATGGTACATGCAAAGGTCGTACCCTCGTTGTGGTGTCCAAATATCCCCTAAGCCCTTATGTTTGTCCCATAATCGATCCATGGAAGGATTCATTTGAGCACTCCTCTTGGGTCTCGGCCCCAACCCAGGACATTGATCTATCAGGTCTTCATTTAGGAGTCTCTTAGGCTTTTCGGTTTTCTATTTTTTAGCTTTAGGTTTGTCTGTACTCTCTTCCATTATTTAAATCTTAAGCTTTTGAGTAAAATAGCTTCTCAGCTGGGTCTGAAAGTGAAGTAGTTCGTGAGTCTTGTCGAGTCGCCTCCACAGTCCACTGGTCTTTTCTGCGTCAGAACTCCAAGTTTTTGCCTTTCTGCTTCTGCCCTAAGCGAAATCTTCCAGGATTTTGTAACAACTATGCGATCAACTTGTGATATAATTCACTTCAATTCTGGTTCATAAACGCACCGCAATACGATGCCACAGGATGTCACATCAGTCTTTCACCAATAGCCACCCTCTCCACCGATGGACACCTATCCTTCGTTCAATCGGTGGGACGCCAGATAATGTTTCCCTGATGCACCATTGTTCCCCCAATATACTTTATGCATTCGATAATTCATGCCCATGGCCATGGGCCATGGTTATAATTCATGGTTACTTTTGTTGACAACTTGACTCTATCAGTATATCGGGAGAGCAACTTAGGAGTCAGCCCGATAGAGTATTGTTACACCGATACTAGGTTGTGAGCTATTTTTATCGAGCCATCGGTGGGATTGTGATGGGGTTTCGCCGATGAAGCATTGTTAGGCCGATGGTATTGAATTTTGTTAGGAATGGGGGAAGGACTACGTCACTACGAAATTTCAAATTTTGTTTAATTACGCTGAAAGCGTTATACAATGGAAGCAACAAAGGAATATTCGTAAACTTTGTGAAGCTTCATTGAAAATGACAGGCAAGTGGAAGTATGTGCTCCTTAAAAATAACAAGCACATAAAATGTTTTTTTTTTTCTATTTTTTGAATTTTTTTAAATTAAAAGCCTCCCAATAAATAGTTGTTAATTTAAATACTTTTGGATTAAAATTACAAACTAAGATATGTATGCTTAAATAGTTTTTTATATATATTATTAATTAATATATATAAAAATAGTAGAAATAGCTTTTTATATATATTATTAGTTTTTAATATATTTTATTAATTAATATTATAATAAACAATGTTAAGTATTGATAACTTTCAGCATTCTTTATATATATTATTAATTAATATATGTATACTAGTATTTATGGATGCAATGTGAATGTAGGCTATAATATGGATCTTGTCACACAAATTACTACAATTTGCATTGTTCATAAAATCAAAGTGTGGTATATTTTTGTGATTATTGATAAAATAAGATAATTCATGCCTATGGTCATAAATTATAATTCATGCCCGTGGTCATAAATTATAATTCATGGTTACTTTTGTTGACAACTTGACTCTATTGGTATATCAGGAGAGCACCTTAAGAGTCAGCCCGATAGAGTATTGTTACACCGATACTTAGGTTGTGAGCTATTTTTATCGGGCCATCAGTGGGATTATGATGGGGGTTTCATCGATGAGGCATTGTTAGGCCGATGCCTGATGGTATTGAATCTTATATAATTTATAAAATATCATCAACTATGTTACTATAGTTTGACTTTGGCATATGTATTATGATTCATGAAGTGCAATATAATATAAAATATCATGGAGACTTGGACTGCAATATAAAATAAAATATTTTGAACTTGAAGTGCAATGATACACAATTTATTTGAATACAATATACAAAATCATCAACTACAGTTTGGAATATGATTCAAGCTAACATGCAGTGCTTGAGTGCAATATAAAATAAGATATCATGAACATGAAGTGCAATGATTCACAATTTCAATGTTCATGGAATACAATATAAAATATCATCAGACATCAACTACACTTTGGACTTTCGAACAATGGAAACTGATTCATGAAGTGCAAAAAAAATACCTAAAACATGCTAATTATCTCCCATTTCCCAAACGGAGTCAGGGTCCTCAAACCGATCCTCATCTTCAGATAAAGTAAAAGAGTCATCTTGATTCTGCGACTGCTCTGCAGTTTCTTCGGCCTATGTCTCAAATTCAACATTCATTGTTTGATTTGTGTCAATTTCAATATCATTGTCATCTGTCCCAGGCCCAGTCCCACTGCCACTACCATCAGTACCAGCGGTTGTTGGAATTGGAGATCCTGTGTTGCACAACCCGGTCCCTCTTCTTTCACATCTAGACCTCCAGATTGCGAGTGCCCTTTCAAAAGGAAAATTTTTGACATTATACGCAATTCCTTTCATCCTTAAGCAATTGTCCAAATTCTTGTCAGTGTGTTTCTTAACTTTGATTTCAAAAACCCCAATGTACTGAAAACTCTCTCATCCTCCACCGACCCCAATATCATTGTTTGACATAAATCAGCAAGTCTGAAATATTCTGACATTGAACCACACAATATTTCACTCTAACCTAAGCTTGTCCAAAACTTTTTTATTGATCCCGGTTCAAAGGCCTTCTCCTTGCCCATGGATTTATACTGCTCCCTCATAGCTGTTGCAAAAATCTAAGATTGCTTTCTAAGCTTTTTTTCATCTAAAATTCCTTCTATTATTTGTTCATTGTATGTTACCTTTTCTGAAAACTGTTCGATCAAGATTTTCACTTGATCATGAAAATATTTTGGGTTATCTCGGTTTACCCAAAATTGAGGATACACAATACCCATGGCTTCAAGTATTTCATGTCGAGGGAATCTTTCACAAATCTCTAAGGAAAGAGATTTTGCAATTTCCTTCAAATTATCACTAACAAATTTAACAATGTCATTAAAATATTCCTCGTTAACAGGTACTTCTTTTCTAGAGCGCCTACCAGTGCCTATCTTACAATGGTACATTGGTATCTAATATCCACGTACACAAATACATAAGTGCCCACTTGCATTAAACTGTAAATAATTATCAGGATTATTCAAATCAGTAATTTTCCACCACATCAAATAATTTGCGCCTTCTTGTGTTAGATCTAGATATAGATGATTGAGGGCCAAGCATATAAGTTTACGTAGATTGGAATATTCATAAATATACATAGTTCTGTCTTGGGCTTTCTCCATAAGATTGTTCATCTCATCCAACATGGGGAGAAGACTAGCTAAAGTCAAGAGTGTCTCTATATCGCTTAACCTATGTAAGAGGTCAAGAGCTCTGTCTACTGTGCTGCGATGCTCATACATCACTCCAATCAAGGATTAATATTCTGAAAGAACTCGTTGCGCTGGTCCATGCAGGGAGATCCATCTGGTATCAACATCCTTGAGAAGCTTGTTTCCAGGTGTTATTCCCTCAGCAAAATGTTGAAATTCAAGGAAACATTTGGGACTTCGGTAGAAGTATGCGTAGATCTCATGAACTAGATTTTCAACTTTTGATACTGTAGGAAACTTTCTTACAATATTGAATGCTAAATTCATTTTGTGGGCTATGCAATGAATGCCAAGCATGTATGGTGCACAAGTAGTTTGTAACTTTGTGCAAAGACCACTCCTTTGACCTTGCATCACTGCAGCTCCATCAGCTCCTACACACACCAACTTTTTGGCAATTGTCAACTCATCCATACCTGTAATTTCATTCAAAGATTTCTTGACTAGTTCAAATAGATTTTGCGATGCTGAATTGTTCTTCATTTTATGAACACAAAGAAGATGAGCTTGGCGAACATGTTGTTCTATAGTATACGAATGCATACAAACCCAAGAAGTATTGTCTACCGTAGTAACTTCATCTAAAGATAATGCAATGAAATTTGACTCTTTTAATTTCTCCATTAAATCTTGCTTTTCCATTGCAGCAAGATAGTTCGCCCATTCCCATCCAGCGTTTACTGACCAATGTGAGAAGGGAAATTGGGGAACACTCAAATAAGATAATAAATCAAAATATTCTGGGTAGTCTATCATAGGATGCCCCCTGGACAAAATATGAAAAACAACACTCATCTGAACAGTTTTTGATAGATTTGCTGATGCCATGGCTTTTCCAAAATGAGCCTCAAGTGTACCTTCACATTTTTTAATCTTTGGCATTCTATGGTTATGATCTCCATAATCTGCGGCATACTTAACATGAAGACATTCTTCCTTTGATTTCCATCGTATGACTGATTGTTCCTTTTTGTCTACGATTTTTTTTTCATAAACTTTGTCGATATTCTTTTCTATAGTGTCAAGCTTTAGCTGCATCGTCTTGTCTCTTCCACTTTTCCAGCTATAAATCTTACATCTGACCTCTGTTGCCCTTTCAATATCGTTTTTGTTTGATACCCCCACTGGTTCAAGGAATGGGTACTTCGACAACCAACCAATTTGAAAATTCCTTGTCATTTCCCACTCACGCCCCAATTTTGCTTTGCCTTTTCTTTTCTTGCTACCAACATCATCCTCATCCAAGTCGATTATCTCATTTTGGATATCTAGGGTATCCCTTGGAACATCTTCTATGGTATTGCCATCCTCATTTGATACATTTTGATTTAACACAATGACAATCTCACCTTGGCCTTCTTGTGGCGAAAGAGTTGATGATGTATCTCCATCTTCAATAATATTTGGTGGAAGATTTGATGGTGTAGCTCCACCTTGATCTGATGGATTAGAAGCTTTGCCAATTCCAAAGTAAGACTGTATGGTACCTCCCCGTTTTGGGCGTTTTGATGGCCTCCCAGTCTCTTCATTACCCGCCTGCTCATAAGTCTTACCCTTGTTGCTCGACATATTGATCTCACTTCGAATAAAAGCTAGAAAAAAATTTCTTCTTGTTTAAGAAGGACAGACCGACAGAGAATATAGATCCCATTCCCTACTTAAAATTATGTTTAAGACTGAAGCAAGAATGGAAAATAGATAAAGAAATCTTATTATTATAACTAATAGTCTAATAACTAATAACAGTATGAAGAAATGATCACTCACCTTTGAGTCTACGTTTTCGGCTTTCGCTGACTTCTGAATTGAGAAGTAGAACCTCAGAACCGAACAAAATGTGTAAGAACAAATAACAGTTTCAATTTTATTTATATCAATCCATATTTGGCGAATTCCGCGGGATTTTGAAATGGTATGTTAAAAATTTGGCGAATCTTGCATGCTTATACAACGATACCTCAAAATTTTCAAGGCGAAATAGGTCCTCATAAGCAACTATTTATAAATTATAATTGGCGAAATGGGTCTTCACAAGCAACTATTTGTAAATTTTAATTGGTGAAATGGGTCTTCATATAATGTTGTTTTAATAGTATTGGCGAATAGGTAGGTGACTTTGACATGCTCCCTAGGATTCCAGGGGAAAATATTGATCGGTGCATTGGAAACGCGTATTCTGTTATGGCGAATTTATTTCCTAAACATGCCTCATAAAAAAAAAATGTTAGCGAATGGACATGCATTGGACTGATAGTTCGTGAATTCCTGGCTATTTGAACACCCTGCAGATACGATAGATTCGCCAAATTTGAATTGCCAGATTCCTAGAATTCACCAATTAGCGAAGATTCGCCACTAAAGTTATCCCTGCCCCCAAGTGTAGAGTGCAAGACAATGGGGGATTACACATGATGCTTGTTTGCTATTTTTTCTTCATGGTACTTACCCAAGGCATCACAAGAAGTTGTTTTCACCATTGGACTAATGATTTCTTTTAATTTTTTCTTTATTTTTTCATTTTTCTCTTTTTTTAGATTTTTGGGATGATATGAAAGGAAAAGGATGAAGGTAATAATGTGGATAATGGGATTTGGAAGATATTGGATGCATGATAAGGAGATGGAGGAAGGACTCAAGCATCTAGTTCCATGAATGGTATCCCTTGGATAAGTGTTACAATAAATCATGCCAATTGGAAATATTCTCATAGACATTGGTAGAATGATGGTGGGGAGACGAAGACGGATAAGGGTTTATGCAAAGGATTGGATAAGATGGATGGAAGGATGGAAAATGGGTTTTGGATAATGGATGGATTGATGAAAGACTTGTGGTTGAATGGATTAAAGTGTTTGCAAGATCAATATTGACACACACCTTGAAGGGTGGTGGAGTTGCAGAGGAGTGAATTTTGAATCTAGAGATTTAGATGGAGGAGTGCATAAGGATTTTGGGATAAAGAGACCCAAAATATATTTGGAAGATGGAGGATTGGAGGACTCAAGAGTGGATGAATCTATTGGATTGACAAGTTTGGATGCCAATTTTGGTTGTTCTTTGAGATGCATGGCTTCTATGAGTAGTTTGGGAATCCAGACTTTTTATTTTTTCTTGATAGGCCTTTGTGGTCGTTTATATTTAGATTTTTTTCTGTAAGTGGATAATATTTTTCTTTTTCTTAACATATCTTTTTCAAAGGACATGTTGATCCTTGGATGTATGTGAATATTTTAATTTGTTCCTTTTAGATTTGGCATCTAAATTGCTTCCAAGAGCAATGGGATTGGTGGATGGAGAGGGAATTATATGGACATGTTATGGTGATGTAGGAGCATCTAGGGGTACTAGAAATCTTGTATCACCAAAGAATATTGTTATTTTATTTTGTTCATTTTAATAAGGGCTTAGGTGAAAAAAAAAATATTTGTTTTCATTTTCAACATTGTAAATTTCCATTGAGTGAAAATGTAATGTAAATTTGACAGGAAAGTACCCTCCGATAACTCGGTAACTATAATTTGTAAAAGGTTAGGCTTTTGGGCGTCCCACTTTTGGAGGAAGCCAAAAGGGGTCATATTTTCTTGTACATGTGTCATATTTTGTCATTAAATGGGTTGCCAAAGGAATATTGCATGTTGTTTGCATGTCTTTGCGTGCAACAACCATTATGATAGGCTATAAGGAATCTTTAAGAAGTGTAAGTTGTCATAGCATCTCAAATTTGGTTGGTTAAGAGTCTAGGCACCCAAGAGAGGTTGGCTTGCATGTTGCCACATCTCTTATGTCAGATTTTCAAAAATCCCAAGGAGGGGCATACTTTCTTTAAGGAGGTTTTGTTGATGGTTTTGGGAAAACCATGGTTTTTTTTCTCCTTCCTTATTCTCTATTTATTCATGCCTTTGCATTTGGAGAGGGGGGCCTTGGAGAAGTGAAGTATGCATACCGAAATTCTACCGAAATTGTACCAGATTTTTGAAGACAATTTTATTGTAGGTGTTTCATGTGAGATTGTAGAGGAGCCCACAAGCTTCAAATATTTGTAATCTTTTGCATGTTTGAAGATAATAAAAGTTGTAGATTTTTCTCTTCTAATTTCAGTTCTTGTTATGTATTTTTTGCCTTCATTTGTTGTGTTTCATGAGGTTTTTGTAACTAGATTTGAAAGGGAGAGTCTCCCTTTTCATCAATGGTATTAGAGCTCAAGTTCTTGAGAGTGCAGGCAGAAGCACTCAATGGAGGTAGTTTGCACCAAGACCTCAGGGTGGAGAGTGTGTGGATTTTGTTTCTATATGGATTCACAACTTGTAAGAAAAAAAAATTGAAGGGTTTGAGGAACTGAGGTTCCCATGGTTGTAAATAGATCGCCGAAGGAGGAAGTTTACAATAATATTGGTGAATATTGAAAGAGGGTTTTGTAAACAGATCGTTCAATGTGAGGCAGTTTACAAAGGTAAAAACTTGAGGATTTGAATATTTGTGTTGAGGCTTTGTGAGGCCTTTAAAATGGAAAAGAGAAAAACGAAAATGACCTTTTTCATTGGATGAATTTTGAGAATTCCTAGACTTGATAAAATTAGAGAAATAATTAGAGAGAAAGGGCGAGAAGAAATAAGAGTTGAGATGATAGAATTGCAACAAGTGGATGAATTAAAAGAAAAGAGGTTGAAAGGATAAAATGAGAAAATAAAAGAGTTGAAGGTAATTTTTATTATCCTTCTAATGATATTTTGATTGTAGGAAACAAAGAAGATGCAACAGAGTGTCATGCAAATGGTACAGAGGAAGAAGAAGAGGAAGAATGTGAGGTAATCGACGAACCTAAATCTAAGGGATGTCTATTGGAAGACATGAAGGATGAAATTACAGAGGTTGCAGCAGCAGCAAAAGGGTTGAGTGCAATGGATAACATCAAACAAGAGGACACAAAAGTTGAAACGGTAAAAGAGGAGGTAAAACTTTCATTTTGTGAGTTAATTGGTGATTATGATTTTCTTATTAATTATGTGAATGAAATAGGTGAATATGAGGAAGCTCAAAGTTTTGTTGCAGCAGTAAGGAAAAGAGGAATATCATATTTTGATGAGGTTAGAATCAAATCTAATTTGTTTATGAGGTGAAATCATATTTTAATGTATGTTTTGATAAGGATAAGAATATAGAAATGGATAAAGTTGTTGTAGCAACTAAAAAATTTGAGAAGTTTGAAATTGAGGAACAGGAAGCGAAGGTAAAAGAGGAGTTTGATAAAGAGATTTGTAAGAATGACAGTTTTTTGTAGGATAGAAAGGATGAATATTTTGATTGTGTTACTGACTTTGAAATGGATGCAGAAGAGGAAGATGGAAAGGATGAATATCTTGATTGTGTTACTGATATTGAATTCGCAACACTGGTTATGGAACAAGGAAGTGACATAGTTTTGCATGTATTGCAGAAGGCATGAAAGAAGAAAACAAAGTTGAAGATGCAATAGGTGATGAAAAGTTAGAGTTTGCTAGAGATGATCGGTATGTATAGAAGGATTTGTATGGTGTTGCAAAGTTAAGTGCAGTAGAAAATTGGTGGAGGTGGTCAGACTATGGTGGGTTGAATCCCATAAGATCATAGGGGAGTGTAGTATACACTTGGAGGAGGTGGTCGGTTTATGGTGGAAATGATTCCACATTCAAGAGGTTGAGTATAGAGAAGAGATGTCAGAAGAGGAGGTTACTTATTCCAGTAAATGTTGGAAGAGGAGAAAGAAGAATCAATTGCAGGTACCAAATTTAGTGATGGAGTTTGTTGAGGATTTCTTGCAATCCAAAAGGGTGGTACTACCACTCAACTCCATTTTCTGAATCCATATTCACAAAAAAATTCCTACCCCAGGTGTCTAATGCAGGAGCATTTAGGGGTACTAGCAATCTTATATCACCAAAACTATTGCTATTTTATTTTTTTCATTTTAATAAGGGCTTAGGTGACAGAAAATAATATTTTTTTCATTTGCAACATTGTAAATTTCCATTGAGTGAAAATGTAATGTAGATTTTATGGGAAATTACCCTCTGGTAACTCGATAATTGTAATTTGTAAAAGGTTAGGTCTTTGGGCATCCAACTTTTGGAGGAGGTCAAAAGGGGTCATATTTGCATGTACATGTGTCATATTTTTTCATAAAGTGGGCTGACAAAGGGATATTGCATGTTCTTGCATGTCTTTGCATGCAACAACCGTTATGATAGGTTGTAAGGAATCTGTAAGAGGTGTAAGTTTCCATAGCATCTCAAACTTGGTTGGTCAAGATTCTAGGCACCCAAGAGAGGCTGGCATGCATGTTGTCACATGTCTTATGTCATGTTTTCAAAAATACCAAGGATAGATGTACTTTGTTCAAGGAGGTTTTTTTTATGGTTTTGGAAACCATGGTTTGTTTTCTCCTTCATTATTCTCTATTTATTCATTTTGTTGCATTTGGAGAGGGGGGCCTTGGAGAAGTGAAGTTTGCATACCGAAATATTGTCATAATTGCACTAGATTGTTGAAGACAAGTTTATTGTAGATGTTCCATGTGAGATTGTAGAGGAGCCCATAAGTTTCAAATATTTGTAATCTTTTGCATGTTTGAATATAATAAAAGTTATAGATTTTCTCTTCTAATTTCAGTTCTTGTTATGTATTTGTTGCCTTCATTTGTTGTGTTTCATGAGGTTTTTGTAATTATATTTGAAAGAGAGAATATCCCTTTTCATCATATGTATGGATTGATGTAGGTAGTATTATGGAAGGGCTTCAGGGATGTGTACCTTTGTTGATCTTGATTAGGAATATGAGGTGATGGATAAATAGGATGAAGGAATTTTGAGATAAAAGAAATAGGTTGTGGAATGTAAGGACCCCGTATGAGTGGTGGGGATGAAGGAATTGGTTTTGGGACATAGGGACCCAAAATGAATGGAAGGGATGAAGTATATTATTTTAGGATATGGGGACCCAAAATAGATGGAAGGGATGAAGGACTTTTGTTAGGAATATAAGGTATGATGAGGATGGTATTAGGTATGATGGGGATTATGGATGTTGCAGAGGATTAGGGATGATGAGTATGGTGTTAGAGATGGTGAGGATGATATAAAGGATTATTAGGATGGTATTAGGGATGGTGAGGATGATTAAGGATAATTAAGAAGGGATTAGGGATGGTGAGGATGAGATTAGGGATGATGAGGATGTGATTAGGGATGATGAATATGGGATTAGGGATGACGAGGATATGATTAGGGATGATAAGGATGGGATTAGGGATGATGAGGATGTGATTAGGGATGATAAGGATAGGATTAGGTATGGTGAGGATGGTTAGGGATGATTAAGTTGTGATTGTCGATGGTGAGGATGATATTAGTGAGGATGGGATTAGTGATGATGAGGATGGGATTAGGGATGGTGAGGATGATTAAGGATGATTAGGATGGGATTAGGGATGATGAGAATGATATTAGGCATGATAAGAATGAGTTAGGGATGATGAGGATGATTAGGGATGATGAGGATGAGATTATGGATTATTAGGATGGGGTGACTCTAGGATTCAAAGAGATGATAAGGATGGTGTGATTAGGATCAAAAAATTTATTTGTAGATGATATGGATAACTTGACTTGGAGGACACCTAGATTTAGGATTTTGAGGTTAAACAATGCAAGTGTTGAAGCATAGTATAGAAGTGTTGAACCAACAAGAAGATGCATTGATTTAGTAAAAGAAATGACTCAAAAAAATCATTGAATGAGGCCACTTAGGTTTTGAAGCATTCAAATTCACTAAAAGGGCTTACAAAGGCATTTAATGGTAAAAAAAGGCACTAAAGGGCCTAGAAAAGGTAGTAAAGATATTGGAAATGATGCTAAAGTTGTTGTAAAGGCATTGAAAGGGAAAAAAAAAAGGTGATAAATGGCCTAGAAAAGGAACTAAAGGGCTTGGAAAAGGTGCTAAAGGTCTTGGAAATTTTTCTGAAGGGCTTGGGAAAGGTGCTACAAGACCTTGAAAGGGTACCAAAGGGGCCTGCAAATGCACTAAAGTGAGAAAATATTCTAAACAGAGACCCTAATTATGTTTTCAAAATAGATAATTTATTTAGGAGAGATTTAGGGTGACTTGGATGGACTAAGGATTTGATTGGAAGGATGGATGAAGGATTTGGAGGGAAAGACTGGATGGTAGAGTTTGGATAAAGGTTTTTTCTTTCTTGACTAAGGGGTGGACTTGAAAACACCAAACAAACAAATTGGATTGAGAGGGAGCTGGATTGATAGGTAGCACCAATTTTGGAAAAGAAACACTGCAAAAACTTACACAAGCCTAGAATTATTCAAGTGGGAGTGTAAAATTAATGTGCTCCCACTAATCAAAATCCTAATACCTTCAAATGAATTGGTAACTAGGGTATGCAAAGTTCATATACCACCTTTACACCCCTTATATTAGAAGGAAAAGGTCCTACTGAGGTATATTTGTCACCTCAACAAGAGAAAGTATATGGTGAGTAACTTCAAGCATGATATTATAATCTGCACCATAATAAGCAACAATTGAAAGGTCTTAAACTAGGATTAACAAGGTTTTTCGAAAGTCTTCCAAATACCTCAAGGGTACATGAGGCCAAATCCATATATGAAAGAGAATAATGTCAAACAACTAGGAGGCTACTCTCCACCTTCACTTGCCCAAGGTATAAAGTTCTTGGGGGCTTATCCAAGAATGACAAGATCCTACTTCCAATAGAGGTGTCTTTTGATTCACCTCCAGCTATTTATACTCTTCTAGAACATAGGATTTGAGTTTTTAATTCCCCAATCCGACATGATCATAATAAAACCTAATGGAACATTTTTTAAATGAAGATAATAAGGTTGATAATGCAACAATCACATGTTGCACTTACACAATAATGTGCACATAAGTGTCACAACCACACAATGAAAAGAAAAATAAGATAAAATCACCATTATATAAGGAAGGTGCTAAAAATGAAATAATAACCATGTGGGATAAATCCACCATGATGAACACACAAGAGAGAGAGAGAGAGAGAGAGAGGAAAACACCTACACAATTATTGATTACTAAACCATGATATCATATTCTCTCGCAACACCACACTAGAATAGGATGATGAAAACATTAACATCCAATCCACATCTAAACACACTAAACAACTCTAAACACAGAGGAAAACATCCATAAGAGATTTCCTAACTAAGAGGCACAAACTCACCATAAAGTAGAATAATGATGAGTCACTTCCAAACAACCACATGATTCCCAAGACATCATGTTGTAGTGTTGAGGAGATAAAAGTTTCCAACCAATAAGGATTAAATCCTTCCCAATTCTTCACAAGATGAGGTGCATGATCTCCCTAACCCTAGGTTTGAAAATTGTGTAATTTTGGAAGAATGCATGCAAAATGAGGTAAGAGAAGCCACAAGTTCTCAACAAAAACACATAATAAAATGAAAAAAACACCAAAATACCCTTATGACCATAAGGAATAACTGATGTTTACATGGTTTTCCCATACAAGGCCTTAAAACAAGGAAGAAAGATCAAGTCTTGAAGTAGAGAAACTTGACTAGGTTTTTGGAAGTTCCAACAACTAAAATGATCGAAACAGGAAAAAAAACAAAGCATAAAAATATTCATCGATGGAATTAGCCTTAGAAAAAAAATTCTATCAATGGATAAGAGGTTTTAATATTTTTTTGTATTGTAACGAGGCCACTCAAATATAGGACGAGGCCTCCCAAATAGAGATAGACAAAAATTGCAATTTTTGGCTTGCCAAAACTAGGTCGCATCATTATCTATCAAGCCACCCTAGTATGGTACCAAGCTTTCCAAACATATCACATATTCTCCCAAATAGTGCTTGATTTTTTTGGATAAACTATATTAACACAATGAAGAGGGGACTGCCTAGTTACAACACCAAGTTGCCCAACTATGAAACATGATCATTAAATTCATTTTTTAAGTACTAAATGAGATGTCCCTAAGTTCATTTTAGCCTTTTCACATCATTAAATGGAAAAGAATAAATAAATCATTCTATGCATCAATATCGACACACGCAATTGAGCCAATAACCTTCTCTTTTATCAATTTTACATCCTTCTCAAAGAGAGGTTCATAATCATCAATATTATATTGTGTATGAAGTATAAACATCAAAAAACATGAAATAAACTAAATAAAACATGGTAACATAATCAAGCTCGATCCTCAAACCTCTAGTCCCCACTGATGGTTACCATACCACTTGACCTCATGAAATTGAAAGGATCCACTCCCACCAATTAGATGCATAGGACAACTAGGAGGGGGGTGAATCAATTGTACAATTTAAAAATTCAATCCCTCAATATATTTTCAAACCCTTATAAACTATTAAACCCTATTATGCATTAACAAAATGTAAACATGAGAAACAGCAATGCAAACACATCAAACACATAGGAACATCAAATTTACATGGAAAACCCAAGAAGGGAAAAACCACAAAAAGGATTAGCTCACTATATAGAAGAATTACATCATCGAAAACAATAGGCTCACTACCCAAAAGAAAGAAGGGCTCATTACCAAAGGAATCATTGTCTAGAATAAATAAGATAGAAGGGGTGGATCATTGCCAATTTAAACTAATAAAAATGCATCTCTCTTATGACAAAGGTACAATTCTACTAAAGCACAAAAAACTCATTCAACGGACTAAAATGTAGACACCTTTTTCTCACTACATATGGGAGTCATAAGCATTAAATATCACACTCAGATCACCACACTTGATCACTTTCACATCTTTCACATCACACACACTCTCTACTTAATTCATAAAACATCTCACCTTGTATTTATACAATCCATGACATAAAATAATATTAATTAGGTCATCCTTAAGGAAATGTGTGTACCCCAACCATGCAACATCAAATAGGTTGAAACCAAACACCTCCACAATGTAAAGAAGTGAAGGAAGTGTTGGTCCCAAAATTTGTTATCAACTCAAATCCTAAAGGGTTGTCAAGCCTAATTGTCAGATTCAAGGAGAGATTTGGCCAACGAACGAGAGATTGAATTTAAACCCTCTCTCCCCTACACTTTAGGCTTTGTGAAACCCGAGAGCGTGATCCCAATAGTGTTCTTACAGATACTTGTGTACCAAAGCATCCAAAACACTATAAACATATGATTCTCTTTCGATTTCTAAATAGACATACAACCCTAAAGGTTTGGATGATCTTCATAATAATGCTTGATTTAGACATGACAAATTTAAAACATTGAACTCCACACACAATGATACCAAGATAGATAAGTAAATTTGATTATAATTTGTGATTTGTTGCTAAATTAACAAACTAAGTGTAACATGAATACATCACTTAGATTAGTGCCTCATCCTTGGAATGAAGCCAATTCCAATACCTACACAGCTTGATAAAAATTTCATACATGACACCAATCAAGCTTTGAAGATACTGCATTACAGTATTTCAACATTATATCACCACAACCACTTCTTATCAAAATCCTAGCACTCAATTTAACATAAACCGATAGCTTCACCCAAGAATTTACATTAATTATTTGAATTAACAAGCAAGAACAAAACTAAACATCCACTAGAAATTAATGGAGACAAATAAGACAATCCTTGATTATATTATTCATAGTGTTGGAAACAAGTACATAGGAGAGAAATTGGCCTTGAATTTGCACCATTCAATATTATTTTGCCAGTATTGCTATCAAAATTACATTTATATTAACAGACTCGGACCCTAAGACTTAACTCTAAAATGCTTTGTATTCTCATTACAATGCTCTCTGTCATTAATTACAAAGCAACCAACCCCCTCAAATGAAGCAGAACATTTTTGTTGATCAATAACTGCCCTTTGCACATGAAAAATCCCCATCTCACTCTGATTTTATGCTTCTTCATTTACTTGCCCTACAAAAAAAATTATTCCTTTACTAAGAAGACTTTCTTTCCCCTTCCATTTTTACTCGTAGCTGAAAAATAATTTGTTTGTGAAAACCTCCCCCTCTTCTTTACCTGCCTATAAAAATCCATCTACCTTTTGTATTTACAATTAACTATGCAGCTCAAAGTATTTTATCTTCATAGTGAAAAATTCTTCACATTCTGTGGGGGAATGAAAATCCCCATTTACCCGTGTATTCACCTTCATATTTTAATTATCTCCCAACGACTAATTTAGTCTTTAATTGTAAAGGTTTTAATTTCTTTTCCATCAGGCACTTACCATTTGTTTACTTCACCGTCAAAAGAGAGCTCATTGAAATAATTCCAAGATTTATTCTCCGAGCCCACCACCATCCTACACAAGCTTTGTCGGAAGACCATCGCATATCATTGATGTAATGTTTCAACACTTTCCCTAATTTAGGCTTCAATCTTGTCTTGTTCGATGTAGTATTTTCCTACTTTCTATCCTATGGTACTGGTAATTATGCCAATTAGTTCACTTTGAAATTATTTTATATAATTTTATATTTTTTATCTAGCATTGGTTATGATACTTCATCAATCTCAACTTTAGCTAGTTTAATTTGTTACTAGTGGGTTTTTGCCACTAGCTTCTAAGGGTTAAGCCCTATTTTTTTTGTAGAATTCCTAGGTCCCTTATGTTTACTCTTAAAAATAATAATTATGCTCAACCTCCAAGAAATCAATATAGGAGATCAATATTTTGATTATTATCTTTATAAGGTTTTGTAAATTTATAGCCTTATGAAATTTACTTAAGATTTACAATAGTGATACCCATCTTATAATAATTATGAAATATGTATGAGGAGTAGTATATTCTATTGCAAAGTGTACTAAAATTATGTAATAGAAATGTGATTTATATTTAATTTTATTTCATTATAATTTTTACACGTTATTTCTCAAAAATATATTATTTTAAGATATTTCATTTTTATTAAATTTTTTTCATGGTGTATGTTTATAGTATTTTTTCATGTATAGATTATTTTTACAATATAATGAAGTATGATTTGTTTTAATTTAGAATGGTTTTGAGTGGCAAAAAATTTATGAGAAACTAACCTCAAAATTTGGATCCATAATGGTTATATTTACAAGATGGTATTTAATTTGTGACCATATCCATATCACTGTAAGCATCAACAATAAAATTAAAAAAAAAATATAGAGTAGAACTCCAAAATATGTCACATGTTAATATCCCCTTCCATTCTAACCAAAGAAAACCATATTTTCTTTTTCTTGATCTTATTTTTTCTTCTATATGTTTTTATCTCCATGTTTATTGATTCATAAAATGCTATAAATATTCTTCTAACAGTCACCACAAGTAGATCGATTGTTGTCAACCTTTCAAAACACATTCAAAATAATTGATCTCCTAATTCTAGTGGATATATTATTTTTTAAACACATTCATTATAGTTGTAATAGCATAAAAGAGCACATACCAATAGTAAACAATGAAAATAAATCATACAAATTTGAGACACATGGTTAGACTTAAACAAACCCTCAAAGGGAAGAAAAATTAGAAGAATAAACACTTTCTCCTCATTCTACTATCCCCCAATCCAATAAAAGTGTTTATAATGTCTGTGATAAAATAGAGAAAATTTATTAAATCCAAATCCAAACACCTTAACATGCTTTAGCACTATTAAAAACATTCTCTTATAATTACAACCATGAAATGAATAATATGAAGGTTTCCTATAAGAGCTTGTTAGATGCATAGGAAACTGAGAGGGGGGTGAATCGGTTGTATACTTTAAAACACCAAAACCCTCATTAACATTCAAATCTTTATTATCCCTCAAACCCCTAACAACCATTAAATTCTCATCATTCATTAGCAGAATGTAAACACATGAAACATTAATGAAAGCACATCCAAACACATAAGAACACCAAATTTATGTGGAAAACCCAAGGGAAAAACCACGCTAAGGATTAGCTCACAATTTAAAAGTTAATAGCAACACCAAATACAATAAGCTCATTGTCAGAGGGCTTTAAACCTAATAGAAAGAAGGGCTCACTACCAAAGGACTCACTATCCAAAAGAAAGAAGATAAAAGAAGGGGTGACTCACTACTAGTTTGAACTGCTAAAAATGCATCTCTCTTATGCCAAAGATATAGTTTCATTGAAGCATAAACAACCCATTCAATAGACGAAAATGTAAACACCTTCTACTCACTACATCTGAGAATCATAGGCATTCAAACTCACACACATATTACCCTACTTGATCACTTTTGCATATTTCACATTACACACACTCTCTACATTATTAACACAATAATTCACCTTGTATAAGGAAACGCGTGTACCTCAACCATGCAAAAACAAGTAGTTCGGCACCAAACACTTCCATGGTGCAAAGAAGTGAAGGTAGACCATGCCACATTTTAATTGGGATCCAAATCTACACGGGTGTTCTTTTCAACACTTCCACAAATAATAATCATCCACCGCAATTAGTGCTAGCATGCCAAGTCAACCAAACCTACACTAACACTAACAAGTGATCACAAACACGGCTCTCTATGTTTGGAAACATCTCATAAACCACACAACAAAATTCCAAAACATCTCAAAATATCCCACATCATCACAATATTCACCACTACTACTGAACCACCTGAAACTTAAGAACACCTTTATTATGTGCAACCAGACACACTGACAAAAACATCCAACACACCAAACAAACTTATGGAACACCACAACATCTAAAACTAATGTAGTTGATGACTAAACTCCACAACACCTAGAAATCACCTATAATTAATTATCTTATCGTAAAGAAATATCAAAGCAACTGACTTGTTATGCAACCAAGAGAGAAAATATTGAATCCAAAAAAGATTGATATGTGCAATGTATTAACCTAAATGGTTCATAATTAAATTATTACAATGAATGTGCAAGATTTATAAAAGCATGCAAAACAAACCCTAGATGAGGATTTGACTAAATAGTGACAAGTGTTCTAATCTCATGCAATGAAACAACTTGTCTTATGTTTAGTTCAAATTAATAATAATAAATCACTCCTAATTTTAGCTTAAGTGAAATAAAGTAATAAGGGACTTAATAGTTAATTAATTATCAAGTGATTATCTTGATTACTCTAACACCCCCCTTAAGATCAACTTAGAGAGAAGTTATAAAAACCTTGATGTAGAATGAAATGATATATGCATGGATGGGTCCCGGATACAAGTCCTGATGAGGTACCCATGTACAAATAAAAGAATCTCTCATAACTAGAGAAAAGGAGAAAAACCACATGGTAAAAACTCCTCTCCAAAAGAGAAAAATAAATGATTGCACTAGTGAAAGAAGGATAGAAGGAGGACTCAATATGACCCCCCAAGGACTACTTCTATCATACAAGTAAAATAGATGTCCCCTCGATATGAGAGAGAGAAAGAGCATATGAATCCCCCCATAAAGAAGTATCCCATATGTTAATGATGAATGCCTGAAGAAAAAACACAATCCATATCCCACAAACCACATTTCTCACCTTAGGGATAAATAGATCCACTGGTGATTGGAGAAGCCAATCTAAAAGAATGGGTGATGCAGAAATCCAAATGAAAATGATTTGTGCCTCTGAAAATTGCTCACTTATCCACATGTCGAAAATCAACAATGTAGATCCAATATCCTATGAAGACTGATGTAGAATAAGTTACAAAGGCAATGAAGATAGTGGACCAACAATGTTGTTGTGGTTTTCAACAAAGAGGAGTTGAATGCTCTCAAATTTATCCTCCATATCTACAATATGAGACTCTACAAACAAGGATGATATGTTTGCAAGATATGAATCCCAATTAGTTGTGTCTAGAAGATAGATGTCCTCTTACACTGAACCAATAGGGTCCAAAGATGTGGTGATTCCATGTTGATCAAGAACAATAGGAGATGATGATGTAGTCTCAATTTGTAGAGTGGGAACATGAAGACAACTCTCTAAACCACCAGAACATGCAAGACTTGTGATATACTCAAGCTCCACTAAAGTGGCATCATCAAAGGGCATAAAATTTGCATCTACAAGAGGGATGAGACAATCTGCAACAGGATCCTTTGGGTATGGAGAGATATGAGGGTCTTCATGGATCTCACAAAGTTGTTTCTAAATTATGTGGGGAAATTCAATGTATGATACAACATACATAGTGCCAAGATCACCACTAGAACATATAACCCCTACAATATGATCACTAATGATACCCCATGTTGATAAACTCACTGGTGTGTCTGGTGTAGGTATGACTCCATACAAATAAGGAAAATATTAAGCCACCTGAGAAGTGTCAAGATGTCATTTATCCAAGCCTCATGGTTATCCTTATCCAAGTCGATCATAGAAGGATGAAAAAACAAACCCATGATACTCACTCAAATGAAAAAATTAGAGACTAGCAATCTCAGTACTAATAAAGCATATCAAAATATTTCATCTCATGCAAACAAATTATTTGTAAGTGCCAAGACATACAAGTAATTAATCAGAATGTGAAAACAAAAAATACTAGATAAAATGTACTTGGGGTAGATTCTGGAAAGATTGCATGAATAGATCTAAATAGCATTGAAATACATTTCCAACATCGCTTCAATTGCGAAAATCGAAGATACAGGCAAAATTTATGAGCTCGAAAGCATAAAATGAAGATTTGAATTTGACTAAGAATAAGAAGAACTTGCAATAAAATCTAATAATGATACCTACATGATGCAGGAGCATCCTTGGTTCTTGGAAATCTTGCATCAATCAAAAAAAAATTCATTCAGTTTTTTTCTTGTTCTTGTTCAAGTTGGTAGATTCGGTATTTCTTTGTGTTTTTCTCACCAAACCTCGTGGATCTATGGTTTCATCGTGGACATGTTCAATTGCCTTAATCTAAGTTTTCAGCTTGATTGGATCTTTTTTTGGCAAGTTATTGCCTCCCAATTGAGTGATAGTTTTTGGAACTGGCCCCAGAATAATTTCAAAACCTAACAGCTAGTTTGATCGATCATGGATCCTTCCAGTAACTTGTGCATCCTCATGGTGTGTTTCAAATTGTACTGTGGAGTGTCCTTGACCTTGATTTTTGGTCCACACTTCATCATGTGCATCTACCATGGAAGAAATTCAAGACTGATCTGATCTTGCACACGTTACCTTTCCTTCATCAAAGATTGTAATGATCTTTGGCCAATGTGAATGTTTCTTGACCTGTGGCTATGATATAAAGCTTGTAATATACCATTAGGAGAATAGTGAATAATAACCAAGTAGAATAAGATGTATATAGAGTTTGATCTATAAGATTTTTGCTCGCATGTATGAGAATTGTATTTTGAGCATGGTATCAGGCCTGTAAGCCGAATCTGTAAGCTCGGATGTGGCCAACTATATGTAATTGATATTTTCAACAATAAGAATATTTGCATTTGCCTCCAAATTTTGTGTTGCTTTTGTTATGTTACTCTAGTTGCATGGTCAGGATTTTTCTCCCTGAGGACCCTCCTATCATGACTACACTAGATTGGTATCAGAGCGAGATTCATTCCTTATGGGATTGTCAAAGTTTGTGCAATCTTGTCAAAGATTTGTTGTGGGGTGGCGGACTGAGGATCTGACCTACAACTGCAAAAGACTTGTGTAAAGATGGTGGGAAGAAGAAATGGTAGAGGAAATAGAGCGCATGGAAATGTAGACCCAATTGTAATGGATATGTTGAGAGGACTTGTTGCTAGATTGGAAGCAGTTGAAACGGACCGGAGAATAGGTCAACCAGTTGATGATGTGAGTGATGAAGAAGTAGAAGAATAGGAAGAAGTTGCAAGAGAAGAGAAACCTGGCCTTGATCAGGGTGAAGAAAGGTTCATAAGAGCCCTAACCAGAGTAAACACTAAAACAAATTTCAATCCACCAGATTATAATGGTAAGTTGGATTAAGATGAATCTCTAGATTGGATAACAAAGATGGAAAAGTACTTTGATTTTGAAGGTACCCTTGAAGAAAAGAAGATGAAATTTTATTGTACAAAGTTGAGAGGACATGCATCCCTTTCATGGGAACATTTGTAGACAGATAGGAAAAGAAAAGGAAAGGAAAACATAAGGTCATGGGATCAGATGGTGAATAAGCTGAAGACAAAGTTCATGCCTGCTAACTATCAGATCAGTTTGTTCACATTGCAGAATTTGAAATAGAAGGAATCAAGTGTGACAGAGTATACTAAGGAGTTCTATAAGTTGAATATCAGATCTAGACATTCAAAGGATGAGATTGAGCAAGTAGTCAGATATTTAAATGGTTTGAGGTTGTCTATACAATATGAGATCAATTTGATTAAGTTGTTAAGTGTGGAAGATGCATATCAATGTGCCCTAAAAGTAGAAGAGAAGCTAAACAAAAGACATGAGCAGAGACAAAGAGGAAGAATTTTTACTGGAGAAGGAAGAGGATCTTTTACATATCAGAACAAGGATAAGGAGGTCAGTAAGAATGAGAATTCATACCGAAGTGATGATGGAAAATCTTACCGAAGAGGAGGATATGGTGGTTATTGAAATGAAGGATATAGAAAATATGATAGAGGATAGGAAAAAAGAGAATTCAGGGGAACTTTTTTCAAATGTGGTGAAGGACATAGAGCCTTTGAATACAAACAAGGAGAGACAAGAAGAAAGACTGAGAACAATAGAAGAACAACATTTATTGAGGAGAATCATGCTAGATCATCTAATCAACCAGAAGTAGGAGAAGTGTTGGTAAATAGGAGAGTATTGTGTCAAAGTGAATTGGAGAAGGAATCGTTGCAGAGAAAGAATTTGTTTCAGACCAGATGCAAGGTAGATGGTAAATGTTGTAAAGTAATCATTAACAGTGAAAGCTCAGAGAACCTGGCTTTTGAAGAAATGTTGACCAAATTGAAGCTAGAAATATTGAAATACCTAGAGCCCTATCAGATAGCTTGGATTCAAGATGAGCATAAGATACTGGTAAGTGAACAATGTTTGGTGAAATTGTAGGAAATTTCATGATAAAGTTTTGTGTGATATCATGCCTATGGATGTATGTCATTTTTTGTTGGGAAGACCTTGGCAGTATGATAGACAAGATATTCATGATGGAAAGAAGAACATATACACTATTGTTGCTAATGGGATGAAGCGGACTTTGTTACCCTTGGAGGATGTTCCTAAATTTGAGGTTTGCACGACTGCTAGAATTTGTTTGGTGGATGGAAGGATATTTTTGGAGGGACTGAGACATGAGAACATGTGTTATTCCTTGGTGCCTAAGAAGGTTGAAGACTTGAAACATGTAGAAGGACAACTTGAAGAGATAAAGGAATTGCTAACAAAATATGAAGCTATCATTTTAGACAATGTACTTGATGAATTGCCACCTGTAAGGAGTATTAGTCATTGCATGGATCTGATTCTTGGAGTTAGTTTACCTTATAAAGCAACACATCAGATGACACTGACAAAGAATGAAGAATTGAATAGACAAGTGCGAGATTTTTTAAGAAAAGGTTTGATCGGAGAAAGCTTGAGCCCTTGTGCAGTATTTACAATGCTATCACCTAAGAAGCATGCAGAATGGAGGATGTGTACAGACTCTAGATCCATAAACAAGACCATAGTGAAATATAAATTTCCTTTGCCCCTGATGGATGACATTATGGATTGTTTGAGTAAAGCTAAATACTTTACAAATATAGATTTGAAGAGTGGATATCATCATATCAAAATCAAAGAAGGAGATGAGTGGAAAATAGCATTCAAGACAAATAAAGGATTGTATGAGTGGTTGGTGATGCCTTTTGGACTGAAAAATGCATCGAGTACTTTCATGAGGCTGATGAATGAAGTATTGAAGAAATTATTGGGTAAGTTTATGATTGTCTATTTGGATGACATCTTGATTTTCAGTAAGACTAGAGAAGAATATTTATTGCATATAAGATAAGTTTTGCAAAGGTTGAGGGAAGAACAGTTGTTGATAAACATCAAGAAGTGTAGTGTTATGAAGGAATAATTGGTATATCTTGGGTTTGTGATATCTACAAATGGATTGAAGATGGATCCTGAGAAGGTAAGAGAAATTGTTGAATGGCCTACACCTGAAAGCATTGGAGAGGTAAGATCATTTCATGGATTGGCTAGTTTCTACCAAAACTTCATTAGGAATTTCAATTCTATTTGTAACCCTATGACAAAAACAAAGAGAGGAGATAGGAAGGATTTTAGATGGACATCTGGAGCAGATGAAAGTTTTGATTTGTTAAAATAGAAGGTGACTAAGCAGCCCGTGTTGGCTTTACCATAATTTATTAAGAATTTCAGGTAGAATGTGATGCAAGTGGAAATGCAATCGGAGCTGTGTTAAGTCAAGAAGGAATACCAGTAGCTTATTTCAGTGAGAAGTTCAATGATGCAAGCAAAAGGTATTCATTGTATGATCAAGATTTTTATTGCATAGTTCAAGCCTTGAAGAAGTAGAGACATTAATTTTTGTCTAACGAGTTTGTGTTGTATACCGATCATCAGGCATTGCAATACTTGAACAAACAAGGTAAGTTAAATCAGAAACACATGGGATGGGTGGAATTCTTGTAGTGTTACACTTTTATTTTGAAACATAGGAGTGGAAAGTCAAATAGAGTTACTGATGCTTTGAGTAGGAGAAGGAATGTATTGACACGGATGAAAGTGGAGGTATTAGGCTTTGATGAATTGAAGAACTTGTATGAGGAAGACCCAGATTTTGCAAAACCTTAGAGAGCATGTAAAGAACCGGTTTTGGAGGATAGAAGTCAGTGGCTATATTATTTCATTTAGGAGGATATGTTGTTCAGAAGAAATTAGTTATGTATACCCCAAAGTTCAATGAGGGACAATTTGGTAAAACAGAAGCATAGTGGAGGATTGGCAGGACACTTTGGAATTGATAAAATAGTAGCATTGGTAAGTGATAATTACTTTTTGCCTCAGATTCTTAAGGATGTTAGGAAATTTGTGCAGATTTGTAGAGTTTGTCAAGCTGCAAAAGGGAGTAGTCATAATTTTGGACTATACAAACCTTTGACAGTTCCAGAAAGACCTTGGGAGGATATCAACATGGATTTCATACTTCATTTGTCAAAGACACAGAGAGGTAATGATTTTGTATTTGTGGTGGTAGACATATTTTCCAAGCTGGCACATTTCATACCTTGTAAGAAGACAACAGATGCAGTACATGTAGCAGACTTGTTTTTTTGGGAAGTGGTCAGATTGCATGGATTACCTAGGAGTATTGTTTTAGATAGAGATAGAAAGTTTGTTGGTTACTTTTGGAGGACACTTTGGAAGAAGTTGAAGACAAATTTGAAGTTCAGTTCTACTTTTCACCCAAATACTGATGGATAGATAGAGGTAGTGAATAGGATTTTGGGAAATTTGTTGAGATGTTTCGTTGGAGAGAAGACCAGAAATTGGGATTTAGCCCTTGCACAAGTAGAGTTTGCCTACAATAATTCAGTGAACAAGAGTACAAGAAATACACCTTTTGAGATTTTTACTAGAGTCCATCCTAGAGGTATATCAGAATTGTGAGACATCAGTAAAGAAGATAAAAGAAGTGCAAAAACATAGGAATTTGTATAACATATGAAGAAAGTTCATAATCAAGTGAAGCAGCATTTGGAAGATATAAACCGAAAATATAAGGAGTGAGCAGATGAAAAGAGGAGACATAAGGAGTTTGAAGTTGGAGATGAAGTAATGGTATATTTGAGAAAGGAAATATTCCTAGTTGGCACATACAGTAAGCTCAAGATGGGGAATTTTGGACCCTGTAGGATTTTGAAGAAGTTTGATTCAGGAAATGCATATGAAGTAGAGTTACCAGATGACATGGGTATATCACCTATATTCAACATTGTAGATCTACATCAATACCATGAAGAAAAATTCAGTGAAGATAGTAAAGAAAAATTGGAAGAACAGCTTCCTAAACAACAATCAGATGGGATAAAAGAGATTTTGGATGTTAGAGATGGGAGAAAGACCCATGGAAGACAGTATAAATAATATCTAGTGAAGTGGAAAGGTAGACCAGTGGAGGATTCTTCTTGGATTTCTCAGGCTGAGGTAGACTATATTGGTTTTCCTTTGGCCCCAAAAAAGTGAGGGACTCACTTTTCATTAACCCCAAATTTCTAATGTAGGAGCATCCTTGGTTCTTAGCAATCTTGCATTAACCGAAAATATTTTTATTTGGTTTTGTTCGTGTTCTTGTTCTTTTTCTTGTTCTTGTTCTTGTTCTTGTTCTTGTTCTTGTTCTTGTTCTCTTTCATGTTCATGTTCTTATTCTTGTTCTTGTTCTTGTTCAAGTTCTTGTTCTTGTTCAAGTTCTTGTTCTTGTTCAAGTTCTTGTTCTTGTTCTTGTTCAAGTTCTTGTTCTTGTTCAAGTTGGTAGATTTGGTATTTCTTTGTGTTTGCTCACCAGACCTTTCGGATCTATGGTTTCATCGTGGACATGTTCAATTTCCTTAATCCAAATTTTCAGCTCGATTGGATCTTTTTTCGGCAACTTATTGCTTCTAGATTGAGTGATATTTTTTGGAATTGGCCCTGGAATAATTTTAAAACCTAACAGCTAGTTTAATCAATTGTGGATCCTTCCCATTACTTGTGGATCCTCATAGTGTATTTTGAATTTTATTGTGGAGTGTCCCTGACCTTGGTTTTAGGTCCACACTTTATCATGTGCATCTACCGTGGAAGAAATTCAAATTTGAGGACGACATATTCTTACACACATTGTGTTTCCTTCATCAGAGATTTTAATGATTTTTGGTCGACGCGGATGTTTCTTGACCCGCAGATATGATATAAAGATATTAATAAACCATTAGTAGAGCAACGAATAACAACCAAGTAGAATAAGATGTATATAGAGTTTGATCTGTAAGATGTTTTCTCACATGTATGAGCACTATATTTTGAGCATGTTGTATCAAGCCTGTGAGCTGAATCTGTAAACCCGGATGTGGTCGACTATATGTAATCGATATTTTTGATAATAAGAAAATTTGTAACTGCATTTGCCTCCAAATTTTGTGTTTCTTCTGTTGTATTACTTTAGATGCATGACCCAGATTTTTCTCCCTGAGGACCCTCCTACCATGACTGCACCACTAGAAAGTACTCAAAACCAACTATTTATGGATCTCATTTTCCCAACTTTGGCAACATATGCCAAAGTTATTCCAAAAAGAGAAAAAATGTTCCTTTAGGGAAAATAGGGCTTAGGATGAGGGCTTGAGTGGTTGGTTGTACAATTGATATCAGCATGGTGTTAGCACTTCATGAGCTTAAATTTGACGGTCGAATGGCCGTCACCAAAAATTCCCCCCCAATTGAAAAAAAAGGGTCATCGAGAAAGTGCAGTTGATCGAAATATTCATGGAATATTCCACTAGTTTGTCGGTTTCCTGTTGGGAGAATATTCCTTTTTCGTTGATTCTTGGCCTATCAGATTTTGAACTTTCGTCGGATTTTTTTTGTGCAGGTGACAAATTTTTGAGCATCGGGGTATTTTTGCAGAGGCCACAAAATTTTAAAGTGGCCACCAACCACTATGAAATCCATCGCCGATTAAAGTGGAGGCCGACAAGATTTTTGTGGAGCCCATCATGCAGTACAACCAGCGATGGGACAATATGTGCAAAGAATATTCTCTATGTAGTAGAGAATATTCCTCTACGTTTTGAATTTTTTTTTCTTTTCTTTTCATTTTATTTTTTCAAAAAAATCTTTTACCTTTGTGTTTTATTGATTTTTTGGACAAAAAAATCTAGAAAATATTGAAAAAACTAGAAAAAAAATTGCAAATCTTGTACCTATGCACAAAAATCAAGGTAGATCAGGCCTAGATCTATACAGAGTTGCACGGATTTGTTTGCCCCTAAAAAAAATTTCCTTTCATTGTAACTATTTGGATTTGAGCAAAACAACAGGTGATCTTAAGGTTTTCAATTGTTCTAGACGCAACGGTGATGCCCATTTTTCCCTAAGATGAGTCAATTTTTCTCCCAAGGTCGGATCCCTCAAAAATTGGATAGGAATTCATAGATGTAGAGCTCTAATACCATGGTGAAGTTGATGATTGAACTCCATAGCACCAAGAAATCACCTGCAAGAAATTATCCTATCACAAAGAAAGATCAAAGCAATTGATTTGCTATGCAACCAAGAGAGAAAAGATTGAATCCAGAAAAGCATTGATATGCGCAATGTATTACCTTGAATGGTTCTTAATTAAATTATTACAATGAATTGAAAGCTTTATAAAAGCATGCAAAATTAAACCCTAGATAAGGATTTGACTGGATAGTGACAAGTCACCATATCTCTCTCCCTCTTTTTTCCTTTGTTTTTCAAACAATACTTTTTCATACACTACACTGAATAGTAACCACTACTACCTACTCCCCCTGAATCATGAGAGGTAGCCTTCATCAGTTTGGAACAAAAGAATAAATCTTGAATTGCTCCATCAGACTTATGCACACTCTTATGCATCTAGTTGAAAGGAGGGGAAATAACCTCTAAATTATGTTGGAGATACTCAAATATATCTTTAGGAAGATCCTTTGTGAAAATATCTACAACTTGATCCTTTGTAGGCACATGCTCCAAATTTACCTCATTTTCTGCAACCATCTCTCTTAGAAAGTGATACCGGATTGAGATATTCTTTGTCCTTGAATGCATTGCCGAATTCTTTGATATATTGATAATGCTTGTATTATCACACAAGATAGAAATTGGTTCATCATATGATATTCTGAATATCCTTCAATGTCTACTTCATCCATAACACCTATGTGCAGCAATATGTTGTTGCAATGTACTCTACCTTTGTAGTAGATAATGACACTAAATCATGCTTCTTGCTCAACCATGAAACCAATCTACTTCCAAGAAATAAACCACCTCCACTTGTACTTATTCTATCATCCACACAACCTACCCAATTTGTATCAGTATAAGCACTTAAAGAGAAATCAATACCCTTTGGATACCATAAACTATAGTTTGGAGTGCCCTACAAATATTTCAATATCCTCTTTACTGTTACCACATGTGATTCTCTAGGATCTCCTTGATATCTAACCACAAGGCAAGAAGCATGCATGATATCCAGTCTAGTACCAATTAGATACAATAGTCCACTAATCATTGATTTGTACTTTCTTTGGTTAGTCTTAGGAGATTCATCATTCTTGCTCAACTTGCAACTAGTAACCATAAGGGTGCATATCGGTTTAGAGCCTTCCATTCCAAACTTCTTCACCATTTCCTTGACATAATTTAATTATGAAATAAATATTCCTTTTTCTATCTAATTGATTTGTATTCCAAGGAAGAAATACATCTCCCCAAACATAGACATCTCAAACTCTTTCTACATCTCTTCTGCAAATTTCTTGCACATTTCTTCATTTCCTCCAAATATTATGTCATCAACATACATGACCGCAATCAAGATTTTTTCTTCTTGAACTTTGAAATACATATTGTTGTCTACAATACCTTTATTGAATCCCTATTGCAACAAGTACCTATCCAATATTGCATACCAAGCTTCGGGAGCTTGCTTGACACCATGTAATGCCTTCTTCAATCTACAAACCATATTAGGGTGATCTAATAATTGAAATCCTTCTCATTGTGAACAATGTATACCTCTTCTTCCAACTCACCATTCAAGAATGCAAAATTCACATCCATTTAATAAACCTTGAAATCCTTATGTGTTGCAAAGGCCAAAAACATCCTAAGAGCCTTCATTCATGCCACCAAAGAAAATGTCTCCTCAAAATCTATTTCTTCCACCCATGAGTAGTCTTTACACACAGTTCTATCCTTATTTCTATTAACTTCTTCATTCTCATTTAGCTTGTTCCAGAATACCCATTTAGTTCCTATTACATTCTTGTTTGTTGGTCTTGGGACTAGTTCCCAAGTCTAGTTCTAAATCTGCATCAATTCTTCTTCCATAGCTTTGGTACAATTCTCATCCTTACATACCTAAATCACTATCTTAGGTTCTACTTTGGAAAGTAGACACAAATTTACCTATTCTTTTGTGATAGCATCCTTTATTATAATCAACACGCCTCTACTCTTATCACCAATGATCTAGTCTTCAAAATTATTCTTCTGCACATACTTAGGAGTCTTAGGAATCCTTTATGGATCTTCTTCCTCTTCAACCCACATCTCCTTTTAATTTTCTTCTTTTTTCCTTCTTCTCTGCAAGAAGACTCATCAGATTCGTATCCTTCTATTAGTACTAAGATTTTATGTGGTTCTTCATCTACTTTGACACTTTCACTTTCAACTATCTTCTTCAGGCACTTATTGTGGCACTAATAATCCTTGCTTCTTGTAGAATATCCAAGGAATATTCCTTCATCTGATCTTTCATCAAACTTTCCCAATTTTTCTTCATCTCTCCTAATATAAAATTTGCTTCCGAACACTTTGAAATATTTGATAGTAGGAATTATTCCATACCATAGTTCATAGGGAGTCTTTGAACTATTTTCTCTTACTTGTACTTTTTTTAGTATGGGTGAAGCCACAATAGTGGTTTACAATTCTAGTGAGGAAGGAAAACTCACAAAAAATGACCCTAAGGCAAAAAATGTGATTTTGGGGGTTCGTACAAACCTACTAGTTCTAGCGAACCCATAGGGGATTCGTTCGAACCAGGGTTCAAACGAACCCATTTTGATCTTGCCTACCAAAAAAACCAAAAAAAATGCATTAGGAAGGGTGGTTCGCTCGAACCCCCCTTATCCCTCATTCTCCCCCTGAAACACAAAAAAAAACCTAATTTTTTTCATTTCGAAGCTCAATTTGAACATGAAAATGGCAGAGACTTCACAAACCCAATTGGAATTAGGTAGTCCTTGGAACGAGCTATCCAACAAATATAATTTTAATATGTTTTGGTTTTATTATGTATTTATTTTTTTAGTTTTATTAAACATAGGTTTTTCATAAAAAATGAAGGTATTTGTTATGCACATGTGGAAAAATAGCAGATTATCAAAAAAAATGAAAAATATGAGTGTACCAAATATTGAAGTCCTTGATCCAACAAAACAAAATGAATTTTGATATATACAAAAAAATGTTATGCGTTATATGGTTGCGCTATGCTTGAATTGTAATTGGTTTGAATTTGAAACTTGATTAAAGAAAAATTATTCAATAAAAAACTATCTAACCAAGTGGAAGCACTAGATATCAGAGTTACAAATCTAAATTCGAAAGAATTATAATTTTATCCTTCATGGAAAAAAAAAAATGCATTATATGGTGTGTGTCACTTTTAAAAAATGCTTTTTTCTATAAAAAAAATAGTTTTCATGGGAGATGGAAAAAGAAGTGCAATCTGATTCCAAAAATTTTGAAAAAAATATTTTTAGAATCTACAGACAAAATGTGAGGAGACTCTAGGTTGCATCATCTTCAAATTCCTCACGGTTTAGCCGCTATAGGTGTCTGAATGTGAAGATTTAGTTAAAAATAATAATTTCAGTGTCCAGTTTGGCCAAAAATTGTAAACCACTATTGTGGGATCACCCGTATGTATACTATAGTATGAATAGATTCTCTCCAATAGACATCTGGTATATTTTCTTCATTCATCATTTTCCTTGATGCTTCTTGAACTAGTATGTTCTTTCTCTCTACAACTCCATTTTGTTGAGGAGTTCTAGGGGCTAATAAATGCCTCTTTATTCCATGATCTTCACAAAAAATGTTAAACTCATTGGAGGTAAATTCTCCACCTCTGTCAATCCTTAAGCACTTGATTTTCATAGCCATTTCATTCTCAACCATAGCTTTAAATGCTTTAAAATTTTCTAGAGCTTCATAATTTTCTCGAAGAAAAGTTACCCAAGTCATTCTAGAGTAATCATTAATCAACAATATGAAATACCTATCACCTTGAAAGCTTCCTATTCTTGTAGGTTCACATATCAGTGTGTATGCACCAACTCCAAAGGTCCTATGGTAGAATATTCTTTGATATTGAACATCTTTCTTGTTTTCTTCCCAACCTAAAAGTCCTTGCAAACTACATTGATAGGCTTTGTAATTCTTGGAAAATCTCTCGCAGTTTGAGTAGAGTTGATCCTCATAGACTATCAAAATTGATGTCATAGATTCTTCTATGACATAGCCAACATTCATTGATTTGATTCATAAAGCACTTACCATTGGCACCTTTGAGCTGATAAACATTATCATTTGTCCTTATTCCTGCAACAACCAGAGTTCTAGAGCTTCCTTTTTTATTTCACAACCACCATCTTGAAATACAAGATTATATCCTTTGCTACAAATCTATCCTACACTCGGAAGATTATGTCAAAGACCCTTGACATAAAGAACATTGTATGTATTATGCTTTCCATCAAAACTAATTGAAACTTTTTCACATATCTTAACAAATGTATCATCACCAAACCTAACAAGACCACCTTCAAACTTCTTAAGTTTAACCAACTTAATCTTATCACCTGTCATATGATTTGAGCATTCGTTGTTAATTATCATGGTTTTTCTCCTCTCTATCATGAAAAGGAGTCACAATAGTTCCTTTGATGTTGTGACATATTTCTAGAGCAATTTCCTTCATACATCTTTCAAAGTCAATAGAATTAATTCCAACATTCAAAGCCATGAACAAGCATTCATCATTTTTATCATCTGGGTAGTCAGATTCATCATCAAATATGCTAGCATCTTCTTTAACATAATAAGTTCTCTTGATAGATTCACCTTTATTGTCCTTATATTTGTTGTTTGAAACTTTAGCTGGACATATTGAAGCATAATGACCTATCTTTCCATAATTGAAACATTTGAAAGGCAACTTACCTATGTATTTTCCAGTCCCCTTTTTCAATATCTTGATAAATATTTCTTCTATCAAGCATCAGGATCATCTAGATTTGATCCATCATCCTTCTCTATTTTTCTAGCTTTAAAAGTAGTCTCTTTTCTTGAATCATTTTGACCAAACTCTCTCAATTAAAAAGTGGTTAAAGACCCAAACAACTGATCTCTAGAACAATGATCTAAATTATGAACTTCCTCAATAGAAGAAACTTAATGACTATGATATTTAGGAAGATTTCTTAATACCTTTTTTACCACCTCATCTTCTCATAGTGTTCCACCAAGGTCATTGATGGAATTAACAACTTCATCCACTCAATGCATGTAGCCTATAATATCTTCATCCTCTAACATCCTTAGGGTTTCAAACTCAGTCTTCAAATTTTTCATCTTTACTTGCTTGACCTTATCATCTCCTTTATAGACACTTTCCAACTTCTTCCAAATTTTTTTGCAAATTTGTAGCTCATAACCTTCACAAGTTTTGAATCAGCAAGACCACTCAAAAGAGTATTCCTTTATTTTATATTGTTCTCATATGCCTTGAACTAATCATCAGCTTCCAGACCATTAGCAGGCATGGTATATCCATCTTCAATTAACTTCCAAACTCCAAATCCTATGGAAACAAGGAAACCTTCCATCCTAGTTTTCCAAAATACATAATTCATCCCATCAAGCAAGAGAGCCTCCTTCCTGAGTTCCATTAGGATCTGCCTTAAATAGTTAAACTTATTCCAAGGAGCCTTTCTTTGATACCAATTATTAAATGCACAGAACATCTAAGAGGTGGGGTGAATCATTTTTATACTGTAAAACATCAAAAACCTCATTAACATTTAGATCTTTATTAACCCTTAAACACTTAATAACCATTAAACCCTTATCATGCATTAGTATAATGTAAACACATAAAACAATAATGAAAACACATCCAAATACATAAGAACACCAAATTTACATGGAAAACCCAAGAAGGGAAAAACCATGTTGAGGATTAGCTCACAATATAAAGTAATAGCAACATCAAATACAATAGGCTCATTGTCGAAGGGCTCACTACCCAAAATAAAGAAGGGTTCACTGCAAAAAGACTCACAATCCAAAAGAAAAAAAAGATAGAAGAAGGGGTGGCTCACTACCAATTTGAATTACTAACAATGTATCTCTCTTATGCCGAAGGTACAGTTCCATTGAAGCACAAACAACTCATCCAATAGACTAAAATGTAGATGCCTTTTGCTCACTGCATCTGGGAGTCATAGACATTAAATCTCGCACACAAATTGCCACAATTGATCACTTTCATATCTTTTGCATTAGACATGCTCTACATTATTCAAAAAATAGCTCACCTTGTATTTATACCATCTGTGACCTAAAACAATCTCAATTAGGCTGGCCTTAAGCAAACGTATGCACCTTAATTGTGAAACAATAGATAGGTCGGCACCAAACACTTCCACAATGAAAATAATTGAAGGAATGCCATGCCACAACTTAATCGAGACCCAAATCTACATCGATACATTTCTCAACACTTCCACAAACAATAATCATCCATCACAATTAGCACTAGCACGCCAAGTTGGCCAAACCTACACTAACACCAACAAGTGATCAGAAACACACCTCTCCAGGTTTGGAAAAAAAAATTAGACCACACAACATCATTCCAAAACATTTCAGATTATTCCACATCATCAAAATATTCTCCACTACTATTGCAACCACCTAAAACTTAAGAACACCTTTATTATGTGCAACCAGACACACTAACACATACATCCAACACACCAAACAACCTTGTGGAACACCACAACACACACCTAAAACTTCAAGGGAACATAGATATAAACACTATAATCATGTTCTCATATTTGCAAGACAAGAACCTTCACTGCAAAGAAATGAGAAGCAATCTCATCTCTCCTAGACACCCTATTTCACCAAACAAGCATACTGTCAAACAAGTCTTCCATTTCAAAATTATCCAAAACCTAAAACTTTGGATATAGAACCTCTGAACACCTCTAATCGTCATATCCAAACCAAATAGGCATATCTTCAAATAAGAAGAAATACAGAGCAAAACATTGAAAACCAATATGTCAGATTGAGCTCTCTTTTATTCAAATTTTCTCAAAAGCACTTGGAAACCAAGTGAACCAACTAAAACTACAACACTACTAACACCTCTCAACAACTATATCACATCCAACTATCTCTCCAAACATAACTTCTACAACTATACCGAAGTAAGACATCAATGACAACACCAACAACATTGTGTTGACATCAATACCAGCAACTCTAGGCTTCCAACAACTCCAATGCTAAGGGTTGACATCATCAACACCAACAACATTCCAACACTCTCTTCATACAAGGGGTTGACATCAATGACAACACCCAAACAACTCACAAACAACTCAAGCTTCCAACAAAACCAACCCATCAAACGTGATTTAAAATGAATATATATTCCTTTTCCACAACCTCCCAAGAAACTAAAAAAGAATATAAAATGTCAAAAAGGTGAATTCAAATAAAGAGATCCTTCACATTCCACACACTATCTATAGCTTAATACTTTTGCCACTCTTTACAAAATGTCAAATTTGTAACAATCACAATACTTGGGTTTTGGCATGGTTGGTGATGTTTTCACCATGGTAGTTACATTTTTTCCACCTACGGGAACTAGAAAAAACATCATCCTCATTTATTTTTGGTTAACTCCTTCAATATTTCGTTTATTGAATCAAACATGAAACTTCCATGGCAAACTTATGATGACTTCATGTGTTATCATTCCATTTCATCTTTATTTCAACCACTGTTGTTTGGGATTTGCTTCTTCACTTTTTGTCATAGTGAGTGGTCACAAATCTTATGTGGTCAAATGTCTTATTTGTGGTACCTTGAACTTCATCTTTCATGAAATGGACTTATTTACCACCAAGTCAAAGGTTTTGTTCACTAAGAGTTGTGTAATGTTATTGTTCCTTTTTTTTCGTTCCCATTTGTTATTAGTCTAAGTGATATCTCTTCATATCCCCCTCCAAATTTCCATCATAACATTAACAGACTCCTATGTAAAGATGTAAAAAATAATAATTTAAAAGTTCCTTACACTATTCTAATGGTCAATAGGTATAATATTTAAAATTATATTTGAAGTATTATTAAGTTGCATTTCAAATGAAAGGAGTCTCATGTGCTTAGTCTCTAACCATGTTTTAAAGACATTGTGATAAGTTTTACTTAATGTAATGAGCTTGACTTGAAATATTTCAACTCAATTTTCTTTTTCCCACATAATCTTACATTGAAATTACCTCTTATAAACAACTTGTGTGTTGAAATCAATGCATCTTTTGTTTACATGTGGGGCCAATCCCACGTTAAACAATCAAAGTGCTGACTCCAATACACCAATTGCTTAAGTTCTTACCATGAGAAGAAGCTTTTCAATTTCTCATATATGTGAAATGAGTCTATTGACAAGGTCAAAGCAAACGTAATTTAGACCATTAACATAGCACTTGGAGAGTTTAAAGACTACAATCTTACCATATTACAAACCAATTTCCTATATTTATTATCCAATACAAAAAAACATAAAAACAAATGACATAATATTTCTATAATCTATAAAAAAATATTAAGAATGTTTTTAATTATTATATAAGAATTTCTTACATCAGTTTTTCTTACTATAAACTATGGTATGTAATTTAAAAACATTAATAATCACAAAAATAGTTACTCTCTTTCTCACGTTTCTTACCGTACATTAGAATAGTGCCAAGAACACAGACTTTCCATAAAGGTAGAGAGTAGTAGTTTGAATTACTGAAAGTCGACCTTTTCCACGGCTCAGTCGAGTAGAAGCCTCTGAAATAGGAGAAAAGATGGAAGTTTCCATGGTCGTGTTAGAAGCTTCTATGGCGGCGCAATGATCTTAGAAGCTTCTACGAGATAGGAGTAGAATGTTGTTAGCATCATGGAAGAATGGTTCAAACAAGAAAGACATTTCGCCACTCGACAAGAGAAACGGAAAGTGGGCAATCCATATGTGTGCAAGACTTATTGCTAATGAATTGGTCATATTTTTCTTAAGAATGGCACTATAAGTGGAAATTTGATTGCAATTTCTCTAAACTATATAAAACAGATTCAATGCAATGATTTTTTTTTCAAATCAAACTTGTATAGATGTGTAAGTTTATATATTCTATCATGATGAATGTGAGAAATCTGCCTTCACAATAGAGAAGGGATTTAGGGGACCACCTCCTCTTTTTTGTCTTTGACAAATTTTAGGGATAATATTTGTTAATTATAGTTATAGTTCTTATATTTCCACGATCTAACATGACATCAATGAGTAAAATGGTAATTCTTGACTTTTTATTCTATCAACTTTGATACGATTGTGAAATCATATATCACCACTAAGGAGGGTTTTGGTCCCCAAAAGCTCAATACCAAAACAATTGAGGAAACATTTCCTTACATCTTCTTTGGGATATCACTTGGCTTTGCTTGACAATTATCTTTTCAAACCCTCTAACCTTGTTTGTATTCTCCTCTCCTTGTCTTTGTCACCTTCTTGTCCAAGACTATGTCACCCTCTAGTTCTTCTTGATCCCTAGGAGCTAAGACATCAATGGAAGGAAACACTATGTCCTCCTCTTCATGCAACATTGAAGGCTTGAACAAGTATAGTTTACCTGCATTTATAACTAAATATATCTTCATATAGGGAGGCAATTCTAGTTGGAAACCATTCTCTCCCACTTGGGCTACAATCTAAAATAGGCCATGCCTTAAAGGTTTCAATATCTTGGTTGGTTCTTGAAGTCTTTATTTTCCTGTGTACACCCAAACTCAATGTCCAAGTTAAAACTTGTGTTATAGTAAATGTTAGTCATGATTTCATTTGTATTTACCTTGTGACCCATTTAACTTATCCCGCACATAGAGATGGATTTCTTGAACTTTTTCAATGAAATTTTCAAACTTGTAGATCGTCAGATCCATATTTTATAGCCCTTCTCTTAACTATCCCAAATCAAAAGGATTGGGTTATAAATACTTGAAACATGCTTTTAATATCAATAATTTGTTGAATGAGTGGACTATAATGTTGTAAGAATATTATTTATATGCCAAAATTTCATCCCAACTCTTAGGACACCTCTTATTATATCCTATTATACTTTCACCAAATTTATGCTCACTACTTTTATTTATCCATTAGTTTTCCAATAGAAAGTTGTGGAGTAAATTCATGTTTTTCAATAATATCACATAATATTTCCCAAAAATTAATCATCACTAACTAATGTAATGCTCTATGGAAGCCCATAGTGAAATCGTACATGGTTGAAGAAAAACTTGGTCGAATCACTTCCTTTCAAAGCCTTTATATATGTTATTAAAACACATATTTTATTAAAATTATCCACCATTAAAACAAGTAATAATTGTTGGATATGCCTCAAATTACTTCTTGTCATGATCTTCAACCACAATTATAAGTGTATTGTGAATTACATAACTATGTTTTTTTTGGTCTTCTTGTTCTAAATTTTCTCAGTCATTCCAATCGGCCCCATTAGATGGAAAAAATATTTTCTTTTGGCTAGTTCTATCAAGTATGTATCTTAATATCACTTGTCATGCATGTTTCATGTCTATCTCAAAATCATATTCAATTGAGCTTACTTTGGTTTTCACTTCACCCTCAAGTTGCTTGGGATTTACCATGGTTATGTGTAATTCCCCTAATGGGTCCCAAACTTGGGACATGAAAATTTCAGAAGGGAATGGCGACAAAATTAAACAACCTTTGTTTGAATCCATTTCTTCAAATGAAGGTCCTTGGCTCAAAGGTCTTTACTCAAGGACCTTTGATCGAAGATTGACCTTCGAGCGAGGATAATCTTCGTTTGAAGGTCTTCGCTAATTAAAAAATAATAAAATAATACCTTTGAGAGAAGATTACCTTCACTAGAAGGTATTATTTTATTGATTTTTTAATTTATATTAACCGACGACTTTATTTTCTTGTTCATTTAGAGGCTTCACATTAAAACATTCTTTGTACACTTGAGCTCTACATTCTCTGTGCACTCGAGCATCTGATTTTTTTTGTCTCCACCAGGGTTTCTTTTTCTGTGAGCTCACAACTTCTACATAGGACAAGAGCAAGAGAGGCTTGAATGAAGGGTAAGAGTAGGGGAGGTTTGAGTGAAGGTTCCCAAGTTCTACAATTTTTCGGGCATATTTCCCCTCATTTCTTGTAATTTCCCAATTTATTGCAAATGATAACAATTCCTTTATTTTCAAAATTAAAATGGTGAAATTTATAAACCAAATAAAATTTAAACCCTAAACGCTAAAATCAAAACCCTAAACCTCATTTACATCCTATTATATGGGGAAATGTGAATCTCTATTGATTGCAAGAAATCCTCTAAACTAATTTGACAATATTGTTCAAAGAGTAAATTAAATCTCTCTTCTTGAACCCCTATGTATGTTATTTGGTAGATAAGAAGAAAATTTATTGAAAATATAGATTTTTTTTTAATTTATTGCCTTCCATGTCAATGGATCCTATCCTAAGGACTTCTACTAAATATTCATAATCCATGTCAATTTTAGGATCATAACATGGAGTAAGTATGGATAAAAAATCTCTTGATATATTAATGTGAAGTCTCTAGAAGCATCCATATGGTGTGTAGGTCTTCAATCAAGTATCTAAGTCTATAGATATCATTAAGTGATTATGGTTTTCAAAACCTTACCATTTCCTTTCTTTGTTTTTTAAAAGGAGTTAATGGTAGGTGAATATGCTTGATCGATCTTGTTGTTCTTAAGTTCTATTAGTGAGTCAATCCATTTTCTCATGCACTTAGACTCATAATTCACCCTTCTCATAGTATTGATGATTTTTCCCTATTTTCTATAATTTTATTTTTGTAGAAGAAGAGGATGGTAGATTAGCCTTTATCTTCTTATATGAACTCTCTAAAACATTTTGACCCATCTATGTGAAACATAGGAAAATAGGTTCACCAAAATGAAATGGTAAAAAGTGGGTATGATGCACCTATCTTCCTTAGTTCATTAGGAAAAAGAGATCCCCTATGACAAAATTGACTTTCAACCCTTACGTGATTCAACCTTGGTGGAGATCTTGTTGTTTTCCTTATGACTAAGGATGGGGTAAATCAACCTGAAATGCACTTTTGGGAGATGAATGAAAAATACTAAATGAATGCAATAAAGAAATGTCACACATGAAACCTCTAAATTAAATCTTAATCTGACATAATCCAACAAGTAACAACAGATTTTGGAAGGATGTGATTTTATGCACTTATCACAAATTTTTTATGTTGAGTGTCCTCCTGGGACTCATACACCCAAGGGCTAATGGGTCTTGCTATAGGTTGAAAATTTGCTTTTATAGTCCTCTGATCCTATGTTTACACTCTTGATTCCCCCATGTTTCATAGTTGAAAATTCTGAAATAAATTCTAAAAGTGATTTTTTGTGGCTTGACGACAATGTTGACAACTCTTGCAAATTTAACAACTTTTGCAATTTTTCTCTTTTGATAGATCTTCAATCCTTCTTTAATCTAAGATATACAAAACACACAAGAGGGGGAAATTTATTGTTTTTGGTAAATGGGGGTTTTCCTTGGTCAAACCCCATTTTGGTAATTAAACCTTGAATTGAAACAATGAAACATGAAAGGAATGATGAATGAAGAATTGCTAGTTGCAACTCACCAAACCCTTGAAGGACTAAAACTTAGTAGATCTCTCTAAGGTCTTGATCTTGCATGGAATGGTTTGATTGATAATGTGATCTTGATGCTTGAAATTTGACTTGAATGCTTGAAACCTACATCACAATGTTAGCTCCAAAAACATGCATGATGCTTGATAAATTTGACATGATGTTTGAGATCTTGAATGCTGCAACAAATGCTTGAGAAATCTTCTCTTGAACACCTTTGACAATGATCTTAGCTCTTGTAAAATTTCTCTTGAAAATCTAGGATTTGAATTGATAAAAAGACCTTGCTTTTATAGGTAATTTTCTAATTTCTCAAAAATTAAACATTACAAACTGACATTTGAATTTGAATTTGAGATCATAAAAATGCCACCAAAAACATATTTAAAATTTGAATTTAGCAACTAAAGGGGACCCATTCGCCCAAGGGTGAATGGATCCTGACCTAAATTGCCATGACCTATTCATTTTGGGGTGTTATAAATGATAATTGCATTAATTAAATCAAATTCCCCTTTCAAAAATTTTAATTAATTAGGCTTGTAGATGCATAATTGGACCAATTAGAGGCTTAATTAAGTCTAGTTAAACTAAGGGATCCAAACATAGTGAGAAAATGTAAAAGGAGTACATTTTTTGACACTACATTTAGCCCCCACTTTAGTGAGAGGATGAGCCCTATGCTCAAACTCACACTAAAGTAGTCAAACAAGCATCAAGAGAGGTCTAATTGTACATTTATTGGTAAGATAAGACAACAAAGGTCAAGGAGGATGATCAAGCCCCCAAGATCTAAGATCTTATGGAAAATCAACAAAGGCGCAAAGAGACACATGCCTAAAATATGCAGCAACAAGACAAGATACACAAGCATACAATGTCAAAATTAGAGAGAGAAGGGGAGAGAGGGGATGGATCAAGCCTCGAATATTTTTCCAACTAGTATGGATCAAGCCTTAGTTGTTTTTACAAAAATATTTACAAGTGAAAACCTATTATCCACTATGCAAACAAAATGCGCTCACATGGGCTAGTGAAATCCATTGTCCACTAGCTGAGCCCCAAAAAGTGGCTAATGGGAAGTTCATGCCAGGTCTACAAACTCCCATTGTACTAACCATACCAAATTTATACAAATCCTGACAACTTTGATAAGGCACCACAAGAATGGTCATAAGGCTAGTAAGCTATGTTATGCTAGGCACTCATGAAAAAGGCTCCACTGACAAGCAAGTTGTGTTATGCTTGGTGGCCATGAAAAAAATAAAGGCTTCACTGGCAAGCAGGTTGCATTATGCTTGGTGGCCTTGATACATGAAATAGGTTATTCAAAGGGGTTTTTCTTAGTTCATGAAAGGTCTCACCTTAGGGAACATTGTGTCTAATGTCTCCAAGAGAGGACTAGTTGAGGATAAAATATTCACAACTTAGGGAATGAAATTTGTAGCATCACCACTAAGGGGAATTTTATATGCCAAGAAATTTCGTGCTCTTGAGGGACATTAAACCCAATGTCACCACCAAGAAGACACATCACGTGAAGTAAAAATACCACACTTTGAAGCAAACAATGAGCGGGGACATGTATGCCCCCACTTTAAAGAAATTGCTAAACACCATGCTATGAGAAATTACTTTAAAGTAGAACACAATATATGCTAATACATGAGAGATTTATTCGGAAATCCCTATGTAAATCATATGTTTCCAAGATAGAGTTATGTTATGAAAGGAAGGTTTCCCCCCATATGTAATCATAAGATAACACATAAGGGATCCATGGATTTGGGGTCAATTTTTATCATTGTTGCAATGATATAATCGAGCTCAGAACTGTCATCATTCCCCAAATAACTCATGGAACAACAAGCACAAAGGAGGAATGACACATAGAGAGAGAGAGAAACAAATGGAATCTTTTGGGTCAACATGGAAGAGACTTGAATGTCTCGACGCCTTGCATCATCCCCAAAAGGAAAACACAAGACAAAGAAATGGTTACGATAGATAGAAGAATGTAGATACAAATAAAAGAATGTTACATCAGATTTGCTTCCTTTGTATCCTTGTACCAACGAAGTGACAAGGGTCATCAAAAGTAGGCTCACAAACATATAAATACACGCCAAGCAACACTGTACAGGGATCACATTACACACATGCAATCACAAAGAACACAAAGAAGACTAGTATGGCACATGTGAGTCAACCTATAGTAGGTCATCTGTATCCCAATCGTGTTCATCATATGCAGAATGTGGATAACTAGCCAAAGGGACAACAAGTGTCAAACTAGGACAAGGCTATCTAACCCCTTGCCCTCACTAAGTGCAGGACAAGGATGTGCCGAGATGGGTGATGGGAATGGGCTCCTTGAAATATAGAAATGATTTGCAATAAGTATAAAACATGAAATAGTGATTATGCTATGATCCTACAACTATCACATGGAAAGGAGCAAAGTGCATGCATTTTAGTTAATTATATCAGTAATATAATTTTCATGGATCAACCATTGTAAAAGATGACACTTATCAATAAGATCCCCATGTGTTCTATGAAATGCACAATAATTCATGTTTGTACTTTTTCCTTTTTGTTTTCTTTGATAGGTGGCAAGTAAATCAATCCTATCATCCGTGTGAGGTATTAATTGGTCTCTTGATATGACCTTGTGAAAGAGAACACATTTTCCCTTAGGAGATGTGCAAGGGGGAAAGATCTTGATATCCTAACCCCTTGGTATCCTCAGATGATATTTTCTCTATTGTTTCAATGCCATGTCGAGTTCACCAAAATGAAACATAGGAAAATAGGTTCACCAAAATGAAATGGTAAAAAGTGGGTATGATGCACCTAATTCCTTAGTTAATTAGTAAAAAGAGATCCCTTAGGACAAGATTGAATTTCAACCCTTAGTTGAGTTAACCTTAGTGGAGATCTTGTTATTTTCCTTATGACTAAGGACGGGGTAAATCAGCCTAAAATGCACTTTTGGGAGATGAATGAAAAATACTAAATGAATGCAATAATGCAATGTAACACATGAAACCTCTAAATTAAACCTTAATCTGATAGAATCCAACAAGTAATATTAGATTTGAGAAGGATTTGGTTTTATGCACCTAGCACAAAAAGGTTGTGTTGAGTGTCCTCCTATAACTCATTCACCCAAGGGTGAATGGGTCTTGCTACATGGGTTGAAAAATTGCTTTCATAGTCCTTTGATCCTATGTTCTCACTCTTGATTCCTTTGGGTTTCACAATCAGAAATTTGAAAAATAAATTTTGAAAGTGAGTTCCCATGGCTTGACGACAATGTTGACAACTCTTGCAACTTTGACAACTTTTTCTTGATTTTTCTCTTTTGATATATCTTCAATCCTTCTTCAACCTAAGATTTGAAAAACACGCAAGAGGGAAATTTTTTTTGTTTTTGGTGAATGGGGGTTTGCCTTGGTCAAACCTCGTTTGGTAATTAAACCTTGAATTGAAACAATAAAACATGAAGTAATGATGAATGAACAATTTCTATGTTGTAACTCACCAAAACCTTGATTTGAAACCCTTGAAGTATTGAAACTTAGTAGATCTCTCCAAAGTCTTGATCTTGCATTAAATGGCTTGATTGATGATGTGATTTTGATGCTTGAAATTTGACTTGAATGCTTGAAACCTACATCACAATGTTAGCTCCAAAAACATGCATGATGCTTGATAAATTTGACACGATGTTTGAGATCTTGAATGCTGCAACAAATGCTTGATAAATCTATCTTGAACACCTTTGACAATAATCTTATCTCTTGTGAAATTTCTCTTGAAAATCTAGGATTTGAATTGATAAAAAGACCTTTCTTTTATAGGTAATTTTCTAATTTCTCAAAAATAATAATAATTGCATTAATTAAATCATAATTCCCCTTTCATAAATTTCAATTAATTAGGAGTGTAGATGCATAATTGGGCCAAATAGAGGCTTAATTAAGTCTAGTTAAATTAAGGAACCCAAACATAGTGAGAAAATGTAAAAGTACATTTTCTGACACTACACTATGATTAGTTAAAAATCAAGAAATAAGACTTTGAAGACTTATTATGAAGTGCCCCAACTTGCATCAATGTGTCATATTCTCTTGTGACTATTTCAAAAAAATCATCAAAATTTAGCATTTTTAACGTAGTTTCTAAGGCATCTCTAGTGGAGTAGAAGGTACAAACAAAGTCTAAGTAGGTAAGACCCAACTTAGAAGAACATTAACTACATGTTGTAAGTCAATTTTTTTTGTGATTTATTAATCCTATACTGAAAAGCTCAATGATTTCAAATGTGTGATAAAGTATTGTATGTTTTTAGTATCAATTGTACTTGACTAATTAGTTCATTTTCCAATTGGTGGCCCCTAAGCTTATCAATATTTTAAAATAAAGTCTCAAATTTTCTATAGATTTCTTGTGGTGAATCAAGATTTTCTATGTGAAAGAGTAGATCTAGAGTCATTCAAAAGTAAATAAAACCATACAATTCATCAAGATTGATTAAAATATATCTTTTATACATATAAAAAATGAGCATTATTTTAATACCATCTATGATCCTAAAGTACCCTTTTCTATCAAACAAGAACTTTATTTTACTTCATTGAGCTAGAATTTGTAGGGCATGAGGATAAGAGGTTTTTTTTCATCTATATTAAGATAAAGAGTAGAAAAATAGACAACCTAATAAAAGGTACATATATTCAATACACTCTGTGATCCCTTTTAAAATGCTACTCCTAATGTGAGATGCTAAACAAAACTAATGATGCAATAACAAAAGAAATAACACTAAAAAAAGACACCTCAATAAGATTAGCCTAAGAAAATGGTGAAGCAAAGAAGTAAGATAAAACAATTGATGATTGAAGTTGGTTATACCTTTCCTTTGCTGCTCCTTCCTTGGTTGGCCCTTTGATTCTTGAAGAGTTGTGTGCTCCTTGGATGGCAATGGAGTTGAATGGATGCAAAATGGATGAGAATGCTAAGTGCTATGATAGATGAGAGCTCAAATGGAAAATTTTCAAGAGTTTTGTTGCAAAAGATCTGATCCCCCAAAATGGGAGAAATAAGGGGGTATTTATAGGATAATTGGAATTCTCTAGAGAATTCAACAGTTGAGATTGATCCAACAAGATCAAGATGAAGGGCTATGGTGAGTTGAGGACTCAAAAGCCCTCACATCTTGACATGTGGAATGTGAGATGTCTTAGGGTGGAGTGATGTGAAAATGAGGTGGAAGGGAAGTACATGAGGTGGATCTTGGGGGATGAGAAGATTCCTTCGAGGAATAAAAGTGAATTAAAAATTCACAATGATTGGAAGAATCTAGTGGATAAGAGAAGGTCTCCAAAAAGCTGGAAATTTGTCACATGTGGGTGATGTGACAAGTCCAAGGTTCTAGAAGCCTTGGGCACATGTAAAATGACATGTCACATTTGCATGGGGATAGGGTAAACCTTGGAAGAATAAAATGTGAATTAAAAATTCACATGGGGAAGAGAGGAACCTTGGTTAAATAAATGTGAATGGGGAAGAGAGGAACCTTGGTTAAATAAATGTGAATTAAAAATTCACATGGGGAAGGGAGTCCAGGCTAAAAAGGGTAAGTGGGAAGGTTGACCAAAAAAGGTAAGCCAAATGTGGTTAATGATTTTGATTAAGGCTGTGCAAACACATGATTAGGATAATTAATGAGAGATTAGAGGCAAGTGGGAGATTATGGAGGATGTGACATTTAATCTTGATTAAGTGGTGCACATCCTAATCACAGATTAATTAATTTAATCTGGATTAAAAGAGGGTTATGGAGAGAGAAAAAGAGGAATTAAAAATTGGTTTTTAATCCAAATGGGTTAAATGACTAAATTAAATAATTTTTCATGTTTATTTAATTTAGAGAAAAAAAGGGGGTAAGGTAAAGTATTTAATTTATTTAATTACATACTTTAGGAACCTTAGGCAGAGAATGAAATAATGATTAACTATTAATGAAATAGATGAATAGAGTAGACAATTTTGATCATATGGAAGTGATCAAATTTGGATGTCTACACACTCATTTATCTCACCTCCTTGCTTCTCTTATATCCTTTCATCCCTAAAACTCTTACATTGATCAATCCTTGTCCATGTCAACTATTCACACCACCTCCATCTAATAATCATTTTGTAGACCCCTATAATGATCTCCATCTCCTCTTTCTTTTTTATTCTTTCTATGGAATTCACTTACTTTCCTACATTTTTGTCATTCATATATGGTTAGATTGCTTTAATCCATTGCTTTCCTGTCACTACCCACACTCATCTAAGATAGGTCCATACTTCACGTCCTCCATAATTTAAGAATAGCTCAGTAGAAATTAGATACTCCTCATTCTTAGGAGGTCACCATGGATGTTTGGTCATAATCCTCTTTCTCCTAATATTCTATTTCATCTATTCCCACCAATTTTATTGGCCCCTCTATTAGAACAATTTTATTACCTACACCTCATGTATCATTATAATGCATGTATATATTATTACATGTACTATTATAATATGTGTATATATAATGTTATAAAACCTTACATGCTTATTAAATATGCTTTATAACTTGCATATAGTAAATTTAATAATTAAGTTAATTATGATAAATTATTATATGAAGTCACCATCTTCCACCCTTAAGTTAGTTCTTATATTTACCATTCATAAGCATTACCACACTCATATCCTATTTTGATTAATCTTACTGCAGAAATTCCTAATAATATATTTCCTATCAAGGGATTCCAACCCCCTTACATTTTAGCTGATTATTCTCAGCTTCATTAGAGGCATTAGGATTTTTTTAATTTTTTAATAACCTATCAAAACATTTTGGAATATTTTCTTCCTTGCCCTTTTCCCCATCTATACGGTCACTAGATGATCTCTACTCAATTGCTTTCTTTTTTCTTTTCCTCTTTCTTGAAATTATTTTTCTCACCATCCAAACCCCTATCCTCATCACTTAGGAAGATATGATTATTTAGAAAAAAGTTTCCTTTATTACATTCTAGACTAGCTTTAATTGGTAGTTTCATATCACCCCTTTTGGTTCTAATGAGAAAGCATGAACATAGTCTTATTTTGAAAGGAAGCTTATGGGTTTTCCTTTTATCAACCATAATTCATTTTTCTTGTGGTTAACACTGTTAGGATTTTTAAACTCCTTATTACTAGTCTTTGGAGTGTTTGACTCTAAAATGTCAAGTTCACCCTTATTTAATTATTTTCTTTGTCACCTATTTTTAAACTTATTTATGTCTCTACACACTTCAATAGAACAATTATATGTCTTAAGTTATTTTATTTTTCTCTAAATTCAACTAATCTTAGGACAATCCTTTTTTTTGATGTCCTTCACACTTACAAAGAAAACAAGAATTGATCCCCCAATATATCTCATTTACAATTCACGATATAGTTACTCATATTAATAATAATTTCCTTAAGAATGTCTATTTTAGATTAGAGTGAAACAAAAACCATCACATCCAAGTGAGGCAAAATCTACCTAGTTTCCTCAATTTGCAACACTTTGCCAATTGGTTATAATAACTAGTGGATAAAAATCCAAATTTGAGGTGAAATATTTTTAATTATTACCCACCTAGGGATTGTACAAGCTAGAGTTTCTTCATTGACATGTTTTGGAGACCAAGACACAACTTTAAAAATAGATTTTCCAACATTCCAATATTCCTTATTCAAATCTCTTGTTTGCATATTATGATTTTTGGAAAAACCACAAACAAGCCTTTTTGAATCATTCTACAAACAAGCCTTTTTGAATCATTCTAGAAAAGCGAATGAAGTGAGTAATAAACTTGTCAATTTGGTAGTTGATGAGATTTCATAACTGATATACCCGATTGTGAAATAATGAAGCATTTAAAAATTATTTTATAAGATTGAATGCCCTACACTCTCATTCATGAGAGACGTCTGCAATTGTATACAATTGAACTAGCCTAGTAATGAGTTTATACTCCAATTTAGATGAAAGAAAATATATTTGGACAATGGTGTTTCCCATTTCAATTGAATTTATGGGTTCAATGGTGTGCCTCTATGCAAAAGAGAGACAAAAAAATTGCATTAAGAGATATCTTGGAGCTTCATTTGAAGATTTTTTAAAAAATAAAATCCAGTCTGGTTTTTGACATTGTGAGAATGGTCTTAGGGGACACATTCATGGTTACAACTCATGGACACTAAATCAATATATATATTGCATCGATATTTTTTGTTGTGATGTTGGATTTTGGTGAAGTGAAGCAATTTATTAGGGAGGTAGCATAGACCAAGTTGGAATGGTGGCCTAAAGAAAATTGTAGATGATGTAGTGTTGGGCTTGGGATTCCATCTTGATCTAGGCTCTAGATTCTATTTATTATTAGAGTCTTAGGCAAAAAAGAGGATGTTTGTAAATAGAAGAAAAAATGAGGGTTGGAATTTTTGAAAGCATTTGTAGGGGTTTCAATTACAATGGGTGTGGATTGGTTGTTTGTTATGGAATCAAAGGATTTAGATTCAGAAGAGGATGATGAACCTATTATTGAATAAAGTGGTATATAGATATATATTATAACATCATACAATTAGTTTTTAGGATCCTATAATAGAATATGTGAAGACAAAATTAATTGGAAATTTTTTGTGCCCTTCTATGGAGTTGCCATTTTGATTTCTATACTTTCTATTTTTATCATTTAATATAATGAGGTATGACTCCCTAATGTTGATTTCATTGATCAAATTAAATAAATGCAGATCCCCTAATAAATATTACATTTTAACTCCCCCCTTAGTGTTTGTAAGGGATTCATGTTGTCAATTTATTTATTTTTTAAAAGATAAAACTCCTCAATAATATGGGACTTCTTTAACAAGCATACCATAGGGAGAACATATATGCCAAGATTAATATCATGTATTTTGGACTACACAATAAATATTTAGTCATAGTTTAGATCATATCTTCCTTAAAATGATGCTATGCAAAGGATAACTTGGAAAGAACCATGAGGAAATTGGAGATTAATCGAAAGGTTCTTAGATGAATTATTGGAAGTTAAATAACTTATTATGCTGACTTATTATTATTGGACATTACTATGAACATAGTATTTTATAAGATATTTAATGGCAAGGATAACCAGATTGGTTATGAAATTCTAGAAGGATGGAGCCATACTAGATATGACAACAAAGAGTTTGAAACTCAATACAAGAAGTGATTTTCAAATCAAGTTTAATTATGAATTATTATACATAGTGATATATTGACATATTGGCAGTGCTTTAGATTGAGACCAAGTGCGTCCAGCCAGTGACATGGTGTCATCAATATTAACTAGTTGTGATATTTAAATGTCATCCTAAATATCTCATGCTCATCAAAATGATTTTAACACTATGACTCATATCGACTAAACAATCAAAGAGAATTAAAGACACACATCCAAACATACCTATCAACCTGGAAAACTATCAACATGGTTTAATACTTAACAATGGCATGGCTCAAATTGACTTGACAAGGCTTGTTTAACCTAGGTAGTGAGTGTGTGCATCTACTCAAATAGGTACGCCAGTGGTTTCCATACCAACTTCCTCTCCTAGGTGATACTCTCCCTCTCCTCACTAGAGGGTTCAAATCTTTCATGCATCCAACTTAGTGCAACATGAACGAAGTTATCCTAATAGCATGAGAACCATATTCATCATATATCATTCGCATCATTAAAGTATTTAAAGAGTAATTCATCATAACACATATTCATACATTTCATTCATCCATTTAACATATTAAAGTCATAATCTTGCATTTAAAATCATATTTACTCATAAAGGTAAAATTAATTTGGTAATTTAGAAACAAGGTGTAATGCATTTACCTTGCCAAAATGGGGTGGGGGACCTCATGGAGGCCTGGAGGTTATAGGGGCTCACCTTGTTGATCATCGTGTTCATGCGATTGGTGTTCATGCCAAGCTGGTCTAGGTCTTTGGACTGTTGATTCCTCCAGATATTAAAAAAATGATATGACTACATGCAAGTTAATCTATTTTTTGTTGCTCCCTTTGTCTACCTATTTCACCTTGGGATTTCAATTGCAAAAAAGAAGGTTCAATTCAACATGCAATACTATTCCCTTCAAAATGCAACTAAATTTGATGACCATGCAACCATATTTAAACTATTTAATAAGAAGATACAATCTAAATTTCTTTGTATTATATAAGATGGAATTTTGGTAGTGTTAAAATTCATAAAATATTATAATAAAAAATATATTTGTTATGGTTTTAACTCTCTAATTAAGAGCATCAATTTAATCACTTTTTTTAAAATGTGATATTTCTTGGAAATATAAATATAAAAAATAGCATATTAGCAAACTACTTCAAGGGGATGACTCCAATAATCAGAATATATGAATTTGTTATTTTGAAGTTGTGACTATTTAGGAGAGACTTATCTTCCTTATTTATAGACTTAACTATATAGAGACACACACCCTCATCTTAATTAAGAGGAATTAAGCTAGTAGATAAAACTAATTTTAAGGTTAAACATGCCACGCGTTCTTCACATTATTATATTTAAAAAGATAGAATATTGGGGACCTAACATGCTCATTCCCTACGGAAAAGTGTTGTCCTTAATGCATAAAAAATTTGGATGCTTTTGTATGAATTATTCATTGTCCCATGTTACACATTCAATTGAAAAATTCTTACACTTGAATAGGAATTATTAGATAGATTTATTTTTCATTATTTTACGTCTTTCTCAATGATTGCCTCACATTCAAAAATAAACTTATCTTCTACATCTAACTTACACAATTCTAATTGGATTAAAATATTGTTACCTATTACTTTCTTCAAACAAGAGATATGGAAGATAGGATGAATTTTGTAAGAGGGTGGAAGTTCTAACTTATAAGCTACACTTCTTATTCAATGGATTTGAACTTATCGAGACCATGAATTTTTATGTGCAAGCTTGATGTTTTTATGTTTCTTAAGTCACATTTATTATAAGGTTACAACCAAATAAATACCTAATCTCCCTCCTCAAAATGCCTCTTACTACAATGTTGATTTGCTTATTATTTCATCCTATTTTGAGCCATAACTAAATTCTCCTTAAGAATTTATAACATTATTTGTTGGAATTAAATACAGTCCTCTATTGCATGAACTTTGGAATGAGAGTACAAATAATAATAATTAGATGGCGGGATAGCCATAAAGACCCTCAAATGGATCCATTTTTGTTGATGTGTGAAATGATGTGTTATACCACCACTTTTTATATATCCTTCCAAATATTTATTCATAATTTTTGTTAGGTCATCCAATTGTGGATGATAAGATGAACCATGTGCTAGTTTTTTACCCCATGTAGCAAATAAGTTTGTCCAAAGATGCTAGTGAAGATAGGTCACAATCACTCACAATTATTTTGGGAATTTCATGAAGTTTATGTAAAAAAATTATTGAATAATTTGACCACATTACTAGCATAAAATAGATGAGAAAGTCCAAAAAAATGTGCATACTTAGTGAGTTATGGTTGTAAGAGGCCTTGAGAATTTATTTACATCTTCCTTAAGATGTACTATCCTCTTTCTAACTATTTCAAATTGGAGGTAATATCAACCCATTTCCTATTTTTGGTGGGCTAAGGTAAGAAAAGAGGAAATAATATTTTGATTATTTGTTTTTTAAAGAGGATAAATCATAGAAAATTCTGAGTTTGTAAGTATATTTCAATCACCTAAGTTAGTAAGAGGGTAAAAGCACAAACATGCCACACTTTTCAAAGGAAATGACTAACACAAATAAAAATTTTCAACTTTGACCACATAAAATTGGTCTTAATGTTTTGAATTTATAAATGACATAAAATAATGAATTGTAGAACTCTTGATGAAGTTTATACTTGTAAAAATTGGTTTGATATATTTTTTTATAAGTTGAAGAGAAAAATTTGGATTGTTGGTTTTTTTTTTAAAAGTGAGGTCAATAAGACATCACAAAAAAGGAGACAACATTTTTTTTCCCCAAATAGGTAACTTCAATATCTAGTGCACGGAAAACATTCATGAATATTTTTTTGGTAATAATATTTTAAAGTGAAACTTCACCAAAACATCATAGTTTTCATGGATGTCAAATTTTGTATAATTTTTTATCTCTTAAAAAATAAATTATACCCTTTTGAAGAGGATTCTTTCCTCTAGTGCATCATATATTTTTCAATATTTTGAATATGTTTTAATAAAATAAAATCTAATAAGCCTCATGTTTGATTATAAGAACCTACTTATAGTAAATTTTTAAAAAATCATAATAAAACAAATCAAAATATCCAAAAAAATGGATTATAGACTCTAAGATCCATAATTTAGGGTAATCTAGATTTTCATGAAATTACCCCTAGTTGGAAAAATTCAAAGTTGAAGTTGATTTTTTTTTTAATTTGCCCCAAAAGAGGGGTTAAACTACCGTATATGCAACCACATAGACAATTTGGTTGAAATTAATTTGATCAAAACACTTTCGATTGAAACCCTTTTGTTCGAAAACACATAAATTTAGTTGCACTTCAAATTTTTAATAGAAAAAAATTACTTAATAGTATCTAATGAAAGGGTTTCACTCGAAACCATATGCACCACGTATAGGCCACATGATTTCAAGCGAAACCATTTCGTCCAAAACTATTCAGGGATAAATTATTTCACTCAAAACTATTTAGTTGACTAAAAGTGTGACACAAATTTGAGATTTTACCCAAGGAGAAATAATTTTTGTGTTAGTAGGATCTATTTTTTGTAAATTTTGTGCGTTCAAGAAATATGCAAACATATTATGAAGGAAAGGGAGAATTTTGGTAAGTTTGTGATATCGTAAAATTTGTAAGTTTGTGAGCTCTCTAAAAGTGCAACAAAGGGAGGTACATTTAGTATGTCACAATGTTTTAAGGTTTGTGAATTAGAGAAACATGTGACAAGTCTTAAGTTTACAAAAAGTGTAAAATTATGACCAAGAGAAGGAAGAAGATCAATTGGTTTGTGATGTTACAAAGTTTGTGAGTTTGCAACTCTACAAAAGTCAATAAACTTCATGGAATGAAAAAAATTGGGGTATGTACATTGAAATGGGGGACCAAAAGGGGGTCAAAAGCGGCCAATTTTTTAAAAATTAGTAAGAGTTGATGCTATGAGAAATTGAAGATAGCCAAATTCAAAAATTTAATTCCGCAATAAGAAAAAGATTCATGGTGCTCAAAATCTAGTTTCTAAATGACTATTTTTTTGGTGTAGATTAAGAGGTTCAAATAGGGGTAGCACACAAAGTGCTCCTATTTTGTTAGGAAAATATAATATAGCATCTAACGTGCTCCCCTTAAAATGAATTTTTAAAAGTATTTCACAAATCACTTCGACAAAACATTAGCTAACATCATCTAGTTTGTGCTTGATTTTTGTATTAATTTTTTAATAAATATTATTTTTTACTAATTTTCAAAGTGGACACTTCCTAAAAAATAAAAAGTTGAGTGTGCTCCCCCTTATTTTTTAAAAAACTAGTTAAAAGATTTTTTAATGTATATAGAATAAAGTCTATAATGTAAAAATATAATTTGCTTTAGATTTGGATAAATGGATAAAAATATGATGCCAAAAATACCATACATAAAATTTTGACAAAAAAGGAAGACACTAGCAAAATAAATTAAAGATCAAAAACTTCAAATATTCAAAATGTAAATAAAATTACTTGGTTAGGAAGGTAAGAGAGAGGTTTTTTACTGTGGCATTTTTTAGATCAACATTGAAAAATGTGCAACCCGATGAAGAGCACACTCAAATTATTATTTTTCTATATTTGTTAGAAAATATGTCTTTGGATATTGACATGCAAGTTCAATCCCAAGAAAATCCAACCCTAAAGGTTGATAGTTTTCAAGGCACATTATAATGTACTCATATTATGAAAAAAAAGTTTAAAAGCATGTGGTTTAGACTATTTTTTAATTTTTCATAATATGAGTGTGTTATAATGTGCTCATATTATGGGTCGGTAATGAACAAGCCACTACTAAGCCATAAAAAAAGTGCATCATAATGTGACCACATTATAGCATATTTGTGTTGTATACACAATGGACCAAAAATTGTTTTTGATAAATTTTTGGTCTCCCATTTGTGTACACATGCCTAGTGTGATAAGCTAAAGAGAAGGCAATAGATGAAGCAAGAGAAAGAGAAGGGAAAGATAAAAAAGGTGCATAAGTTATAAATATCACAAAAATTGTGGGTTTACAAACTCTACAACAATATGACAAGGCTCATAGGTTCACTAGCTTATTGAAGGTGCAAAAGTATGACAAGTTAGGCAAACGGTAATATCCTCAACTTGCATAGTAAAGACAAACTCAAAATTTGAATTTATGCATGAAATGGAGTGAGTTAATTTTATTGGTGAATGTGTGATCTAAGCCACTCATTTGGGTAGGATTCATTACCAATCATCAATCTTAGTTATTTAATGGGTGAATAGATTCATTTGGGGAATATTCTTCACATAACTCTTGTCAAAAACTTGTGTTTAAGTGCTTATCTTCAAGCAATCAAATTCAAGAACAAAAATACTTTGGATTTGAGGATTAAAGAATGAAACTCATTTGGACCTATAGGGCCATTTAATTTAGAGGTTGGGACTTAAATTTCATGGTTGTGAGTATTGCTTATTTCAAATTTGTATAAATTTACATTAATTGTGGGTTCGAGAATAACAATTTTGTTTGTATTGTTGTCAATGTAGCTATTGTTCTACTATTATTATTGTGTATTGTGATCTATTTTATAATTTTTTAAAATTATAAAAGGTTCTAGAGTTTATTTTTCATGTGATAACCTTGATTGTAAATCAAGGTTATTAATGTTATGAAAAAAAATGGAGAAATTTGGGTTTTACAAGCTCTGGTTGAAATATATTTTTTTTCCAAAATTATTAATAAGGTTGTTACATAAGACCTTCTTAGAAGAAATATTTATTTCTACAATGCTAGGTCTTAAAAAACCTTGAGTGCCCTTCTATTGGTGAATCATGCATTTGAGACAATATGCTAACCTTTGTACCATAAGGAAGGACTTCTCCTTTCCAAACATACTTATCTAAAGAAGATGGGTCATGTTGAAGTTTTTTTATATACATTATTTATTGAAAAGTCATTTATATTTTAAATTAAAAAAATGTGGCTTATAAAGTAGAATAATAAAATATTTTGACCTAACTTTGACCATTAAATTACAAATTATATTTGGTCTCTAAAACTAAATTACAAAGAAGTAAAACTAACCTAAATTTTCATACTTTCCAAAAATGTAATTTAAATTAAAAATTGTGCCCTATAGAGCCAATTAATGGAAAAACATAAAATTAGAATAATTTACATAAAATTTATTAAAAAACCCTAATTTTTTTTAATCTAAACCTATATTTGATGTATACCTCAAAGCCAAAAAAAATTAGGTCCAAATTTACACTAGTTTGTATGTTATGATGGAAATATAAATTTAATTCCAAATCATAGCTCAAATACCACTTGTATTATATTTATTGGAAACAAATACAAAAAACATCAAATTAGTTAACCACTTCAAATGGGTGACCTCCAATAATCATAAAATAATAAATGAATTAAGTATTTTGAAGTTATGATGATTTGGGAACTAACCTAAATTTTCATACTTTCCAAAAATGTAATTTAAATTAAAAATTGTGGCCTATAGAGCCAATAAATGAAAAAACATAAAATTAGAATAATTTGCATAAAAAATATTATTAACCCTAATTTTTTACCTAAACCTATATTTTATGTATACCTCAAAACCAAAAAAAGAGAGTCTATAACCATATTGTGCCATCCAGGAACTATTGTAGTGTATTTATTGTCACATACACTCTGCCCCTCTAGCTAAGTATGACAACTTTGATTGGATGCAACCTATCAAATGCAAGCAAATTTACATTACTTTGACCAAAGTTTTTAATACAAAAATCACATTCTTATATGGATATGTGTGTCATAGTTCACACATCTCTTTCTTAAACTTGTCATCAAAAGACTTAAGTGTTTTCACATGAACACATTAATAATATTAGATAATTAAGGTAGACAAAAAGATAATTTCACTAATTTAGGAAAAAACCCAAAATTGCTTGTAAATCCCCTATAGATTAGGACCGGTACATTCCCATGTATCTTTTTGACTCACAAAAAATTATTTTATTCTGGTTAGCAAGATATACATATATGTATACATATACATGTATATGTATATGCATATGTATGTATATACACATACATACATACATATACATATATGCATATATATATATATATACATATATGTATATGTATATGTATATATACGTATACATATGTATGTATATGTATATATATATACGTATAGATATGTATGTATATGTATGTATATACACATACATACATACATAGACATATACGTATATGTATACATACATACATACATATACAACATACATATACATACATATACGTATATGTCTATGTATGTATGTATGTGTATATACATACATATACATACATATGTATACGTATATACATATACATATACATATATACATATATGTATATATACGTATATGTCTTTGCATGTATGTATGTGTATATACATATATATACATACATATACATACATATGTATATGTATATACATATACATATACATATATATACATATACATATACATATATATACATATACATATACATATATATATATATACATATATGTATAGATGTATAAGTATATATACGTATATGTATATGTATATGCATGTATGTATGTGTATATATATATATATACATATATATGCATGTATATATATGCACATATATACATATATATATATATATATATATATATGCACATCATATATATATGCACATATATACATGTATATATATGCATACATACATATATACATATATGTATATGTATATACATACACATACATACATCTGCATATACATATATGTACATGACTGTATACATACATATATCAATAATGGTGTAAAAATGTATAAAAGGTAACAATAATGTATATATGTACATATATACATAAAAGTGTATAAAAGTTGACAAGAATGTATATATGTGTATATATACATAGATATACATTTGTGTGAACTTTCATACACTTTTACACCATTATCGGTTTGACCCCTTGCAAAATCTTCATTCCCATTCCGACTTTAAAACTTAGGGTATAATATACAAATCAAAATCTTTCAATCCAAGTTCATACAAGTTTTTCTTGTGTTCTCTTTTGCTTTATATGCTAGATTTCCATAACCTTTAAATTTACTCAACTGAATAACCCATTTTTCCTTTTTTTACAAGTAAAAACCAAAGTTTATACTTTTGTTACATGTCACATGAACTTGTCTATGTGTATATGCTATGTGTACTCATATACACCTACACATGTCCACATGATCCATTCCTAATTTACATAGTGGTACTCAATATCTTAAAAACACATTGGATTATACTGTAATTATCCCCTTTACTGGTAGAGCAATAAAAGAGAGAACATAAGTATTTAACAGTGTTACAATGATACATTCAAAAATAAATATAACAAAGTATGAGTACTCAACTACACTATAAAAACTATAAACGTACTTAATTGGAGCTATGTAAGATTTTATGCACTTAACTACATTAGATTACTAATATAGTATTTGCTCTCAATTGCACTACAATACTAATATGTATATTTTGATAGAGTATGCGCTCTTATTGGCATTGGAATATTAACATAAATATAATTACTAGAGAACTTATGTCCAAAAGGGTTATGGCAAGCAAAGGTATTCACCAATTCATTTTATGGTGTTTAGACCAAGAAATAACAACACCTTTGTTGTTGCAAATTATTTCTAGATTTTGATTATGTGTGTTTTTTTGCATCACCTTTATTTTTTCAAAGATTTAACAAGTTGGTTGTTTATACTATAAGAAAACATCATATTATACTGCATATTTGAACAAAAAAGTACAAAATTAATAACTGGGTTGATTGGCTTCCAAGAATCACATATTATAAGGCTAGCTTACAAAAGAGACACCTTAAAAACAAAACAACTACCCCTGCTTCCTATGGAAAATAAAATAGTCATGCCATTGACATTTTTTTAGTAGCAATTTGTTTTTTTAAAGGAAAACTTATGGATTTTAAGGAATAATGATTTCAAGATAAATTTTTCTATGGCTTGTTGTTTTCTCACAACAACCCTAGATATATTAGGATCTACTTTTATTTGTTGAAGGAAAATGATCAAATTGACTTCTGGGTATTTTATATTTTGTACATATTGTAATTGTATGAATATGAGTATATGTGTATTTATGTACCCATATGCATATTCATATAATAAACTAAAAAATAATACATGTTTGATAAAGACTAATCTATGAGAGGTGTTAAATTTACACTCAAGAAAATAGTGCTGCAAACAATACTCACTAACAACTACATGGAAGTTGATAAAAGAGTTTTTATAAATCTTGGAAAAAGACTCATACAAATTTACATACTAGAGAAACTTCATAAAACTACTCTTCTTTCCTCATGTTCCCAAATTTTCATTAACATAGAAGCTTTAAAAAATTATCCTTGAAACATATTTTTGTTAAATAAAAGAGAGAAAATCACACTTGATGATTTAAAATTTTCCTCACCTTCTCTTCCCTTCATGTGCTCTCATCCTCCTCTCCTCAATTGTAGTGTTCTCATGATAATATTCTCTTCTTTTAATCTTTTACTCTCCCCGCTTTCTACGCCAAAATGAGGCATTGCCATTACTTCCCCCTTGTAATTCCACTATGGTGAAGTCACGAATCCACTCAATATTTCAGTTCCTCGGCCTCTTTTCTAGGTGTTGATATGGAGTGGTGGTAGATCAAAAGGTTGCAATAAATATTCAAGTAAAAATAATTTAATATTTAGATTTAATGCTTTTAAGCATGCTTTAATTTTAATTTTTAAATTTAAATATTATCATTTATGTTATTCTTAAAATATTTTAATTTAATCAAAGTTAATCCTTTTCATTTAAAAAAAAAAACCTAAACAAAAGAAATCACTCTCCTTCTCAATTATTCACCTATTCATCTGACGACTAGAATAGGATAACCATGCAATGACATAGTCACATATCTAACCCTGTAATCAAAATGTAAGGAAACTCGACCTTTGATCATATGTATTGGTTAAGCTAGCTACAAAGAAACTAACAAAGACAAAACATGACATAGAACCATTACTTTTAACAACGACGACACCTTACATGTGTGCACATGAATAACTAATTCTCAGTGGCATGGTATGGTAACTTCTTGTCTCAATCTACCACTCTCTCTTTGATGATGCTCTCCCTCCTCTTTTGGGAGGGTGAAAACACTTCCCTACATTCACCTCATCGTAACAAAGTAGTTAGTCTATAAATTATAATCATACCATAATCTTATTACTAAACAAATATTATATTAATAATTAAACAAAATCCTTCCTAATTCTTATATTATCGTGCATTGACATCTATAACTAATCTTGTAATAAATCATAAATTTACATTGTAATGGTAATGCAATAGAACTAGAGATTTTCATATTTTTAAATATATATTATCCAAACAATAAGATACATACCACAAAATTATAGGTTATTAAAGTATTCAAAAATACTGTGTCAGTACCTTAGGTACACATATTTGATTATAACTAAATTTTTAAAGTTTAATTTATCATGATTATGCTTCATATTCAATTTATCATGCTTATGCTCACTTTCTATACAAATATTATTGCGTTATCATGTTTGATTTTTATCCCATCTCTCTCTATGTCCTTGATTTATATGCACAATTTCATGAAACACAAAATCAAGGAGATATGTGCACTACTCTGTGGAACACAAAAAATCAAGGGGATATGTGTTCCACACAAAGTCAAGGGGACATATGCACCATTTCATGGAACACACGAAATCAAGGGGACATATTATTACTAGTCATATTCTCAAGTTATGTATTGCTCATAGGTTGAATCTTGCCCTAACTAGTTTTCTTCTAATTGTGTTTTTCTTTTCTTTTTTGCTTTAATATTCTTGCTCATATAAATTCACATGTTTAAACCAAAGTAGAGTCAACATGTAAAGGCTGAAAGTCCATCCCTTGCACCTTTACCCTTTATTTTACACCACTTTATGTGTGTTCTAAGTACATTGTCCTAGCATATGATTATGACTATTTTGGAGCTCCCATTGACCGCAGATTCATATTGAGTTTCAAAAACAACATATTATCAGTATATGGAACAATTCCAACCCAAATTATTGCTCCCTTTGTCAAGTTCAAGATTACAAGTATGACCTTGACGCAAGTTAGGGTCATAAACGAGATTCTAACCTACTCTCTTTAATTAAAAAATTGACCATGGGCCCAAACTAACTTAGACTTGATTCTTACACCAATTGTTTTAAATTGTGCACTTAAGACACATGTAAAAGGACATCATCCCCATGTTATTTCAATAAGATAAGAATCCATCACCCAAATCCATCATTAAGACAACCTCTCTACATCTATCTATCTATCACAAGGATCACTTATTATTCCATGGTCAATCTTTTTCATCAATCACATCAATCACATCATCTCGTGCATCAACAAATGTCAAAACCCTACTTTTTGTACTAGGTCACTTTGACACACACTACATTGAGTCTTAAGTCTCAAGCCCTTACCATGATCACAAATGTATTATTGTTAGTTGTATTTATTGGTTGCTATCTTCCAACTTTATCAAAATTGTTGAACTAACCAATAAGGTTCTTGCCATAGCAAATTCCACTACTATTCTTCAAAATTAACAAGTCTTCTCTGTATAGGTACAAACATGAGACAAAAATTTATTATACATACCAAAGTTTTGAGAATCACATAACTAGATCTACCTCGAATGTTTATAATCACATATAAAAGATCAAAACTATAAATGCAACTTTGACCGAATACAAATTCTAAGAACAACTTAATTCTGACTTTATAAACACATTCAATCTTATACCATTTCAAACTATAATTATAATCAAAATATACATTAAAGTCAATTAAATTCTTTCATTCCTCTTCAAAATCTTATCATATAACTTATATTACTTATTATATTCATTCAACCTATTTTTCAAACAAATAATCAATTAAAATCTATACGTGCATCTTTGACTGGCAAACAAAATCATTCCAACAAGTTAGAAGCTACACCAATCACATCTAGAAAAATATCTTTGACCTAGTTCAGTTCACCTTCGATAAAAATAATCTCAAAAAGCATGCGGAAGGTAACAAAACCAATGGGATAACCCCATTTACACGGAATCCAGGCGGTTGTTCGCCACATCAACCTGCAGTAGAAACCCCACAGAAGTAAATAGCAGACAACCCTTATCTACCGATTGTTGATTAATTATTACGCAATACGTACTTGCTTGCCACTTCAACGCTTCCAAATTTTGGATTTTTATTTATATTCTTCCATAAATGAGTATTCCAATCTTCGCTGTCGGGAAACCATGATTTTTTGAGGTTCCTTGTTCTATATTATTTGCGGTTTTTTGTCTGCAATTCCTGCTGATCTGCCAACAGATTTCAAAAGATTAGAAGGAAGATCTTTGCTGCTGGGGACGTACTACTGAATTGTAAGTCCCAGCTTTAACGGCGCTTGTAAAATTTGAAGCACTTTTCCTTGTGATTTGCAATTTTTATGATCAAAATGCGTTCAATTGTATTGGTTATTTAGACCATTCTGCAATCTTAAATGTTTGAAAGAGTACAGGATAAATCAGGTGCAGGATTGATGAAAACCTAGCCATGTCCCTGAGTTTAACGAACCCTTGATATGGGCTGGACAATGGAATTTTCGAAATTATTTTAATGTTTTCCTTTTTGACTTGTGTCCGAGGAATTGAACCTTGCCAGGCTCTGTATGAATTGGTCACCTTACCAATTGTGGTTCACCTCCTCTGGTATACCCTTAGTTTTATAATAGTCTTGACTGTCAGAAGATTTACCTTCTGAAATTTCTCCTCATAAATTTTCTTCTGCAATGTGAACTCAATAATTAAATCTATTTCAATTTTGACCTGAGGAGGACCAGTGCTCATATGCCAACAGTTGCTTACTAGGATGATGGAGTTTAGGCTTAGTTGCGGAGAATTTTTTTAGCAGCAGATATAGACTTGTAGCTGTAAACAACTGATCCTGTTGACACGAGGTTGAATCTGATTTTTACCAGGATTTCTAAACTTTTAATTTGTGTGATCCTTTTAATTTATCCTTAGTTTGCCCACCCTATCTTTGTGGGAAATTCCCATGGAAACTGTGCAATGCAAAGCAGTTTTGATAAGGATTTCCTTAAACTACAGTTTACGTTTATTGAATCAAGCAGTTTTTCTACACAGGGGAAAGCTTTTTGGGCTATTTGTTAGCAGCTATTCATTTTTCAATACAAAATTTGAAAAGTAGGTCGTTGATTTAAAAAGAATCCGGATGAACATGGTTTTTTATTGTCAGGTATTGTTTTATAGGATTTTGTTGTATCGTGATTTTTATGTTTTGTTTTTCTTTAAATTTCATCTTTTACGGCTTTACAATTTTGGTTTCCATGTATTACTTTATGGGGATGCATTAGGTACTCGTATTGTGTACTTCCAGTTTTGTATCACTTTATTGGTGATGCTCTAAATACTCCTATTGTGCATTTCCAGTTCTGTTGGCCTTTCCTAGTCACCCACCATTGGAGAATTTTGATTAGATTAAGTTGAAGTATTTTTTTTATAATATGCACATAAGTTTTACTTGATTCCTCAAAGCTTAAAAGCATTTATAGAATTCTGTGTTTATTCTCAACTATTAACTTATAACATTTACATTTGTATGTTTGGTAATGTATAAATAGTAATACACTAACCATTCTAAACTTGGGAAAAAAAATCCATTCCTTAGATTTTCCTTGGTTCTAGATGATTTTATATTATTAGTTACTTATGACTTTGATTTAACAATCTCTAGGAATGGTTCTTTTACCAAGAAATATCTCAGAATATTTTCATACTTTCAGCTGATGTTAGCAGAAAATGGACAGCCAATGGCTGTTATGATTTTAATTAAAAAAAAAAAATCTGCATATTTTAGGGTGTTACTGGTCTGTAATGAATGTTTGAATCAATTGGCAAAAGAAGACATTTAGATAAAAGAGAAGAAAACAATTCTGCGAACTATCTAATAATCATATCAGCATCTGTCCATAATAATTCCGACTTTTGATCTGTCATCCCAGCCCTCTGGTAAGATGGAAATCTGTTCAATAAATGTCTTGCTGGGACTTTCGATATATTTGTGCTGTATAGTTTGTAATTTAATCTCCTATTGGAGGATGCCAACTGGTGAAATTGAAATATGTGGAAAATCAATGCTGTGTTTGATGGGTTGTGTGTGAACATTCTTCGTTGAAAACCAACTCTGAATGATGAATCTAAACACGACATGCCTTTGTGTTTGTAGAAAACTAAATGATTTTTAATTTATTTATATGACATTGATTAAAAATTACTAATTGTTTCATTTGTATAAAAATACTGTAAAATGTATCCTATCCTGGTTCGAGCTTGTTTCTGTTTTGTTGCCCCAGTTCTCGTTCTTGGCAGTGTAGTTTTCAGCAACTATAAACTTCAATCATTCAGCTTGTCAATCCAATCTCTATATTTTCAATTAGTTTTTGACTAACCAAGGAATTTCTTGCCAGTGCACAATAGGACTGTTTGGAATCTGGATAACACCCGATTCTAAAGTTTTTGGGACCTCGGGGAAGGGAAATGCTAGCCTATTTGGATGTACAATTGAAGACCTAGATTGACACTTAGAGAGACCACTTGCACAGCTGCATGTCAATCTCCAAAAGAAAGCCAATCATGAGGTGCACGGTCATAGATCTCAATCTTTGTACAATGTTAGGTGACATAGATAATGCATCACAACATCCGTTATCCATAATCACCATCAATACTATTATGTGGGCAACCATAAACACTTATACATAAGAACATAAGAATACACAAACATAGAATGAACACATGAACAATGCGTAGCTCCATTTAACATGACACCAAAGGAAATACACTAAGACCACATGCAAGGGGGCAGCTGAAAGTTGAAACACGCCAAGCCACACCCTCTTTGCCATCAGCTCCTCTCAACCTTATAAATAGAAGGATAGATACGCTAATATTACTCTTATGGGGAGAGCCACATGCTTATGTAGATTCACAACCTGTCTACTTACAATCAATGATATGGATGCAACTCACCTACCCATCACAATTATTAAGTACATGCTATACCCAAGTGCAAGTGCAAGGGGAAGACACTAGAAGACGACATGAGAGATTAATCATGGAAAATCAACAATGGCTGAGGAAACAAAAAGAGCAGGAGTAAGCAACAAGATAAAATGGAGCAAGAACAATCTTCCACAAGAGGTTTCGTAAAGGCTTTGGCAATTTGTTTTGGAATTGGTGATAATGAAGATGATTTTAAGGATAAAGACTTCTTGAATGAATCTTGATGAGTGAGGCACATATACCTCCAAAGTGGCGGGTCACTTTGATGTGGGAAAAACAATGTCTCATTTGCACAAAAAAGCAGCAAGAGGTAACAAGGTTTGTTAGAAGTTGTAAATTGTGTTACACTAGCAAATTTAAAACAAGGAAGGAATGTATGCCTTTACCTAACCCCACAAGACCATGGGAAAGTGTTTCTATTGATTTTGTATTAGGTTTACCTATTAGCAGAAATAGGCATGATTGCTTATTTGTGGTAGTTGATAGATTTGGCAAAATGGGTATTTTATCAACTTGTAAAAAGACTGTCACAGGAAAAGGAGTGACTTAAATGTTCTTTAACAATGTATGAGTGCACTTTGGGCTTCTTGAGTCCAAAATATTCAACAGGGATATGTTGTTTGTTCGTAAATTTTGGTCTACAACATGGAGCATGACGGACACAAAATCAAAGAAAAACACAATCTTTCACCCACAAATAGGCGGTTAGATAGAAGTAGTCAACATGATCTTGTTGCAGCTCATCAAGTGGCATACTATTAAGTGTCCCACCTATTAGCAGAAATAGGTATGATTGCTTATTTGTGGTAGTTGATAGATTTAGCAAAATGGGTATTTTAACAACTTGTAAAAAGACTGTCACTGGAAAAGGAGTGACTTAAATATTCTTTAACAATGTATGGGTGCACTTTGGGCTTCTTGAGTCCAAAATATTCAACAGGGATATGTTGTTTGTTGGTAAATGTTGGTCTACATTATGGAGCATGATGGACACAAAATCAAAGAAAAGCACAATCCTTCACCCACAAATAGGCGGTTAGATAGAAGTTGTCAACATGATCTTGTTGCAGCTCATCACATGGGGCATAATATTAAGTGTCCCATAAGATGGGATGAATCATTTCCATGCATTCAACAATCTTATAATAGAGCATTGCATTTTTCTACTAATAAGTCACAATTTGAAGCATGTTTGGGTTATTTTCCTTCTACTCCACTTGATGCAGCTTTTGATAAGCAAGATGAATGAGTAAGGCAAAATAATGAGGTGACTAAAGTATCTAAATTTGTTGAGAGGATTGTGCAAAATCCAACTCAAGCTAAAAGGACAATTGGAAAGAAGTAGGAACACAACAATTAGATAAACAAAGGCATGATCAGCATGGGAAGGAACACAAACTTATGGTAGGAGACAAAGCTTGGTTTTCCTTGGGCAAGGAAAGGCTTCAAGGACGAGAAAATAAAATTAAACCATTAAGATATGAACCCTTTCACCATTTTGGATGCCATAGGTGAAAATGCATTCAAACTTGATCCTCTTTTCATGAAGATGCATGCAGTTGTGAATTGTGAGTACTTGCAGCTTTATGAGCCCTCCATGCTAGATGAGGAAGAAGAACAGGTGCTACTCTCTTTAGAAGACTTGGATGTGGAAGGAAGAACTATACATCATCAAGGATGTGGTACTAGAGAAGAAAACAAGGGAATAAAGAAATAGTGTTCAAGAAACTTGGAAATTTGGACTCAAAGATCATAAGATCAGCCAAGTAAGATATTATTCCATGGAAAGAGTGGGAGAATCCTGCTCCCACTTAATGTCTCACTAAACTTTTGTGGGATCAAAAACCTTCGTAAGAAGGGAGGTGTGATCTAAATGGATCTGGAAAATGTATTAGAATAGGGAAACTTGAACAAAAGATTAAATTTAGGTGCAAGGACAAGTGTTGGACTGTGCTGTAGAGCTGGAAAACAAAGAAATTGCATTGCAATTGCTGAAGTGTCCAGACTGTACTACAATTGGGAAAGTGTCCATTGACGGTACACATTCTAAAACTCACAAATAGGCATTTGTACAACTGGTGATGGTCAAAATTCTTTTTGGGCCTTGGAAATATCTATTGTCATTAGAAATCTATAAATAGCCATGTAGGCAAGCATCAAATGCATGTCTTTAAGTTGGAGAATTATGAGAATTATTGTATATTTTTGTTCTGTTTGTAATAGGGAGAAATGACAAAAGTACAAGGCAAGAAGATAGCCCACTTGTTGTAATATTCTCTTTCCAAATTAATAAATTAAGGCAGCACAACAAATTGTCACTACCACAAGTCTAGTTTTTCCTCCACCCTAGGGGTTATCAAGGATAAAAATCAGCATGTCATGATTTGTTTGTTTATTTTAGTTTTGAACACAATAATTCCTTCTCTAAGCTGTTTGAACTTTCATTTGCAAAGCAAGTAGTAAAGTATTTATTTATTGGTTGGTTTCTAAATTCTAGAACAAGAGTTTATAGAGTAGGAGGAGATGGGAAAAAGCTAGAACAATAGTTAGAGCCCTTAGAGGTATAGTTTGATCTGCATTCTTAAGTTGGAAGAGAAAATTTCCTATGCTAAGTTACAACTAGCAAATAATGCTTTGTATTGGTTTGGAAGCCTCTTAAATTTTTTTAGTTGTGGGAAAACATGCTCAAGTTAAATCTTGGGTCAATCTTAAGAAATTGTTTAAGCAACAATTTAACCCTAGATGTCATGAAGTAGATAATTGCATGGAAGTAGAGAGAGAAAGTATGCTTGCTCATAGTCCTTCATCATCCTTGAAACATAGAAAAAGGGGGAACCCTAAGTTTAATGTATAAAACCTAGGATCAATTTGTGTGTGTGGCTTTTTTCTAGGGTTTCATTAAGATGGAGATCAACAAGGTGATTAGATTAACTTTCAATCATCAAGGTGACCCCATTAGACTTGGATCTGCATCTTATTGAGCCTTTGGAATGGATTGGAATTGATTTGTTTTGATTGACCTAATTAGACTATGTGCCCTAATGTGAAAATTGTAAGATCCCAACAATTGATAGACTGTAATGGGGGGATTTGCAGGCAGATTTGGGAAGGATAGAGTGCTGTGTACCTATCATATAAATTTGAGATCAGTCAGAGTAGGAGGACATAGGCGCCCAAGGGCATCTTTGTCCTTGTAGGGGTGTCTTGGAACTGTTTTCGCAATCCTTTGATGTTGGATCTAGCTCTTGATTCCTGCCTGCAAATTTGTCGGATCATTGTCGGAAAATTCTGTAAGTGAGTTTCTATAGCTTGGCAAGATGTAGGGTTTCAAATGCAACAATGGAAAATGGTTCTTCAAGTTTCCTTCAATCCCCTTCAAACCGGAAACCACGCTTCAATGGCTTCCTTGAAGGATTGAAGTCATGCACATCACCTCAAGGTCTTGGATCTTGCTTGCTTGAATTGCTTGGAGACCTACAAAAGGGTTTGCCTTCACAAAACAATGATGACATGAACACACATAAACTCACATAAGATTTGACATGATGCTTGGATTTTGAATTGCTGCAATAAATCACTAAGATGCTACTCTTGACTTGTTCTTGATGTTCACCTCTTGCTTGTTAGATTTCAAATGATGCAACAACTAGGTATTTATATGTGATTATGCCAATTTCCCAAAAATTAGATCCTGATAGCTAACATTGGAAACCTGAATTTCAAATGTTAAAATGCCGACACCGACACATTCAAATTTTGAGCCCGACAAAATAGGGGGACATAGCCGACCAAGGGCGTATCAGTCTTGACCCTATTTTCTGGGGATTTAGGTGTCGAGGGCAAAACATTAAACAAATGCATTTGTTCTATGCTTGCAATTTCTTGGAAATTTTTTAAAATAGGCTATAGAATGCATAATTTAGGAAATTAGGTGCTCAATTAGGCTCAATAATTTAGGGGGAGCAAAACAAAGTGTGAAATTGTCAAGGGTGACAACGCTACAATCCTCAAAGGCAATTGGAGCAAAAACCACAACCAAAAAGACAAAGGAGACAAAAGCAAACCTTGCTAGACATTATGGCCATTGTGGGAACGATGGTCATGAAGAATCCTATTGTTGGAAGTTGCATTGAAAGAAAAACTTAATAAGAATGTTAAGGAATCTTTGCATCTCTCTTAATGATAAATAGTTTAAAGAGATAAATTGCACTTTAAGTTTAGCTTCTAAGTTTTCTTGTACATCTTTAAACAAATTTCTCTTCCATGTTCAAGCAATATTTTTCTAAATCATATGGATAGTTGGAAACAAAAGTATACCAAGTTTTGGTTCATTTTTGTTTTGTGGTGCAAGTTCAAATGGTATATGTGTCGTCTTCCTTGGAGTTCCTAGCTCCCTAATTGGGGAGGTGTGATCTAAAAATGGATATGTTTTTGTTTTCTTTGTCATGTTTCTAGACAATGGCCCACTTCTTCAATGCTTGAGAAGGTTTGGGATGGTATGGGATGTCTTGGAACATTCTTTAATAGAGAAGACATCTTTTTGGGTTTCATTTTATTCATTGTTGGCCTTGTAGACGTAGTTGTGTTATAGGGGTAAGATCAATGTGTAGATGATATCAAAAGTTGAATATGATTGCATATTTGGATTCCTCTTGAAAAGCCATGCAATTTAAAAGAAAAATGACACCTCATTACAATTCTACATGCATAAGTTATGGCTTCCAAAAGAGTTGGGTCAAAGAAAATAGCTGAAGTGTTAACCTTGTTGTGTTCACCTCAGCAAATTCATCATGTGAAGTGGCAACTTTGTGTTTGCCCCAACAAACTTTTTCTCTAGTAAATCGACAAACTTGTTCTGTGTGATTGTGTCTTTTGGTACTCTAGAACTCAGATTTTTTGGCTTCCTCTTTATTGTTGATGGTTATTTCAGCTTCTAGGTGTCTTGAGGTTTGTAAATACCATGTTAGAGTGGTGTTATGGATCATTGGGAATCATTGAGTCACGCAGGTCATGTATTTCGGAGCATTTGTGAGTGTTTAAACTAATGCTTTATGACTATCATGTAGTGGAGGTCCAAAGAATTTTAGAATTAAGTTGTAAATGGCTGTAAAAGAGTGCTTACAAGCTCTGAAGTAAGTTTAAGGGGTAGTGATCAATTGTAACTCACCATTTGTGGAGTACCAAGTGAGGTTTCTCTCACTTTTGGTGGAAGTTTTGCCCACAAGGGGTTTCTCTCACTTGGTGGAATTTTTACCCATGAGGGGTTTCTCAACCTTTGTTCTCTTTGTCTCCTTTTGGTGGTAGTGTCTTTATTTTCTGATTTCATACATGTTCATTCTAAATAAAGAATTTAAGTAATTTATTATTCTCAAATTTTAACTCCTACATATTTTGTAAGATTGGTGACTATGCACGATGAATATTCTCTCAATTTTATGGATTAGTGGATCAGGGTGGATCGAATTTGAATTCAGATCTCTTGATGTGCAAAGAGTCAAGACAGCATTATCCTTAAAATTTTGTTAATGAAGCATTTTTGGATTATTGTCAAATCTTTATGGTCAAAGCTTTTAATTTTAAATTTAATTTAAAAACCTAAAAAAATTTAACTCTAGTCTTAATAGTTAATTATAATATTTATTATTAACTAATTTAATAACTAAAAGTATTTATATATTAATAATATTATATATAATTATATATTTTTTTGATTGATAAGCTTTGGGCATAACTAGGGACTAGCTAGTGAGACCACAAATGGGGGGATCATTCCCCAAGTTTGAAACGCATGTCCATGAAAGACCCAATTGAAGCACACTTAAGCGACACCATGTCCACCATAGGACTTGAATTTGGTACCTATCACTGAACAGCCAATAGACATACTGTTGCACCATGTGCCCATGGGCTTATGTGCCCATGGGCTTAATTATATTATATATATAATAAATGAACAACGAATAAATAATTTATTATTTATAAATTATTAACTTTATTGTGAATTAGCTTAATCATTGTTATTTTATGTGTTATATATTAAATTTATTTTAAATATATTTATGTTTTTAAAATTTTAGTAATTTATATATATAATGAATGAACAATGAATAATTAATTATTCATTATACATTTATAAATTTTATTGTGAATTTTTATTCTTTTATAATATTATATATTAAATTTATTGTTAATATATTCTATATTTCTTCAATTTTACTATTTTTTTATAATTAATTCATTCTCGTTATAATTATATTATTTGCACTGCTGTGCCTCTAGTGTCCCCAAATTTGAGTCCCATCTTTTCCTTTTTCAAAACCCATCTCCCAATCCCCCCCAACCGCCCCCCTTGTTCCAAAACCCTGTGGGACACTGAGAATACATCATTCATTGAGCCAGGAATTATATTTTAGCATTTCATGAGGGTTATTTGCCCCCCTTGTTCCAAAACCCTGTGGAACACTGAGAATACATCATTCGTTGAGCAAGGAATTAGATTTTAGCATTTAATGAGGGTTATTTGTGTCAGAGGATGCTAGCATTCTCAAACTCTTGCATGCCAAGCTGTGGTTCTAAGACGTTATCAGGAGGAATTGTGGGACCTGTCTGTACAGTTAATGCTTAAGTCCATTTACTAGAGTCTGCAATTGAAGTCTCAAAATATCAGTGACCATGTATTTCATCTGTGGTGTACCTGCAACCTTAGCAAGTGCATTGACTCAACTAGCTTGGCTCTTGACTGGGTGAAGGGAAGAGAAAGAAAATAGTACTTTTGTATTGTTGTGGTTGATTACTGGCAGGGAAACGCTTATTGATTTGTTACAGAAGTGATCAATGGGGGCACCTGCATGCCGAAAATTTAGAATGGCACCTTCAAACCCTGAAAAATGGAGGAAATACTTGTCCAAAAGACATGAGTAGTCACATATAGTTATATTGATATGAAAATAGAATGGGTACATGGAAAATGTAAACCTTTATTTATAACAAATTGAGTGGCTTCCCACCTGAGCTACTTGCACAACAATATTCACTGGATACAATGAATCTACGTATCCATGACATCTAGGATGATTTATTTATTTGAGGGTCACCACCAGATCATTGAGGCTTACCGTTTATTATATCAGAACTAACACCCTACATAACATATGAAATTAAGTACAGATTAGACCATTTACATGTATTTTATTCAAATGTTGCATTTAGGTTTTCAATACTTCACCGTACCCCATTGGAATTTCTTTATTTTGGACAGTATCATATGCTGCATCACTAGATCCAGTATTGACTCTATTGAAGGCAATGGGCATCTGGCTCCAGTAGCCAGGGAAAATGATCATCAAGTGGACTTGGGACTGAACTGATGCATGCTCATTGGGCAAAGGATCAGCAACTCCAGGAGGGTGTTTGGGGTTTCAGACATTTTCTTGAATACAGTAGATTTGATTATGGGAACCATTGTCTGGGGAAGACATGCAGTGGTAAAATATAATGTGTGAAATCACTGAAATGGCCAAGAAGAATGCCTTGGAACTCTCATGTCCCACTGCCATGATTGGGTCTGCCCCAGATATGGAGTAGCTGTCCTTGCAAACACTAATCTTTTTTGTGTTTTTTTGGAAAATAGAATATTGGAATACGTATGTTAAATTGCATGGTTATATTACTCCACGGGCTTTTAGGGACGGCGAGAACCCGGTACGCCGGGACGAGTTTCTGGTACGGGGGTACTTTTGGGTCATTTTTTAGGGGACGGCAGGGGACGGCTGATAGAAAAATAGGGAAATTTTTAAAAATATAGAGAAATTTCAAATGTTCATAGCATAACATTGATAAAGCATTCATTCTAGACATTGTATAAGCTTATTATATATCATTAGACTTCAATTGAGATTTCACATGAGAATCAACAAACAAATTAATAGAATTCAAATGCTTTTCATTATCAATGTGCATACATATCATATAAGAGTCTGATAATTATAACCAAAATGCCCAAAGGCTCCAAGTCTCAACTATGAAATGACATGATAAACATAAAACTAAGAAAATATATCGCTGTCCAGTGTCCCTAATCAGCAAAAGGTAGGTCTAAATCAGCATCGCCCTTGTCTTTTGCTTTCCTTCACTTCACAATGGAAAAGTAAAAATGAGTTACTTTTTCTCATTTTGGAGCTTAAATGTCACTTACATTAGGTCAAGTGTGATGGGGCGTCCCTTGTGGGCCCACCCATAGCTTTATTTTTATAAAAAAACTTTGACTTTTTTTAAAAAAAGCGTTTTTTTTTTGCTGGGCCGTAGGGTACTGCTAGAAGTACCCGGTACAGTCAGGGTACGGCTAGGCAGTACCGGGTACTTCTAGCAGTACCCAAGTCCCCTAAAAGTACCAGAGTCCCTGATTTTTTGGCAAACCATCCCTTGAAGTACCGGGTACTTGGAGGGCAAAGGGGCACGGCCAGGGTACGTTTCCTAGCCGTACCCGCGTCCCCGTTTTGTACCCGGTATGGGAAACGGGTAAAAACCATAAGGGACGTGTCCCCGTGGAGCATAGGTTATATACTTCCTGCTGGTATTTGTATGTCTGTTAGGAAGAGTGGACATCATTATGTGCATTTTGATTGGCAGTAGGTTGAAATTTTTCATTGGAATGTCTGAAAGAGTCCCTCCATTTTATAGTCCTTGAGAAAGTTGGCCTCTTGGCATCTAATTATTATATAATGACTTCTGGTTCAAATCATTAGCAAGCACCTGGCACCGCATGCACACAGGGCTATGGTTAGTTGTAATTACCATATTCTAATATAATGGAATGTTCTCATTTCTAATTTAGTGACTTTACTGATAAAAAAATTGGAATACGTCATCATTCTTGCAAAATGAGAGGTCAGTTATAGGTTACAGGTTGACACAGCATGTTTTTGTGCTGCAAAGGTTCAAACACAACCTTAAACTCTAGTATAACCTCTAAAGTCCTTTTACGCATCATAAACAGAGCCTCAACTGTAAAAGTGATGTTCTTTAACGTGGCATTATATTACTAAAAATAAAGAAAATTTATAATTACAGCCTACAGGAATTCATACAGAAAAGAGGGTGTAATGACACCACATCCTGAATGTCAAACTGGGCACATTGCCTGAGATATTCCAAATAACTGGAAATCTGTGTGGGGTAGATATCTGCTTAAAATATCTATCAAATAAAATAACTGAAAATCTCAAAGTGTCGTGCCCCCCAAGACAACCAAATTAAAGGTGCTAAATTTTGACATTAAAGATTGCAATTGTGTATAAAATTAAATACATAATTGTGTGTACCATGCAATTTTCATCTTCTTTGCTAATTTCTGTATAGTTTAAAAAGAATTCTTTTATATGTATAAAAAGTTGACTGTATGCTGAGGTTTGAGAACTCATGATTTGCTTTGTGCAACAAGTAGTTACGTTATTCTGACTACTGAATATAAATGCATTTTTTAAAGTCATTATGGGTGTATAAACTGATCTTATTTGTTTTTTCTTTTTGAGCCAATGTATTTGTCGAGGTCTAATAATTTGTTAAATTGCTATTATTGCAGAAGAGTTCCTTTGGGGGAAATTTAGGCTTCTGAAGAATTGCAACAAGTTGGATTGTTGCTTGGGTGATTCTTGACACTTCATGCTGTCTTAGGAGCATGAAAGGAGATCCAAGTCTGCATATTTTCCCTGTTCAAAAATATTTGTATATTATGGTTGTGTCTGTATAGTGATTTTGGTCATTTAAACACTAGGCAACTATTCTTGAATCATTGCATATTTGCTCCATGCTACATCGACATTGTGAATTAGAAGGTTGTTTTCAACACTTGGTGATTGGTCTAGCATCTTGTATTTGCTCCACACAAGAGGAAAATACTTTGCTGCGACAAATTAGAGAACACCGATTTTATCTTTTCTAAAAACAGAGTGATTTTATCCGGCATCATCTCTGATTGGTCCATAGGAAAACAAACATTTTGCTGCTCTATCAATCAAGGAATATGAATCGAGATAAGGAGAGTTTTGGGGAAAGTTCTAGTTCAAGTTCCTTGAGCAGTCAACAAGATGTTGGAGATGACAAGATGATTGCAGAGATACTTTCTGAAGAATACTCAAAATCAAATGGTGCAGTTGGTAGGCGCCTATCACATCTAGATTCCATTCCGGTGAGATTTTCATATGTAATGCTGTCATTTTTGTATTGTTGAAACCATAACTTTTAGTTAGATAACTATAATGCTGCGGTGTCCTATTTTATGATGTTATATATTAGTGGTTGTGGTTGTGGTTGGCTTCCTCACCTTTATGTTTGTTGCTATGTTTTATTGATTCAACCATCAAAGTACTATTGTGGTTCTATTGGCTAAGCCTAGTATTGTTTGCTACTTTCTTAATCAGTATGAGTGTTGTGGTTGATTCTATCAATTATATCTTATTATGCAATTTGTATATTCAAATTGTTGCCAGTTTGTCTGATTTGTTAATGCATGTCTTCTTGTACTCTTCTGCTAATGTCCTGTGTGATTTCTGTAGCATGTTCAACAATTTAACCATATCTTTACTCAGTATTCTTTTCTCGACCTAAGATCTTTTGCAGTTAACTAGTTTGAGCAGACATCTCTTAGTGCAAAGAACTTCACCATATTCAGTTATCGCTATTGTGATCACTGTTGTAACAGTGAAATATTTCCCTTCAATTTAATAGTGAATATTCTTCCAGATATTTACTACAATTTGCAAACCTTTGTAATTTAAGTACCCTACCATTCTAGCTCTTTAAGATATCGTTTTTTCATTTTAAAAGTCTTTACATTATAATATCATATGGATGCAAATATCTATATTATATAAAATAATGCCGTGAAAACACATAGAGAACATAACAATAGCATAAAAGAGAGAATATTTGGAAGCGTTTCTGAATGCACAGTTGCATAGTCAAGTCCAACGGTTTCCTGGATGAGGGTTCTAATGAATGAGCAGCTACTCCTGCCATATTTGGCTGAGCTTGATGTTGTTATCGAGATCATCTTAGGAAATACCTACTATAATTCTACAAGAAGAGAAGTTACATGTACATCACGTGAGCAATGCTTGAATCAGAGAATAGATATCTACATAGTGATATGTTTTCTCCTATACGAGATTCATGTAAAGCAGAAGCACATCTCAGGTTTCTTCTTTTACATGCAGAATACATGAATTATTTCAAAAACTGATTCATTCATTTCAACTTCCTTAACTTATTGACTATTTGTGGTATAAAGCCATACATGTTTATGTTGTCTGGAGACTCTAAATAACTCCACCAAGACACTATTTATAATGTAAAAATATGATAGCCAATGATTCATATTTTGAAACAGTCAAGTTTTGTTGATGTAATCGTATTGCAAAAGGTCAAATGTAAGTAGTAAATTGATATTTCAGATATGGTCAAGGTGTCTGATGATTCATATCCAAGCCAATCAAATATGCTTGTGATGAAAACCCTTTTTCATAACAATTAAATGGGTGTATGTAAATTCATTCTAAGATTAGCCATGTGGGTGTAATTGAAATTCTCTTTTAAGTAAGGTAATCATGTTTAATGTTTGAGTATAAATTGCCCAAACAAGATACAGAAAACCCCTTCAAAGAAAACAATAATGTTCCCTATACCCAGTGAGCCCATTTTAAATGGATATATCTGAAAAAATTAATGATCATTTCAGCCAAACAAAATGACCAATTTGATAAAGATCAACATGACATAAAACAAAGTTGGAGTATAATGAAATGCTGAATCAGTCAAGATGAAACAATCTCATAAATCTTTGTTTCCAGCAGAATGAAATGGCCAAATCAATAGAACAGCAATATAAGACTTTGTTTCATGCTAAATAAGATGTAAGATACTGAATCAAGAAACATAAAACAGACATGTAAAACCATTGTTTCCAGCCATATCAACATCAAATGACAGGTATAAGCAGTGAGATAAAGTATTCCTCTTTACCTCAATACAATGATCAAATGACGAACTTAATTGGCAATAAACTCATAACGTTCATTCATTTTTAATAGGATAGGAGTTTCCACACATATCTGGATTTGAAAGAGAATCCAAAATAAAACCTAGTTGGAGAAAAGGTACAAATATCCTCACAATGCCATTCAAATCAATGTAAAGATGTCCAGAGATTTGCACTCCAAATCCCTCACGCACAACCATTTTCCATACAATCTCTCCACAAAATCAAAGCATAACCCATGAAACTCTATACCAAAAAGAAGCCACCATCAGCATAACAAAGAATCCTTTTTTACAATGATGCATTGGCAAACATGGAGGAAAAGATCTGGGTATTCCCATGGTTTGGAATGCCAGAGACCTTTCATCTTCTTCCCTTATTCTCACCCAAATCCCTATACACAGAGTTAACACTATAGATGCAAAAATAGAGCAGTGTCATGGCTGTCACCACTTCCTTATTTCTTCTTTTCCAGGCATGGCAGCCACATAGCTCACTCACGGCCAGTGAAAAATGCTACAACTGATCCCTAATAAGAAACCCTACCAATGCCCACCAAGAAAAAAGAAAACCAAATCCTTCCATTTTCCTTTCACATGGGTTACAAACACTAAACTTATTCTTAATTCCCTTTCAAATATAATAATATTCCCTTATCATTTCTAATTAAAATAATCTTTTATTTATCCTTTATCCTATTTAACATTCACTCATAATTTGTTTATCATTAATACTTCAAAAAATTCATAATAATTATAGATTATCCTTTTTATATTCCCATTATATCTCTTAGTAGTCATTATCAACACCAACATAGCTATGTAGCTTCTAGGGATAAATAGACATTCAATATCAATCACTTGATGGACTGAGTCAATTACTAACTTATAAGTACTGACTAATATGACATCTCAAGAGTGATCAACCACTGGTTTATGTACAGATATACTAGGAAATCTGTATAACAGAAGGTTTACTTATGGTTCAGGATTGGTCAAACACATATTCTGCCATCTCTTTGCCTATGTCATCGCTACTCAGCGATAGTAATACCTGCATAACCTAAAGAAGATATAGATCAGTCCCTAAACTTAAATGAAATAAAAATATATTGAATTAATAATTAATCATTTACGAAGTAATTCTAATCCAATCTGCATCTTTATATTATAAACAATTTGATTAAATCAGCAAACTATATCCACAAACAATAATGCCCCAATGTCCAACATCACCATCAACAATAATATTTAAATTTTTGTATCAATTTTATTTATGAGGTGTTATATTTACATTACAGTTTCTCTAAGTTTGAAGACTGTTTTAAAGAGCAGAGGCAGGGGAAGTGAATTGGGAGTGTTTCTGAGGTTGTTGGAGCTGATTGTATTGTGTAGAAGCTCTGTTTTGCAGGCCTAACGGCTGCCACTGCTTGTAGTGCCAATTTGAAGTACATAATTGAGTGTTTGCTCACTTTTATTTGGAGTCTATTTTCCTTGAAGTGGATTCCTCTAGGATACATGTGTCTTCAATTCACGGTGTTTCTCTCTATTTATGTTTCTTTTCATGCAAATTGGATATTTAACAATTTAAGTCATGTATGCTCTTGAAAACTAAGATATAAATCTATAAGCTAATGACAATGCGTGTGGAATATTCACCCTAGTTTATGGATAACAAAATAATCTTGGTCCATGTTTTTCTTTCTTTATCTGCTGTTTGTCTGCTTTTGTATTTGCTTTCGGACTTCTTTTATAACATTTTTTAAGTCTCTAATCCATGATATATCAATTGTATTAGTCTTTCCCTGTGAACATTATCAGTTGCACGAGGATGATGTCCTTTACATTCTCCCATCATCGTATGAAGCTCATGCTGTAAGGTTTGCTTCATGTTCTCCAGTCTCATCTCCATATCTATCAAGCACTAGTCACTGGTTCTGGTAAACACATCCAGTATGTAGGATTTGCAGAAGAATGGGCCCCAACCTCATCATTGTCTAAGTCATCAATCGTGGAGGAAAGATATAGTAATAGAAAGTTTTTTATGTTGTTCATCTGAGAGCAAATCATCACCTTTTTGAACAATTTTTAGTTTGTGCCTCTGTGAGGATGAAGAACTAGTCTAGTTAATAATTTCCTGTCACTAGACTTCTCAACCTAGCATCAGGTTTGTCTAGGTTCATTTTAGTTTGTTCTTGGGGAGGCTTCATCACCATCTTGAGGATGTGCTGCCAAATATACAAGCAAGTCTCTGGTAATATACTGCTTTGTCACTGAATATGGAGATACCCCTAATGTGGATGCCACTCCTATGTAATGGAGGACGTATGGAATATGTTTCTAACAGGATGGTCTTTAGGTTCCTTGTTATTGCTATCTAACTATCTGGATGAGCCTGATTCTTCTCACAACAGATGGGAGTCTGAACAACAGGCTGGTTCTCCTTTATCAACATCTTCAGTTCTATTTGCTTATTGAACTTCTTTGGCAACAGTGACAATCCTCATTTCTTCTCCATCAGATTCCTTATCATTCATCTATTTTTCTTTTGGATAATGGATTGATGTTTAAATATCTTCAACAAGTTCAGGAACTTTCAATGGATTGTAGCCTTTTCCAGATTCCTCTTCATTCATCTATTTTTCTTTTGAATAATGGTTTTATGTTTTAAGGTGCCTCATCTTCAATGAATTCAGAATCTTTCAGACTTCCAGTGGATTGTCTCTTTTTGCTTTCTCAAAATGTCAAGTGTAAAACTAATATTTATGATAATCAGCAACTCCTGGTAGCGAACTTCTTCTGTTGATATTCTTCAATAGCTGTAATAGCATGTGCATATGGTGGTGTCTGTTCGTCCTCACCCAGCAATGATTCTGCATTCTTTGTCTAAGAATAACTTGTTGATTTGAGTTCAATGATCTCATCCATTATATTGTTGCTTAGGTTCTTGAGACCATTGAAGATGTGGTCGGTACTTGATCCCTGTGGATTGCAATGATGTTATCCAATCTAGATGTAATTTTGACAAAGCCTACATATCCAAATGAAACTGATTGCGGTACCATGGAACCTAATAAAATACTTGCATTCTTTTTTTATCATATATCAGAATTTAACCTATTATTAGTCTTTTCATCTTATTTATGTTTATTTTATAAAAATCTGATATTTCCATAGGCCTTTTGAAGTGAAACATGGTATACTACTCTTTTAGAGGCTTGTGCCGGTAGTGGTGGAACCTTGATTATGTTCAGAACTTTTGGCTAAAACTATAGGTTCTGCTTTTTACTTCACAAAAAGGTTACTGAAACATTCTACCATCTTGCTTGAGTTTGGGACAGGTACATGGGCATCTTGAAAGGAATGGCAGAGTAAAGATATCCTTCACAACAGGGACAAAAGAACTGCTTTAAGAAAGCTCTCTCTTTTCTTTTCCTTAAGTGCCTGGTCTAGTTTTAGGTTGAGGAAAATTGGTATATGGTTGGGATGATAAAGTGATTCTTAATGCCACTATCAAATCCATTACCAATCTAATATCTAATATAACACAGACTCTCTTTTCTGAATAACTAAATAAGATTTGATTCATAAATTAATTTGTTTCAAAATGGGGTCTAATATTTGAGTTAAATTGGTCCTCTTTTTGTCAATCAAACAAACAACAAACATAATTAAGTGGAATCCACGAATTCCATTTGGAACAAACTACCTGTTGGCACTGGGCTGCAAAGATCTGGATGAAAATAAATCCATGTAAGTTTTATGGAGATCCCAAATTTCTGAGGAAATTTTCAATTGTGAATCTGTGTTTTTGATTTTTCTTGGAAAAGAGCTCTTTTTGGTGTGGAAAGTTGATAGACAAGGATTTTTAACAGGAATGATTTTTTTAACTGCCAAGCTTTTTTTTGGTTTTTCATTTAAGCTATTATTTATGATTTCAATTGTGAGTATGCACATCTTATGAAAAAGGAGAAATGAATAAACTATCAACGGACTGTTTAGGGGCCTTCCTGATTTCTTATGTGATGTCATGCTTAAGTCCATTGCCATTTAGACATTTGTGCAAACTGACTTGGAGGAGGATGATGATTTCTTATGTGAAGTCATGTTTAATCCCATTGCTATTTATTTTTAGATATCTATACAAATTGTTTTGGAGGAGGATGATCTATGTGCCATGCTGCTGAGCAAGATACCATCTCATCCTGTTAGAAGAGCTAGTACAGGTCTTTTGAGTTGCACTCAGAGGAATATTTTGAAATGAAAGATAAATGCATTTGAAATAGTGGAGATCAGTTCCATTGGGCTTTGTTAACTGGTTGGTTAACTTTGAACACCTTTCTAGGAAGTCAAAACTTTCAAAGTCATTTTTTAAATGTCATGGTTTTCTAAGTCTGGTGGTGTTTGAACCTGGGTTTTGTCTGGTTGGCTGGTTGAGAATGCTTTGGTTGTTTCCCTAGCTAGGTATTTCTGTAGTTTGATTTTCCTGTGAAGCAGTTTACTTCTTCAGGCTTTTTCCTGCCTATATTTAAATTGCTACTTTTCCTGGCTCATCTTCAGCCGCCAAATATTATATTTTAGTGTTTTGTTGGGCTCTTTAGGTTCTGAGCCAGGTAGAGGCCCATGCAACATGTAGCTGTGTGCTCATAACTGGTTGAAATATAACTTTGAAGTTTGAGTTGATTTTAAATATCCTTCAACTACAAAAGCACAATTTTATTTTCTGCAAACTTTGAATATCTTTTATTGCTGAAAACTAAAAGCATGCGTTTGGCATTTGTTTGGTTGCCAGCATGTCCCTCGCATTAATGGGGCTATACCTGATGAAAACGATGCAACTTTTGATCACCAACGACTATTTGACAGGTGAAATATTTTCTATTTTGCAATCAGAAGGAAGAACATTTAAGATACAGTTAATAAGTATATTTGTTTTCATATGATTAAGAAAAAATCGAGATAAATGCAAGTTTTTGTTTTAGAAGATTACAACATATCTTGAGCTGGGTTTCTTTTTGTGGATGTATATCAAATAAATCCACCATTCTTTCTCCATTGAATGTATTTTCAAATTTTCTTTCGGTATTTAGTGCATCTATAAAACAGAACTTTTTGTGCAAAACAATATATCAGAAAAGGATTAGGCTGCAAACACAAACAATATAACCAAAGGTTGGTTCTTACAAAATTGCTGGCAAATATTTGAGGAACTTTTTATAAAATACAGAACAGATCAAGAACAGAAATTACACATTCATTCTGAAGGTCCATCCCTGCTAATAAGGAAAGAAAAGAGGTACAACTTAACTAGCATTACAAATATGCTGCATAAATAAATGAGGCCTTAGTGGGGTGATGAACCTATCTCATGATATGTGATTCTATATAATACTGCTGAGAGTAAAATAATGCAAACCTTAATTTTTGTCAAAAATTTTTATCCTTCAATTATCTGGATAATAAAAGCAAAAACCTAAACCTTGTCAGAGTCTCCAACCAGCCTTGTTCCCATGGCAAGCATTCAATGTCAGAGGTGACCCAAGTTGAGGGTTTGATTTTATCTAATACATTTCGTAATGCTTCTATTGACAACTCTGACTATTTTCAGCCTAAGCCTTGACTCCAAATATGTTTTTGTTTGTAAAACATCTTAAAAATTGCAAATTGCAATGCTTTCATTAATGGATGTTTCCATGAATAAAATGCTCACCTGACTTTGTCCTGAACTCCCAAAAGAAATCTTCCGCATTTCTCAGCAAAATAACTGGGGCATCAATCAATGGTCTGCATGTTCTCACTTATGCAGGTAGGTCACAGTTTCATGCTTATGATCTAGGGCATGATTTAATGAGAACTTTCAGAAAACATTCTCTCTTATCACTTAGACAGTAGGCCATCCCTGTAATTTGTACCAAGAATTTCATGACCTGCATATTGTCTTCAGGTATATAATGCACTTTGATGCCATGCTAGATTTCAGAGAATATGTAGCGATTTATGTTGAATAGAAGAATAAAAGGAAATAACATATTAAGAATGGTTGGCTGCAGCAGCAATTACATCTTTATGTACATAATACAGGCTTCAGCACTTATGGCTGGCATGGGTACATGTTGACAATTATGTGTTGCATCCCAATAAATGTGACATTTATCTTGTGACTTATACTAATTACTATTATATGATCTGAGTCTTATGTTTCAACATTTTTTAATACAAATTTTCACATGTGATTTTATTTTGTATTAATATTCCAATAAGCACTTGCTACTTTTTCCTTGTATCATCTTTTTTTTTCTGCCCTGATGAATCATTGAGGAAGCCAACGGAGTTGAAATAATGGTTTTCTTGCCTGGCAGGTTAAATATGTACGGTTTATGTGAATTGAAAGTAGCTGGTGATGGAAACTGCCAGGTCGGTAGGCTTCATCATAATTTATTTCGAGTTTTTACTGTAAGGAATCAGATAGAACTCATAAAAATGGAGACACTTGCTACCTTTGCCTTTGTGATGCCCTATGTGATAATTTCTTGATGTATAAATTTAAGCTTGGGGTATTCCAGTTCCAAGATTTTAATATTTGGTTGGGTAAACTTCGACTGTCTTTACAGTTTCGGGCATTGTCGGATCAGCTATATAATTCTCCAGAGTATCATAAGCATGTCAGAAAGGAGGTAGTCAAGCAGGTAATATACAATACTACATACCAAGTAAGATCATATTATGTTTATAGATTGGACCATTCAAAAACTGAGGCTTATGTGCATGTTCTCTGATGGAAATTTGATTCTGGAAACCATGAATTATGTTCATGTTTTGGATTAGAATCTAGATAGAGTCAGTAGTTGTTAGAACCTAGAAATACTTTTATCTTGTTCTCTTTTTTGCGTTATCCATTTTATGTTCTTACACTCTGCTTAAAAGCTTCTACTTAATCTCTGTTAGATATCTCAATTGAGGAACATTGCTACAACACTCTCCAAGAGACCTCTACTTTTCAACATAGCTTCTTTTTTGAAGTTATAATCATTGTTTGAAAGTTTTGCCTCCTCGAGATGTTATCTCACTTTCCTCTTGCTGGTCAATAATAGTAATTTGTTTCATATCGAAGATATTAATGCAGGTATTGGTGATTATCAAATTGGTTGGCTCACGAGATCAACATTAGTAGTTCTCTTAAGTAAATGTTTTTGAACATTTGTTGAGCAATTCTTGTTTTCTAATGTGAAAATGGTGAAGAGTAGATGTACATGCTTATAATTGAGGTTGTTCTTATTGGCTTAGATGGCCAGGTTTTCTTTTATGGTGTTCCTTGTATCTTTTGAAAATTTGATTTTGTTGCATAATTTATATTTTTTTACTAAATACCAATTCAGCAATTCATATATATTCTTGAAAGATATATGTGCATTGTGCTTCTGCCTATGGACAAATAATTTGTGGTCTTGACTCTTACGCTTGTCCACAATTTGAATAAACAGACACTTTTGTAGTGCTAGTTGGTTAGCTACTCCATCACTTGACTATCCTTGTACACTACAATTTACTGCCTCTTTGGTCATTGGTTGATCATTATAGTTTAAAAAGTTTGTTCCAGTCCAGAAATGGTCCATACTCTTTAATTAGAATTCAAGGATCAACAAATTATTCAGAACACTTGCTACTTGGCAATGGAAATGGAAATGAAGTTTACTTTTTAAGAGAAGAGAATATTGTGAAAACAGAAATGGAACTTGCAACAACTCACACCAAACTCAGATTTTATCCAGGAAACTCCCAATGTGGATGAAAATCAGCTTTTATGGTAGTGGCAATGGCCTTGCTACCATCTTTGTTATCTTGGGAAGATAATTACAAGAGTGGGACTTCAGTTCTTCCCTCTACTTCCGCTTATCTCCTTATTTGAGCAGCTCAACTCTCTTCACAATATTTCTCCCTTTCTCTCAATCTCAAAAGCGTGCTTTTGAATCGAGCTACAATCTTCTTTTATAGATTTCTATGGACAAGGTTCTGTCGGGCCCTAGAAGATTTCCTGCACACATAGGAAGCTGAAATGCCGACTACATAGTTTATATTCTGATTTTGAAGCGCTCATTATTGATGGACACTACCGTAGTCACGGTCACGACAAGTTCTCTACTGCATTTTGGTGTCAGTTTTTGTGTTTGAACTTGTTTATGTACTGAAGTTAATTTATTGTACAAGTTTTTATTTCTCATACATTTTCCAAATCCAATATGGATCACATCTCTCTTAGAAGGCTTTTCGTCCCACAAAAGCTTAATGAGAGAATAAATGCTGGAAGAGTTCTCCAAGTCTTCCTCTGGAATACCACTTTGCTTGACTCACCTTGTGATCTCGATGTCCTATTTTCCATGTTTCTTGGACTCTATTTCAGGTTTCCCTTGGTTGCTTCTCTAGCATCACATCCTTTGTGAGTATGGCTCTTCCTTCCACACCCAAATATTCTAAGGAGAGTTGTACCCATTCTTCTTCTTCATCAAGCATGCAGGGATCATAAAGCACAAATACTTGCAATTAACAATTGAATGCATCTTCATGAAAGGAGAAAGATCAAGTTTGAATGCATTTTCACTTATGGTCTCCAGAATTGTGAAAGGTCCATACCTTAATGGCTTATTTTTCTTTGCTTGTCTTTGTAGCCTTTCCTTGCCCAAGGGAAGCCAAACTTTGGCTGCTACCTTAAGTTTGTGCTCCTTCCTATGTTGATCATGTCTTTGTTTATACAATTGTTCCTTAATTTTGAGTTGGATTTAGCCAATCCCATTTGTTCCTTAACTTTGCGTTGAATTTTTTGAATCTTCTTAACAAACTTTGATGCTTTCATCACCTCATTATCTTGCTCTACTTGTTCATCTTGCTTATCAAAAGCTACATCAAGTGGACTAGAAGGCAAATATCGCAAGCATGCCTCAAATGGTGACTTATTAGTAGAAGAATGTATTTTCCTGTTGTAAGAATGCTGAATGTATGGGATTGATTCATCCCATGTCTTGGGACACTCGATCCCCCTTAATGAGCTGCATCTAGGTCTAGTTGATCACATTTGGGTCCCGTTGACCACATTTGTCTAACCATCTGTTTGAGGGTGAAAGGTTGTGCTTTTTTTAAGCTTTGTGTCCATCATACCCCATAATATAGACCAAAACTTACCAACAAATCTTGTATCTCTATCTGAAATTATGGACTAAGAAAACCCAAAGTGCACTCATATATTTTTAAAGAACATCTCAACTGCCTCTTTCCTTGCAATAGTCTTTTTATAAATATTAGAATACACATTTTACTGAACCTATCAACTACAACAGGCTCATGTCTACTCATAGGCAAACCTTCTACAAAGTCCTTGGATCAATATTGTCACTCTAATGAGAATAATGGGAATTTTTGTCAATGGTGTGGGTGAGGGAACCATAGTGATGCTAAATTCTTGAAGATATATATAATGATTCTTCATAGTGATTGATGTATAAGTAGGCCAAGTTATGGCAATTCACTCTCTAGCAAAGAAAACACAATGCCTTGATCCAAAGATAGAGAAGGAAAGATGGATTCAAGTCAAACTTGAGGTTGAGAAAACAATGGCTGAGAATATTTTCATGCATATGTGATGCTTACCGATACCATTGCAGATGGGGGGTTGAAAAACAAACTATTTGGTCACCAATCTTCCAAGTTGTTGGACATCAATACAACATCAAATTATGAATGTACTAACGGCACACAAAGTGCTCATTGGAGCCCGATCATTCATACTAAACTAAATGGCCATCTCCCTATAGAAGAAGGCTTATGATGCATTCTTAGGTTGTGTTTGGTTGACAATGGCAAAGGAAGATCATAATTGGAAGATGAATCTTCTCTTTGTTGAGAACAAAATCAAAAGGTATGTGGTTGACCTCAAAAGTCAAGTAGTGAGTGAGGATCTAGCATTGTCTGACTCTTTAGAGTTAGACTCTAAAGAAGAACCTTATTGGAGTGCTAGCTAGGTAGTGTTTGAGGAGCCAACTATCTAACTCTTAAAATTTGGTCTTGGAAGAAGGCCTTGGATAGGGTCCAATAGAACCAAGTTGTGGAGCATTAGAGTTGGAACAATGCTTTGAAGAGAAACAAATTCACATGTTGGTTTCTTATTTTGGTAGATGTAAGATTAGGCGGTTTCCTAATGCAATTGTTATTGTATCAAGATCATGGAAATAGAAGAGAATTTGTTTTGAGACTGCTAGAAGTCAATGATGTTGAGTTCTTTAGAAATTTTATTTCATACTTGGCTTAACCTCCAAAATAGAATAAATACAAAGTTGAAGAATCCAAAATGATAATAATCCTACACATAAGTTCAAGAGCATTGTTGATGTGAATTAGGAGCTGACTACTATAAGGGTGGACTTGGGTCTAAGGAAGAAACACAAATAATTATGGAAGGTGAAGAAATGACCTTTGAAAGAAGGGTCTTCCGAGGAATCTTCTTTAGAAGGGCAATCTCTTGAAGTGTGGCCTTTTGAATTATAGTTGGTTCCAATACGATCAATCTTGAACTTTAGTAGAGCTAAGGTGATGACTACTTGCCCATAATACTACATGCCATAGACCATTGTATGATCCTTGATCACCCATTGTACAACTACTTGTCATACTATGACATATTGTACAACTACATGTCTATATGGCCGTTGGGTTCGTTAGAAGCCTATCTGTATGATTACTCCCATTCTTTGACCTTTATGTACAAGTTTTCATCAATCATATGATCACCTTCTTTGTAAGGGTATGTGTTGATTGTATGACCATTTGTGTATGGGTTTGTGTCAACTATATAGTCATTTGCTAGGGAGCCTATGTCAACCTTATGATCACCATGGTTGATATCATACAAAAACACCTCTTGTGCATTGTTCCTGTCCATGGTCATATGGAACACTTTTTCCTTGTCATACAAAATATTTAGGACCTTTTATTGATTATTTGTTGTATGCACCTACTGCTGACTTGTAATGGTATATTTTGCATTGTATGACCTTGAATTTCATTGTTTGGTGATGAAGTAAGAAACACTTGAGGAAGTTAATAAAAACATTGATCAATTCCTAAAAAAATTAGTCAGAGATTTTTGGCAGGTCATAGGTGAAGTTGGAGAACAAAGCTGAAGGGGGATCCAATGCAAAGCCCACTTTAGTGTTTCAACCTGTTGGATTGGTCATTGCCATTTTGGGGAAGAAACCTATTTGGAGAGTGTATTGTAGGATAAGGAGGCCCAATCATTTGGGTTGCATGTGGAGATGGCTGATATGAACAAATGTAAAGTTTGTTTACTGGATTAGAGGTAGAATGATGTCATCTCATAGTTGCCAATGGAAAGTTCACATGCATGATGACTGACAGAAGTGGGTATACTAATGGTGTAGCACTGCAGCCAACAAGAATTAAAATTTTACTGCCATTTGAAAAAGTAAATAGAGAAGGGGTCAACACTTCCAGCTGAGGTACCTTCGAAGAATTATGTTTTTGGTTAGTATGGGTGTTACCTTGATGGGTTGTGGTCCAAACAATGAACCTCTTAGTCAACCGACCTATATGTAGGATGAACAAGGATAGGAAGGGAGTTCTCACATTGTCAAACTCTTCTTTCACCATGCTTATTGGATGTATACTACCTTCTATCAATAAAGTTGCAATTATTTTATTCTATGTTGTGCACTATTTTGTATGTTCATGCATTTGTAGTACTTTGCATTTGTGTTCTTTAGTGGTATGAATGGTACATGAAAGTTAATCTTGTTCTAGGGCATTGATTTACAACTATTTCTTATTCTATATTCTTTTTGAGTACAAGCTGAACCTCTCTCCTTCTTAAATGGAACTTTGTTTATGAAGCAATGCGTTATCGTTTTGACAGCTAATAGAAAATAGAAGTCAATTTTGTTGTAAAGTTAAAATTGAGATGGGAAAGAGAAAGCCATTTGTGATCAATTTTTGTTTTTCTTTTCTAAATTCACTTGTTACATCTCTCCAATTTGCCTTTTATGTTTTGATGAAAGCTTGAAATGACTAATCATGCATTGTTGCCTTTTCCCACTAATTGCACTCACACACATGCTTGTCCAGAATGCTTATTACAATATTGCAGTTCCCAAGTGAATGCTTTAGTTATCTTATGACTTCCTAGAAATAAGAAGCATCTTTTCCATGTATGGATTGGTTTGTTCAAAAAGGGTTTCCTATAATCGTGGCTTTTCTTCAATTAGTAAATTTGTTTGTTTGAGGTGCAGCCCAAAGTTATGTGAGATGCACATCTGGGTTGTATACCAGTGTTGTAATAACAGATGAATAATGCATTTAATATTCCTTTGTTTCTTGTGTTTCTTTCGATTGTTGATTTTACCTTGTTGAAGTTGCAGCTGAAAAAATTTCGATCTGCATATGAGGGTTATGTACCCATGAAGTACAAGCGTTATTACAGGCAAATGAGAAAGTATGGTTTCAGCTTTAAAATTCTGCCCATTGAAAATTTGACTCTACAATTTCTAGCTGGATATTGTAGCCTGTTTATTATTTTTTCAATTTAAAACACTTATTTGCATTGCTGTGCAGGTCTGGAGAATGGGGAGATCATCTTACACTGCAAGCAGCTGCTGATCGGGTATGGTTTTCACTAAATTTCTGTTTTAGCATGGTGTGCTATTCTTCAATTTATGTTTTGCATTTGTTTGTCAAGTGACTTTATCTCATCAAATAGATGTTGGTTCACTAGTGAGGTGAATTGCATTTCAGTCCATCGACCAAGACTCTGATCTTGGAGAGTTCCCTTGGTAACGCTAAATGATTGCTTTCGAGTAAACTATTGCACAAATTTGACAGAAAGACGCCTCTTATTGTGGCATCTTAGTTGAGCTTTAGTGTGAACCTTGTGCTTGGTTGAGTCTTTAGGGAAGTTGACCCCTTGTGATTTTGCATACTGCGAAAGCAGGCTGCTGTAAGTTTGTAACTATTCCAATAAATGAACATTCCTTCTGCAGTATTTACCAAACAAACCAGAGAGATTCTATCTTCTATATAGTAGTTGCCATTCATGATATGGTTTAAATCACAGTAGTTGATAATTTCATTTCCTTGTGTGCAAGAAAGTCCTTTTCTATAAAGGGGACAATGATACCTTCCAGATTGGCTAATGAAATATTTGATAGCTTGAACATTTTTTAATTTTTAGGCATAGCTTGAAATAAGGAGATAAAACATAGAAACTGCATTGGCATGCTGTGAAATGAATATAAACTATAAAATATTATTTACATACTGTTTTTGGGTTGGAGGAGAACCACAGGGATTCATTGGGAGGGCAATATTATACCATGTTCATTGATATTGGGGGTTTTTAAATAAAGAAAATCTAATGCAATATACCCCCAAGTATACGGGTGATGAGGTTATTTTAATTTATCTCAAGTCAATATCTATTTGGGGTGGTCGCATGGGTGAATATAAGGTGTATTTTTATATTTCATTTTAATTTTCTTGTGGTCAAAGGTCTATAGAGCATTTTGTAGAAAACCAAACAATAGAATTCATGATAGAGAATTTGTGTGGATCAGGAACTTTATCAGCTTGACTGTTTGGGATATTTTTGTTTTCAAGAATACATGAAAAATAAAAGATGTGATAAATGTTAAACAGATTAAATAAGATAATACATCCATAAAAATATGTGTTCATGAATATCAGGTGTTAGGTAATTTAGAGTCTGGACATCTCTCAAGTTTTAGTATGGTTGTTAAGTTTAGATTTTATTCATGAAATTGAAATGTACACTAACATGAAATTTGAATCCAATTTATTTTGCATTCCATTATTTGGAATGATAATAGAATACGCATGCAAAACAATCAATAAACTTTTTCTATAGATGCGCATTAAGTCTATCATGGCTTTACATGAAATGATATTCCTGTATCAAATATTTATTTAGTACTTTACTTTTTAATATTTAAACTACTGAATGCAAAATTCCTGTTATGACACGTTCCAAGTTATGAGAGGGAGAAATAGAAAAGGGATATAAAAAATGTTGCCAACAAATAGGTGGGTAGATTATCTGGTGTGTTTTTTAAGAAATTAGTATCAAAAGGGGGTATTAGCAATGGTATATTGAGAGGTTGAAATCAAAATTAAGGGCATTATTTAGTATCCTATGATCAAACATGATAGGGCATAATTTTACTGAGTGAATGCCTTATGAGAACATAGAATTTTTGTATTTTGTCTCTCTTTTTTGTCAATTCCTCTTTTAAGTTTTAGAGGTCATCTCTTTTGATTGACCAATTAGCTGTGACTAATGTTTGATTGATCTTGATTCAAAGCTACTGATCATCTTAACTTTGCATTCAGATATTGAAATAAAGGAAAAACTCCCTAAGCTGTGTGACCAAGAGCTTCATTTGCAACTTAAACCTTTCTCTTTGAATGCACAATACATCTTGGGGACTGTTTCCTAATCTTGAACATTTAATCATTCTTGTTTACCAAGGATAAGACAGGACATGTAAAGTTCATGAGAATTGTCTTGATCTCTGAATACAATCAATTTGTTCGTAACATTTTTTTCCTTCCCTAGAAGTTAAAAGTATTGCATGGAGATCTTTTTTTTCTTTTTTTGCTCTCCCTGTAAGATCATGACAAAATTATGCTTCCAGAGTAATTACTAATAATAGAACGAAGTACATTGGGATAGACCTTAAGAACAAATGTTTTTATAGCTTGGGTTTTGTGCAATTTATTACTAATTGTTCTGTCTGAAGTTTAAGCAATTGATGTGAGCTTGCGAGCTATAAAGGTTTGTGATTTTGGCATTGAAGCTTTCTTGATATGGAGAGAGTGGGATCTGTCCAGCTGTAATCAATTCTGTCGTACTGAACAAATGCAAGTGAAATGTAAGTCTATCCAATGCAATGTAGGTCTTGCATTGCATACTCCAACCTTGATTCAAAAGCCCTAATCAGACAGTCAAAACAAAATTATTTGAAAGAAACTTGATATAGAAGTGATCTGTTAGTTTTACTACTATGTTGAAAATTGGATCAAAAGGCAGAAAGTTGTACTATTAGATAATTACTTGAACATGCCTTAGGTGTTTCCATTTTAAGTTTTTGAGTTTCAAACTTATGCTTTTACTGGTGACTTAAGTAAGCAGAATCACATCTGATTTCAATCATCGAAATTATAGGAGAATGTTTTGCAAACAGGCTGTCAACAAGTATATCCTACGAGCTATCTAAAATCATAAGGTAAAAATGAAGGTTATTTTTAGGCCACAGTCAAGTCAGAAACCAATTTGGCATATGAGACTTCCCTTGTGGAAGTCCATAGAGGGATTCTTTTCATTTAAGCTTATGTATTGCTCATATATTGTACCTCTGGGTTTCAACATCATGAACAATCTCAGGAATAAACAAATCTTGCCCATTATCCTACACCCATTGTTGAAGTATTCCTAAATTGGGATATCATAACATTTATATTGGTTTGGTAAATTATATTATATTATATTACATGTATATGGAACTATATATGTAAAATTTAACAAAAGAACCAGCCATAGAGTTTCTAGGAAGCAGGATATCTGAAACCACAAAGGCTCCTTCAGAATTGAAGTCAACCAAACCATGCACATCAACCCCACTACAAATATAACCACACCAAAAGGTAAAGGGAGTATAACTGTACCAGTCATATTGCATATACCAAAAAGTAGGCACCTCACCAAAACTAAATAAGGTTCTCTGATGTGAGGCATGCATGGTCCAATCATCACCATGTTATCTTCCTTTAACTCCACCATCGTCTTGTGTATCTCATAATTAGAATGGAATATTAAGCCAGGGTCCAACTCAGTTTCTACCTTGGTAAGAAATTCTACTGCCTGTTGGCTTAATTCTCACACAATAAAACAGTATCCCCAATTCCAACTATTGATATCTCTATCAAGAATTCGATCTTCCAATGGCAAGTGAATGGCTCCTTGTCTATATTAAGAAGGGACCAAAGGATCTTAGAATTGGTGCCCATAGCATCGTTTTTTAAAACCAGTTTGGCTTGATTTTTTGAGGCCAGATTTACTACATTTTTCCATGACATGACTAGTCTGAATTCCAATATTGAGGGCGAATCAGAATTTTAGCTGCCTTAACTATTTCCTCATATTCCTTCAGCTCCAGCCAATCTTGCATTGCCTTTTCGAGTTGCCTCTAAATTAATTTTAAGTTTTTAACCTAAACCATTGAGTGAGGATCCTTGTTGATTGATTGCTAGTAGCCTTGATGCTAACCCAATTACTGGAGAACGGTCAGTACAAATTAGTACTAGGTAAAAAGGTCATTTTTAACTTCGGAAAAATGGCACAATGATGCAAACTGGATTTATAGAAGCTTTTGGCATGTTCTGAGGAATATAATGAAATCAATAGACAAAGGAGGCTTCTGGTAGTGTAACTATTTTAATTTCTTTCAGAAGGGTAGTGACAAGCTTAGATGTATATAAGTATCAAGAATCGTTAGGCTTTTACAGTGCATAATATTGACATGAACAAATGTTTGGATTAAACTTTGTATCAATTTACAATATCAATGTTTAGAATTACACTTTGTGATTATTGTTGGGACAAAAAACTTAAGCAAAAGAGTGTGCAGAATCTAAATTGAAGCTCATGAAATGACACAAATCCTTAAAGAAGGCCAATTACATAAACAAGAAGAGAGATAATCTTCAACTGAAGATTAGACCATAATGTGGAAATGCTTTGTAAATGAAGGAGTTAGCCATCACAAGATGGAGGTTTACTTGCACAAAAAGTATTAACAATGTGTGTATATATATATATATTCCTTTTTGATATGTATATACCATACAACCTCGAGTTTATGCCATTCTTGATTTGATATTTTCCTGTTCACTTATGTCTTCAAGCTTATATGTATGAAATTGTAGTAAATCAAAGAAGGCTTCCATTACTCTGTCTTTGTATTTGTAATATCTATAGTGTTTCTTTTCTTCTGTGATTGGCACATTTTAAACCTGAGAAATGTTGATGATCAAGAGTTATCTACAAGTATCTGATGTGGTGGTGCTCATTTTTTGTGTGCAGTTTGGAGCTAAAATATGTCTTCTTACTTCATTTCGAGACACTTGCTTCATTGAGATCATTCCACAACAACAGACTCCAGTAAGAGGTGAGGTTTCTGGAAGGCTTTCAGAATTATGATTTTGTTTATTCTAGTGGATCAATTTATGGTGATAGATATGATTTGATCTTATTAATATTGTTGAAAACTGGTAGCTTCGGTCAGAGATCAATAATGATTGCTTTCATGCATTATCATTATTGATATCAAATCTCCTAAAATTAATCTGCTTTGAATAAATCGGATACTTATGTATGTCTTGATTTATAAGTAATCGTCGGCTTTGTTAAAAGTCGGAAGGTTTAAATTTAAGAGACTTATCAATCAAAGGACGCGTCTTTTCTCACCCATATATAATGGGAGTTTTTGATCTTCAAAGCAGCATATCGAAATCAATAAATGTTCTGCTCTTGTCGATCAAATACCATTAAGCAAAGGTTCAGACTTACGAATTCATATCTGATCACTAACATCAACAAATATTGTATAATATGCTGTTTGTTTGTAGCAAGCATTAGGGCGCTCCTAATTCTCAATTTGTAAAGCATCCCGCATAGAGTTAACTTTAAAATAATATAACAGAGTTATTTGTTTGGATTAATAAACCAAAACATGTGCAAAGTTCTGGCCAAGGCTCCACAGTGAATTTTTTTCTTCTGTAAATTCATATATGAAAATATTATTAATTGTCTTTGAAGAACATGGTGAAGGGAGCAAAGAGCACTGATGTGTTAATTTCAGCAAATATAACAGAAAACAGAGACATTGAGTCCAATTTGAAAAGTAACACCTGCAAAATTTTAAAAAGTGAACTATAAATTCCTAACCTGCAAACCAAGCAAAACTGTGAACTTGTTTCATGAAGTTCTGGTTTGTTGACTTCACTTCTATGTTACTGGGTTCTTGGGGGTTGGGTGCTGTTGCAGGACTGAATGGGTCTGGATTTGGGATTGGGGTCTGGTTCAGGTACCCAGGGTGGCAGGGCCATGCCCTGGCCATCCTGTCAGTGCCCCCAACAGGATTTTAAAAAAAGCCAAAAGGTATATATATTTTCATCATACTTTACAGGTACAAAGACAAATTGTCGATATAAAGATAATACAACCTGGCGACAGCCTGAAGAAATGTCCAAATGAGAGGGATGGTTCACAAGAGAGGCTGCTTTGTTCTGTTTTTTTTTTAGGTAAGTGCTACCGTAGGGGGTAGCTCCCTTAATTCATTCTGAAAAAAGATTACAATGACCATATGGCATCAATGAAATAAAAATCCTGCTCCATCAGCTATATCAACTAGCTTGGCGACAGAGAATCCTCCAACAGAACAAAGTTCATGAAATCAATGATGTAATTGTTTTTCTCTACCCCATTCCAGAACATCATCCAAGCTCGGCGTAGTTTAACTTTCTTGTTGTCTTGAATCAACATAGGAATTGCCCAACCATTGCGCCAAACTGACCAGCGAGCCAACATATTTGTGCCACACAGGAAAGACATACGAATCTCGATCGAACAAAAGTGAAGCCAGAATCAACTTATCCGATCTTTATCGATCAAGGCATGTAATTCCACACCGATAATGAATTATCATCGAAAAACTTTGTGTCGCCAGACCGGACCAAAGAAGCACCCAGGTTTGCCAAATGATCCACCACATTGATCGCTTCTCTATAAGTATGAGTCACCGAATAGGAATCCAATTTTTTTAGGCTATTTACAGTCCATTCCACAAGGCCTTTAAGCTTCCAATTTTGCACTGATAACTTACCAACCGCATTGATGCACAGTTGGGAATCCCCTTCAATTAACACTGATTTCAGACCTTTTTCCAAGCAGAAATCCACCCCCCTCACCAATGCTTCTAATTCGGCCTCATTGTTAGTGGCAATCCCGATGTTTTTAGCCATGGCACCAACACAAGACCCATGACAGTCACGAATAATGCACCCGATCCCAGAAACCTCGGGGTCGCCCTTCGATGCCCCGTCGAAGTTGAGTTTAAATCCACCAGTATCAGGGGGCACCCATCTTGCATCCGCATGCCGAGCCTTGGGGATCACAGGATCAAGATTGGGAGGCTTCAAACCCTACTAGGCCTTTTGAAGCATGTTGACCCAGCTAGTGAAACTGGTGCCTTTTGGTCTACACCACTTTGAATTTAAAAGCTCGCACATCCCGACCTCAATCTTTTTTATGACTTGTTCTGTTGGAAGTTCAGAGTCGCAAAATATCCTTCTATTTCGTTCTTTCCACAACTGCCATGCAACCATTGAGGGCACAGCAAGCCAAGCATCTGCCCTTACACACTTGTTGAAGCCCCCAGGCCAGCTACAGATAAAATCTTTCAGATCATTTTGTCTCACAGTAGACTAACCAAACGAGTGCTGCAGCCAATCCCAACACTGAGCTGCATACTTGCAGTTGAGAAGAAGATGGTTGGAGGTCTCCTCGTTGCAGCAACAAAGTGGACACCTACTGGGTCCAAGAATTCCAATAGAATGCAATCTATCACCAATTAAGATGCATTTGTGCAATGCAGTCCAAAGAAAAGCGCCCGCCTTTGGAAGGACACCAGAAGTCCAGCAAACCTTGTTCGGTCAATCTCCATTCTCCTGTCGAGCACACTGAATTTTGTATCCCAACTTGACAAAGTACTCACCAGACTTAGCCCCAGCCCATTTTATCTCATCCTCCGAAGTGGACGATAATACTTTTCGCGATCTCAGTAATTCTGTTAACTGCACCTTATCCGAGTCCGGTATATTGTACTCCTCTCTGTTCATCCAATCCGTGAGGGAGGCCCAAGCATCATTTCCAGCCACAAGATAGTCTGTCACTTTTTGGCCCATTTTGTAACTGTTTCAAGCCAAACGCAATCCCCAAAAGTTTTCCCAAGAGCCTCATATCCATTCCATGAGTGGCTGCTTTGTTGTCATGTGTGCAACATAAGAATTTAATCAAGGTTTGTTCTATTGGTCGTTTTTGCAGGAAGTTGTTTTCTCTTGTGTGGAGATGCATGATTTGAACCAACCTATAGGGCTGAGCAAAGGCTTACACAAGCTTAACATGCCCTCTATTATTTGTTTTTAATATATATACAGTCGTTCCTGTACCCAGGGAAAAAATCGCTGTACATGTATACCCAAAGTTTGAACTTGTATCTGAACCAGCAACTTAGGTTTACTTCATTTATTTTCACATATTGCGAGCATGTTGCCCATGGTATAATTGGAGAATCAATAAATTAGGCAGGAATTCCTTTGATGTTAGGAGAGTTTCTAGAGGAAATATCTTGCTTCCTCCTAGGAATGTCCAACCTGTTCCCCTTACATATGAACATTATAACATTGTGCATTGGTCCAGTTGTGGTGGTGGCTGATGATGTCATTGGTTCTGAGTTTTAGTTTGAGCATTGATACAATCATACAAGTGATAATGTTGGTTTCCAACCTTAGCCTTCAGCTTTGGTCTTCATTGGCTCCTTGTTTCCACTGAGGGCTCGTCTTCTTGCATGGCTATTATATTTTTACTGTATTATGGCTAGGATTTACCAACTTTGTGTATAGGTACGTTTTTTTTGGTTTTAGTTTATTGGTTACATTCTTAGTTGAGTTTTTAGCTCCTAGGGTTCTACTTCTTTTTAACCTAATACTTTTCTATTCTATATGCACACATTAGTGCCATTGACACACTTTGATCACTCATTGGCATTAAAGAAATTTCTCTGTTATAGGGAGTTTCTTGTTTATTATTACTTCATTTATGTGATTGAAACTCAAATCATTAACTTAGATTTATTAGATATTCAATTTTAAATTTGAATTAATTAATAGGATGAAAAGATAAATCTTTTCACCTAGAATAGACTATTTCTAATTTAGTTATCCTTGCCATTGCTTCTTTGAACATGTTCTTCTTTCTCTTGATGTCCTCCTTCACAATTCATGGTGATTTTCCCTTTGTTTTCCTCTGTATTTGTAGTTTTCTTTTACATTTTAAATGATTATTTTATTATTATTTTGTTTTTAATCTTTGTTTCATTTTAAAAATAATTTTCAAGATACAATAGACAATAAACAATTATTATTATTTTTTAATTTTATTTTATTACATTTCAAAATATTCTTTGCAATAATATTAATAAAATAAGAACATCAATTTATAATACAAATTTAAATAAGAGAATTTTAGAAGACTATTTTAAAAATAAAGATAACTGTTTTTATATGAAAATAAAACTAGAAAATAATTAAACTTCCTCATAAAATAATCCATTTAATATTAATTTATCAAATAAGATACTTTATCTTTAACTTGCTTTACTTTTATTTTAATTTATTTTAGACTCTATTTTAGTTCATTTTATTCATTTATTTTGAATAATCAAGATAATCTTAATATTATAAAGACTATTTTATATTTCAAATTTAAACCAAGATAATTAAAAAAAAGATCTTATTATAATAATAAAGTAAATATTAGATAAGAGAAAACTATTTTTAATATTATCCAGGATAAAGGTCAGAAAAATAATTAATATAAAATATTTTCACTTAAAATATACATGTAATATTAGTTTTATCTAATAAAATCTTTATTTCAAACCTTGTTTTATTCTTAATCATTTTATTATTTTATTTTTGAATAAACAAGATAAAATTTGAATATTATGATTATTTTATTTATATTATTAATTATGATTTATTTATTATTAAAATTTTAGTTATTATTTACATCTAATTTTTAAATTAATAAATATTTTTTAATTAATTTAGAATATTCATTATAATTCTTGAAGAAGAGGGGTCATGACATATTACAAAATTTTCAACAACAGATCAGCTGGGGCAGTGAGATCTGAAATCTCGTGATATATTGATAGTTTTTACCGCAGTCTGCTACTATGATTGAAATTTGAAATGACATTCAAACGCCTTAGCTTGATATTTTTACAACCCTTTGGGTACTATCTATATCAGACATTTCATTATGCAATTCTACACATGCTGTCAAAAATGTTGAATATTGCATACCAATCTCAACCATGCTACTTCAGAACATGCGATTCTACTTAGAATTCCACAAGACAGCGACTTACAAGGATTTGTTGTTGTTTAACAGAATATGACTCAATTCAATTTCTAGTTGTTCTAATAAACAAGTACTATGTTTTTGCTTATACATTCAATTTGTTTCTTATGCTCCATTAGGTGTTTGAGATGCTGAATCAATTGCAATAAATGAAAAATGCAGCAAATTAATTGAACACACCAACAAAAGAGAGATAAACACAACAAACTACCCTAGAGATCTGAGAAACCCCATATGTGGCAACTTCAGAAGAGTGAAGCATCACTTCCATATCTTCACCCTGTTCTTTGTATTTCTACAAGCCTCTTGCCTTCTCGAGGCCAACACCAATATTCTTCAATAGCATCCTAACACTTGCAAATGATCTTTCTGAGCAAACTTGACTTCCATTTTCCGTCTGGCTGTGTAGTCAACTCGGTCTTCACCAATGTTTTTCCACATCTACATGAATTGGTCTTACATAGCCCTCTTAAGCATTCAATTTCCTTCCCCAATATTCTTGAGGACTTTGGTAAGTTTATAATATGCTTTAGGCTCAAACAAGAAGCCCAAAAGTCCATGATATGAAGACAAAAGGTCTCTAGGTTGTTCTCTTCCCCTATTCTTGCTGGGACGAAAACACCAATTTATGCAGTGTCAAAAATGAAATTGCCCCTCTTGTGAAACCACTTCTCGTTGCAGTTACAAAACTGCTGCGGTGGTAATGAACTGCCACTGTTGCAAAGCTGGCATATTAACCTAAGTTACAACACCACCCTAGAACTTACAAACAGCCATTGAAAGAAATAAAACCATCTTTGACAGAAACAAAACTGCCATTTAGCTGTTCTGCAATTCCTGCAACTTGTGTGTAGGCGATCACTTTTGTATATGGACTAGAAATTGGGTGCTTTTTTTATTGATTTCATAACTTTCTGAGAGGCATCTGAATATGTTATAAATTCCTCTTTGGATATCTCCCTTACACTGTTTTTGTCCTTGAAACAAATGCACATTTATGATTTCATGAAATGTTGTAGCACTCTAATATTCTATCAACTCAAACAACTTCGACAATGGATCATAACGAGGGTTTAGCTTTGAGATGCAACACACACATATGATATTAAAATTTAGACTATAGTGATGCAACTATACCATCACCATAAATATAAAATTATACGTGGATATCTTACACAATTGGTCCAAGCACAAATTAATGGAGCTAAAGTTATCAATATAAGCTATTTTTTTACCCCTTATACCATCAAACTTATGCATTGTTGTGTCGTGATCATCTCCACTCAAAAAGTTCCGTTTTTATTGGTCTACGATGAGGCTTTCATGCTTATATGCATTATGCTTATCGTGCACTTACCAACATATAGCCACAATTTCATCATGATCTAACATTTTTTCACATAAGACATGGTATGGAGTTTTTAAAAATCACATGGCATCATAGCACAAGAAAGCAAAGACAAAAAAACATAACTAGAACAAGTATATCATGTTTTAGCCAAACAAGGCCATACTTCAACATGTATAATAGTTTAGTTATCATGGGAAGTTCCCTGGTAGTTGTCAAATGCACAAATGGATTCTATTTTCATTATTAATGTACTGTATCTTTATACAAAAGAAAGAGTTTAAAAATACGTTAGACAGTATGAAGATTTCCCTCATAGAAAGGCATTAATTCTGGATAGTATGGGTAAGACTGTTGAATTTTCATCAGAACATAGGATAGAACACAAATAACCATGAAGGAATCTTTTCTATATACAAAGATGTTTGTCTTGCTTTCATCAAGGGCATTACTGATCTGGATGTTTAGAGAGACTTTGAAGCCATAAGCAAACTGGTCAAGCTGGGTGTACCAGCAAATGGCAGCGATAATATACCATGATAAGATCGCTGACACCCTGGGAGCAATGCAAAATGTGTGAGACTAGAACAGGTGACAAGAAATTACAACACCATGCCTGCATCCTTCCTAAGCAAGCTGTGCAGGTTGACCTCGCTAAGCAATACAACTTGCAAACAATAGCTTTCACGCTTCAGGTCTTTGGAATTTTTGTTAAAACTTAAAACCTTAATGATCTGTGGTACAAAACCATTCCTTAATGAAAGGTTGGCGAAGAATGTTTGGTTGAATCACATTTCCAAGACCAATCATAGTTTCGTACATGGGCTTTATTGGCATCTATCTGATTGATTTTACATCAATAAAGTTTCATACATTTCTAAGGAAGGTTTACAACTTACACATCAGGTTTATTTCACCTTGAAGGTAGCTTTCGCATTATAATCCAAAAAGAGTGTTATCTATGTTGTTACTATACTTACTCTTCGTTCTTGTGATTTTTAGAAGACGCAATGAATTGCTATTTCATAGTGTTCAGTGGTACTTGAACGCTAATATTCTAAAATTTACATGATGCTTTGGTCATGTTCACAGAAATTTGGCTGAGCTTCTGGTCTGAAGTACACTACAATTCCTTATATGAAGCTGGAGGTAAATTATGCTTTGGAATGAAGTCCTTTTCAATAAATCTCTTTTACTTGACTGTGCATTAGCTTTGAATGCTTTTTTCAAATTATTTGGGTGATTCAAAAAGTGGATGTGCTTTTGAGTCAAAGACAGTCCACTTTCATAAGGTTGCAAGTCCAATTTGTCCTTTTGTCTGCGCTACCCATTGCAGAAAGGCCTTTCTAATGTCATTACGTGTTATAAATATTTTAAGCTTAATTTTTCGGTTTTGGATCAGGCATATTTTTGATGCTTACAGTTCTGCCTGTTTTTTTATTTCAACAGAAGTTCCATATAGAGTGCCGAAGAAGAAACACTGGTTGTTTTAGAGAATTTAAAGATGCATTCCTAAGTTACTGGGGAGAACGATTGCTCGGGAAGCATGCTGCTTAATTCGTGGGCCATATATTGGTTATTTTAGTTACGACCAAACTTATGAATTTTGTAATTGCATTGCCTAAATTGTTATGTACTATTTGAGGTCTTTTATGTATATTAATGGCACTAAATTAAGGCTTCTGCAAAACATCACGATTTTTTTATTGTAAATAGGATTTTACAAAAAGGAAAGGTTTTCATTTTTTTTTTATTGTCATTTTCCCTGCGATTATGTGCTCTCGAAATTCAGTTTTCACTATTCGAAGATTAAATATCAACACAAATAGATCAGCCATTAGGGGAGAGGGGCCAGTAGTTGTGGAGGGTCCAATAGTAATGCAGTCAATCGTGATTATAATATTCAGTTTTACCACATATTTATACTATATATTGTAAATAAATAATTCAAATGTAAATAAAAAAATAACCAAATGTTGATAAAAAATGGACCCATACTTGAACACATGATAACCTCTAAATGTTATATAAGAAAAACATAAATACATTCATGAAGAAGTGAAATACGTATTTTTTTGTCTCAAATAAAATATCATAACTATCCACTATAAGTGTATCATTTAAAAAATAAAATGCTCATTTAATAAAATAAGACACTTATTTAGGGGAGAGGACCCGGTAGTTGTGCATTCTAACTTTGCGCTTCTAATTATCCTACGTGGAAATTTCAAATCACTCCCAATTTTTTACAGCAGCTTACTAGGCAAGTCCCCTACTTATAACTAAGGTTTGAAGGCCACATCATCAAATATGATGCCACATTAGCATGCTTTTTGTCAAGGTGTCCAAAAAGGCCCAAAAAAAAAGTGAGACCAATATTTGTGCATTCATAGTATGTTTTATTGAACGCTGATGTGGAATCACATGATTGGTTGCTTTTTAGATCAAAGGAATACATTTTGTTTAATTATGGGTAGTCATCATCAACACTAACAACTATTGGTCTAATATTTATAAAAATATTGGGCATTATATAAATAACTACTATCACAACTATTGAAACATGCTCAGGTAGTGGGTCCTCTCCCCTAAACAAGTATTGTTATCAACTTATCATAGTGAAAAAATATTGTTCTTATGTGTACAACTATTGGGGTAGCAATGTACAAGCATTGGAGTATTTTATATTAATAGATTGTGCTATCACAAATGTAAAAGGTGAGTATAACAAATAACATGTATTTTCTCATTAAATGTGAAGAATTTTAAAAAAAAAATAGTATTCAACTATTGGTACATTTTTGTTTGATATAAGTTGTATTTTAAATAATTATGTGTTGTTTTTATAACAACAAATAGTTTTTCTGTGTTCAACTATTGGTTCATATGTGTTGAATATAAAAGGTAGAGATATAAAAAATTTATGGTTATCCATAGGTATTTGGTCCATTTAGGTTGTATATTAATTTTATTTTAAATAAAAATATGATATTCTACAAGCAACAAATGATATTTTTTTGTGCAACTATTAGGGTTCCCATGATTAAGTTTTGGTCGAACCTTTAAAAAGTCAAATTTTAGACACTTCTCAATAGATGTGCTGATGTGGTGAGTTGCACGATGAGTCACACCTCCAAACCTTAGTTACAGATAAATAAGAGGCTAGTCTACATTTAAAAAAAAAAATGAAGGTTCTACGATATTCCAGTCAATTGCTACATGCTGACAAAGTTAGCCTGCACGACTAGTGGTCCCTCTCCCCTATACTATTTGATGTATGCTCAAATGAACGAACAATATTTGTGCATTGTAAATTCGTTAAAAATGCTAATGCTTCTGTTTATAAATATAATTAGTAAACTTGGATTAGTCACCTAGGAGCTGTAATCGCTAGATTCAAAAGAGATTCTATTATTGTGATTATCCGTTTGCATATTCAAAAAGAAATTTGCAGCAATAATATTTATTTCTACAACTTCAAAAGAGAAAAAAATTACAAATAAATATTCATAATCCACAATATAAAAGAATAGACAAATATGCCATCAGTATGACACAAGATGTAATTTAAGAGAATTTAAAAAAAAAATCCACCTTGCAAAATCATTCACATTCAATGTATTATTTTGTGAACAAATATCACAATACACTTGCAACATATCAAACTTCTTAATTGCACTCCATACAAATAAAAAAATGAGAATCACAAAACCACACATTCTAAGTCAAACCTCCTCTCCTCACATATGCAACCTACAAAAGATGTTCAATCAATCTTAACCAAGTCAAATGCTATATATATCAACTTCAACAATCCATTGTTAGAATATTGTCATTAATGTCAAAGCAAATGAATGAGATTGCTATCATTGATGTCAAAACGAATGAATGAGATCATTGTCATTGATGTCAAAGTATCGTTGGTACGATGATTTGATTAAAGTTGAAGGAAAATTTAGTGCAAGGTTGGAAGATACAAAGCTGGTTGAAGGCATCGTTATTGATAAAGATATGAGTCATGCACAAATGTCCAAAAGAATTGAGGATGCAAAAATAGCAAAAACAAAGATAAATTAATATTTCCAAAGGTAGATAACTTTACCTTCTTTATAGAAGTGCTTATATATATATATATATATGTATATATATAAAACATCCAAGTCAGATTATTATGAGTGATTAATAAAGTTTAAAAAACAATAATTTAAAAGATATTTAATTACTATGTTGATTAATTAAATTATCAAAAAAGTCAATAGTGGCATGGTGTAATGGTTGAGTTGTGTTGTTATTCTTGTCATCAAGGTTCAAACCTCATTAGGGTGTAATTGTTGAGAATTTATATTGGGGATGAGGTCCCCCATTTGTGATCTCATCAATTCATAGCTCCAAATAAAAAACGTTTACCCCTTTTATAAATTAAAAAAAAAACAACCATTAAGAATAATTGAAATTAATTTATTAACTAATATTCATACCACTCTAAGTCTGGCCGACCATCTTAGTAAAGGGTAAACATGATAATGAATTAATTTAGGAAGAAAGGCAACAATCACTTCTTTAGAAAAGATGACGACTCTTTAGAGGGTTCTCTCTTTTTGCTTGAATATGAAGATATAAAAAGAGAAAAAAATGTGTGGAGAGTTGAGAAAAAAAAATGTGTCAGATAAAAAGACATCATTCAAATAGATGGGAGAAAAAATACATTAAGAGCAAATAAAAGAAGACAAAAAGGAAAAATACATTAAGAGCAAATAAAAGACGACAAAATATCTTCATAATTCTAGCAGATTTATAAGTACATTTGGAGAAGACCTAAATGCATATTGAAGCAAATTTATAAGCATATGTGGAGTAGACTATTGAAGCATATTTGGACCAGATTATTGAAGCATATTGGAGCAAATTTGTGAAGAAGATATATATGTGATCAAGGGTAAATTTGTAAGAAAATAATATATACGTGTAAGGTAGATTTGTTTGAAGAAATTCTAGAAGAATTATTGTCATTTGATAGAAAGTAGATTTGTGTAAAGGAGAATATTCAAGGAGATCCAATTGTCCATCATTTGTTGTAGAGGCAACATTCATAAGGCGAAGTCTAGTTTGTTGGAGGTTGGTGCTTCCCAAAAGAAGAGATTGGTGTCTCTAGCTAAGTTGGTGCTTCGCTGTGGGGGTTGGTGCCTCTAGTAGGTTGATGCCTACAAATTGTAGTGATTGGTGTCTTCAGTAAGTTGGTGCCTACAAACTGTGGGGATTGGTGTCTCTAGTAGGTTGGTGGCTATGAAAATTGTAAGAGAGTTTTATATAAGTAATATTCTTTTGTGGTTTTCACCCGTAAGGGTTTTCACGTAAATCATGTGTTCTTGTTATTGTATTGTGCAATTGGTGTTATTGTGATTCTTAAGTTGAAAAAAAGAAAGATTGTATTATATTGATTCACCCCCTCCCTCTCTTCATATAATTGTGTGCTCATCATCCATGTGTTTACTTATATATAAATAAGTTTGCACAAAACCACCAAATGGTATTACATAAGTTATATGCCTCTAAATCATGAGCTCACAAAACTTTGTCCCCTTTATTTACTTTTTAGTACTAAGTTTTCTTTTTTGGTATTAAGTTTTTCCAATTAATATCATTTTTTTAATATTAAATATTTTCTTAATGTGCAACCCACATTAAATATTTATTTCAATATTACATACAACATTTAAATGACTCCAAAAATCCTTCATATCTCTTAGATGTATCAAAGTTAAATATTTTACATTTTTAGTGTTATGCTAGATGAACAACATAACTTTCCCAAAATTTACCCGCTTGTATATATTGCTTAAGGGGTCAAAAGTAAATAATTAAGGTAACAATACCTATAGCTAACATGCACTATAAAATATCCAAGTGCTTCATGTGCTCCATCATCTCAATACGAAAAATAAGATTCAATCCAACAAGGTGCCACATTGTCACACAAAAGTATGAATTCGATTTCAACTCCATATTCAAACACAAACATCAAATCCAATGGTAACAAATACACCTAAGTAGTTGTCTGTAACTAATTACCATAGCTAGAATAGTGACAACAACTGGTTGTTAACATGTCCAACTAACTATACCTCAAAACCAAGGTATACTCATCATAACAAGTAGACCTTATCTCCACAATCATAAGTCCCTGCATATACACTATCATGCACAAAGAAGTCTTGAAAACCCTCAATGCTATAGTATAATGTGAATGTTTAACAAAGGAAACACATATGACTAGTCCCATTGGATTGGTCATTAAGGTTGAGTGTAAGATCCTTATAGATGTTGAGTTGCCTTCGAATCTATGGCTGGTGATACTCTTGTGAGAAATATTTCTCTACAAACATATGGTATTCTTGTTTATTTCATAATAATATTTTGGGTGAATTTTAGAGTGTGGCTTTTTTCTCTCGAAAAGGTTTTCCCCATGTAAATCACTGTGTTGTGGTGTGAATTCTACTTGTGTTTATTTTTGTTTAATTTAACTATTATAAAGATTTGAAAAGTTGTTTTCATAACCCTCCTCTCAATATTAGTGTAGGAAGTTGTTTTGCTACCTTAGCTTCCTTACAAAAACGTCTACGTGGGAGAACAAACAAAAGATTAGTGGGTAAGACAACCTTAAGAATGAAAAGATTTTATTTCAAAAATGGATTTACCTTCCCAAAGTGGTAAAAATTGAGACCTAAAATTTGGATTTGAAGAGGATAGATTCCTTGAAATATAGTAGCAAGAAGGCTGAAGAGATCAACACCAAAATTACTGCATTAAAGTAGAATTCAAAGGAAACTAATGTAAACATAAGTAGAGTTCTTGAAGTAAAAAATTATATTTAAAAAATAATGCAATAGAATTGAAATTTTTGATTGAAAGGCTAAAGAAGACGAAAGGTGACTCTTCTACTCAACAAGCTAAAAAGAAAAGATATAATTGGTCCCAAAACTATGATGAGATGAAGAAAATTGAAAAAAATAAATGATTAATTATAAGGATCCACAAGACTGTGTCAAATTACATGAATCTTCTACAATGAGGAGTTGGAGGTTGTTGAGGCCTTGAGGAAGTTGTAGTTGGTCTCTAGGTTTGTGTGTTTTTATCTTTGTTCTATTTATTATTTTTAATTAAACTCTAATTTTCTAGTTGCTATTTTGTTGATGGCCAACTACTATTTGGTTGATTTTTTTTTTATAATTGAGTCTTAAGATCCATATAAAACCTATTTAGCTATAATAAAAAACTTAAATATTAAATTCAAAGATTAATCATATAATGTGAATCAATAGACCAAACAATATGTAAGGCTCTCAATCTAAAGTAAGATCAAACCAGAAAGTCCATTCTCGAAACTAAGGAATAAGCCCAAAACCATTCTCTACACTCCTCAAATAAGCCTTTTAGAAACAACATCCATAGCTTAAGGCCCATTCTTATGAAAAGATAAAAGAAAACAACCCATGCCAAGCAATCCTCAAATAATACCTCCAAAACTAACATCCATATCTCAAGACTTGAATTATCATGAAAAAGTGAAGCACAAAACAAAATGCATTTGAAAACAAGGTGGACAATACCTATCAGATGATTAATTATTGAGACAACCAAGAGTGAGGAATGATATTGCTCCTCTAGGATACACCAAGTGACCATGACTCTCTCCAAGAACAATCTCCTCAATGATTCCATGTTGAACTCGCATCCAACTCAAGCATAGGCTCCTAGGTCTTCCTTCTTAAGTCTCTTCAAAGAGTAACTAGCTCAACCCACAATCTCCAAGAACAAGAGATCTTTAGCCTCACCCAATATTGAAATAGGTGTATCACCAATCATCTCATGCCAATTGAACTCCAAGAAAAATTGCAATAACTATAAGATTAAAAGAAAATACATTACACTAGTTATCAACCAAATTATTATAAATTACCACTAAAGCTCTAGCTCTAGATACAAACTCTCCATGACATTGCAATCTACATGTTATTAAAAATTATATCTCAAATGAACATATTTCTCCTAAGAGTAGATGTATCATGCCAAAAATCTAATACACAATCAATAGTCCACCATGACACAATAAAATCCATCCTATAAACAGGAACATTTATCAAATTGACAAATCATAATTGTCACCTCAATTAAAGACTACAAAAATCCTCCATGGTACTATTATTCCAACATTTACCTATCACATGAAGATAACCATATCTTATCAATAAAATTTATTATGTTAAAGAACTCTCATTGCATATAGGAAAACATGATTTGAGAGCTCATCCATAACACCAAAAACCATAATAAAAGATCATACATCACTAATTGATGAATCCACATTGTTGCCAAAACTCCCATTGAACTATGATATTGAAATATACATGACATCACGATAACCATCTACCAAATGAAGATCACCCATGGTCCACACACTTAACTGCAACACTAGTAGCTCCAAAGGATAAACTAGAGCCTAGATATTCGAACTAAGAAGATAAACCACCACTTGCAATCAAGACTCAATTCAACACCACCAATAATGAATCCACATGAGTAATCATGTCTTACCAAAGCTCTAAGCATACAATGAACCTCCATGACACTATGACCACTACCCAATGCATATTTATCAACAACCATGCTATACAAAAGATCCAAGTGTACAAGGAAACTCCATGCCACCATGATCACCAACCAATGTATTTGCATAAAAAACCATGTCCCATCAAATCTTCAAATGTATAATGAACCTTCATGACACCATGATCACTACTCAATGTACCCATATCAAAATTCCACTAAGTCTCACACATCTTGCTCCATAGTCAACAATAATAAGTCCCATAATACAACTATATTGGATAACACCATCTCTTTGCTTCATAATGAAAACCAAACTAGTGAACCAAGTGACCAAATCAAGCCAATTGAATAGAATCTACATTCAAATTGAAATATTTATGAGTATAGATAACTCACATCCAAGTCACCCATGCAAATTATAAATATAGATAGCCTACAAAACTACAAAACTCATAGATCTCACAAATAAAGATATAAATTTAATTATATTGATAATCATATCAAACATAAATAACCAAAGATGTAAGTTTTAACATGATTCAAACACCAAATCACCTTTAGATTTTTTTTTTTGTAAACTCGTAAAGTACCACAATCAACAAACCAACAAAACAAATCAAAGTAAATATAAGTAAACAAATCACATGTCAACATCTCCAAATTTGATCCATTACAACGTGTTTGGAAAAGGCTCTCTATCACCTATAAGAAGTCCAAAATTGGATATTATGGGCACAAGATATAACCTATCAAAAAAAGGAAAAATAGATTATATCTAATAGTTTTGGTCTAAAATAGAATAATATAAAAAAATGTTGATACAACAACACAATACTTAGAAAGAGATTTTCCTCAACTATAAGAATGCAAATAATTGACTCCTTGGGTGAAAGTTATGTCTCCTTGAAAAATATGCTCTTTTAGTCCTTGACATATAAGTTCTACCAATATTTTAGTGGTTGGTGGGAAACTAATAAGTGATGGAGATGGTGGGCCTCTGGTTGGTGGTGTTGGTCTCAGTCCTTGTGGGATGGCTATGACTAAGGGCTAAGCACAAGGAAGTTGTTCCACCATATAATCAAGGGCTATAGCCATTTTTTTTTTTATAAAATTCTAGTTTGACCATACCACACTAATTGAATTCTTGCACACCCTAAGGAACATTTTGATACATATCATATAGAATATTTCACTAATGGTAGTTGATATTTCAAGTAATTGACATATATACAATTGTACACTATATACCACACATAATATTATCTACCAAAATTCCTTCACAACCTCAAAATTGATTTATTTTATCTTAAATATAGTCATGTTTTATATAGATCCATAAATTTTTGTTCTTTCTAGACTCAACAATAGGTATGTTTTTTTCTAGGAGGTAACTCAAAAATATCACTCCTAAAACCCTTATAGAAAGAGCCCTAACAAAATCCCACTTGTCAAATCTCCATCAAACCTCAAATTTACAACAAGCCAAGTTTGCAAACTGTGAACCCTAATTTCATACCTGCACAAATAAGGCAAACAAGCACAATATTAGATCATATGCAAGCAAGAAACAAGGATTCCCCATGAAATCCATTTACAAAGATTAAAATAGGAAAATGAAGAACAAAATATGAAAGACAAGTGAAATCCTAATTTAAACAGTGCAAACTCTTGATCCCATGGGGGAGTTGGTGCCAATTGGTATGTCGAAATCAACCCTTTCCCAAATCTTTTGTAAGCTTTGATGATTTGATCCACTTTGTTGATGAAGAACAAGATGAGTTATTGAGAAAACCTGCAATAACCTAGCTAAGATCTTGCATTGAGGATGAAATTGAGTAGAGTAATTTTACTCAAGTTGTGGATGTTTGAATGAGAGGAAGAGTTTCTCATTTATAGATTTCTAAAATGGAAGAATGAGTGAAATTGAGCAATGTGGGATCATTCAACATCCAATGGCCAAGTGCCACTTGTCAAGATGTGAATGGTTGAGGAATGAGCACATTTTGATCAATGTGCAAGTTTGAATTTTGAATTTGATGAAGTGACATGTTTAGGGGGGATGAAAGAAATGGAGTTAATGTCGCTTGGCTCAATGCAAAGGACATGTAAGAGGCATTGAATGCCTTGTTGGAAGGACCAAACCCATTTGAATTTGAATTCAAATTGAGGGAATATTCCTTTTTGATGCCATGTTGAGAGAAAATAGGCAATTAAATAAATCAAAGTAATTGATTTATCATGCAAGTTGCATTCTCTAGAGGATTTTAGTGATTGAGATTAAATTAATCAAGATTTGATCAATTTAATGAGAGATTAGATGATTTGACAATTTTGACTCAAATTTATGAATTGATTTAAATCAAATTGAGAGGAAGGGTTTTATTAAATAAATGATTTTTATTTATTTAACTAAAGGGGATAATGTTAGATTAAATAAAATAATGTTTAATTTATTCAATTTAATAAGAGGACTTTAGAGATTTAATAAAATAAAATGAATTATTTAATTAAAAGGAGTTTTACAGAATTAATTAAATAAAAATGATTTATTTAATTAGCAAGAGATGATGACTTAATTAGATAAAGTTGATTTATTTAATTAAGAGATGAAGAGCGATGAATTTAATCAAATACAAATTGTTCGATTAATTGACTAGAAAAGAAGATGGTTCAGGATGAAATGGTGTTAGTAAAATAGGATCAGGTGTGCATGTATATTTTCCATGTCTACATAAACAAACTTGTAACCTTGAAAATATCTTTATTATTTTCCTGCAAGGCCATGGATTCAACTATGCACAAGAATATACTCATACTAAGGGTTAAGAACTAAGAATGTTTCCTTTTACAACCTAACAACCAAGCTTTGATACCAAATAAATTATTTTTTTTATCAATAATAACCATTTCCATATAACATCAAGAGAGAAAATATGCAAACAAGTATCCATTATCTACAACAAACAAGAATAAAAAAGATATCATCAAGGTGACACAATATGTATTGTGAAAAAATCCTCAAAGGAAAAAATCTAACCTTCGAAAACACAAAAACTCAATTCATTATCTTATGAACAAATATTATAATACACTTTTAAATTCTCCATGCAATGATTTTGAAACATCGAACTCCTTTATTTCTCTCCATGTGAATAATAAAATGAGAATCATGTAATCACACATCTCAATCCATACTTCCTCTCCTTACATTTGCAACCTACAAGAGATGCTCAATCAACTTTAGCTCACAAGTCAAATTTTACACACATTAACTTCAAAAACTACTCAATACTTGCTTTCATAGAAAAAATATTGCACAAAACTACCCAATGGTATTACATAAACCATGCACCTTTAGACCATGAACTTACAAAACCATGTCCTTCTCATTTACTTTTTGTTACTAAGTTTTTTTGTTTGATTAGCATCGGGTAATAGGATTGATTCGTTCTAGTGTTGATCATGACACTATGTGCATTGTATCAAGTATTAATTTTTCCCACACACTTTGTATTAGAATTTGGGAGATTCATGGAGACCCTCATAACTCTCTATTCCAAAAGGATCCTAATGTTGATTATCTCACCCCCCTTGATGATGAAAATTGAATACTCTTTGATGATGATAATTTAGAGGATCTTGAGTATATCATAGGTCTTGCATACTTTGATTGTTTAGAGGCTTGTCTCCTTGTTCTCACTCTTCGTATCAAGAATTAATCTCCATATTGTTTTCCTAATCAAATTAGTATTGCCACATCCATGGTCCTTATTGATTTAATGCAATAGGACATTCATCATCTTTCAGACACAACTACTTGAAATTCACATCTATTAGATATATCATCCTTGTTTGTGGACTCTCATATTGTAGATTTTGAGGACATTCATCTCCTCTTTCATGACATCCATATCATCACTATTACCCCATCATCATTGTCTTTGGAGCTTGTTCTACATAAGTATTTACAAACTTCTGGATTTACATCATCTCATTTTGTCATGTAGACATTTGAGAAAGTTTTAGAGGCACACATCATTTAGATTTGGATTCCCTATTCATCCAAATTATGGGAATGACTTCTCCAAGCACTAGTGGATTTGTTTCTTCTTAAGGGGAGAAATTTTGTTTGTACATAGTGGATTGTGTTTTGTATTTATACTTTCATCATTGACACATGAACTACTTCTTTATGGGGGATTCATATTCTCATCTCCTCTCATTTTAGGGGGAAATTCATTTTACTTATGTGACATAAGCAAACCTTGGAGGGTCATATCTAGCCCTTCTTTTCTTCTTTCCTTATTTTACTTATATGCATTTATTTTATTTTCTCTGTTTTGGAGATGATTTTTTCATTAGGTTTTCTCCTTTTCTTCAGTTATGAGAGATTTGTTTGTTTGTACGTGGGTACCTCATCATACCTTGTTTCTGAGACCTATTCATGCATCTATCATCGTATACTTAATTAGATTTTTAGCTTCTCTCTAAGTTGTACTTATGGGGTATTAGAGTAAAATAAGAATATCACATAATTAATTAATTAATTAGGTCACCATCTTACTTTATTACACTTAAGCTCCACTTAGGAGTTCTTTTGTATTTTTAGGTCATGTGCTTTTTGTCACATAGCATAGGATGAGGAAACTTGTCATGATCTAATTTAATACTCACCTAGGATTTCATGTAGGGTTGATTTTAACTCTTATAAGGAGTTATTATTCATTATTATAATAGTCCAATCTAATTATCCATCAAACAAAAGCCATGATGTTCTTTTCAGATCAATTCATTTCTCAAGGTTGCATATCATAGTCAATGGATTTTTTTCTCTTGATGTGATATGTGTTTTGGTTGTAGGTGATTTTTGAGAGCCATGGGGTTCTCTAACAACTCCAACATGCTAGAGTAAAATAGGCATATCACCTAATTAATTTATTAAGTCGCCTTTTTACTTTATTACACTTAAGCTAAAATTAGGAGTACTTTTCCTTTTTTAGGTCATATGATTTTTTGTCTCATAGTATAGGATGAGGACATATGTCATGATCTAATTTAATCCCCACCTAAGGTTTCATCTAGGGTTTCTTTTTTCTTTTATAAAGATTATATTTATCATTGTAATAATTTTATCCATTTATCTATCAATACAAAAGCCATCATGTTTTTTTTGGAACAATTAATTTCTCAAGGTTGCATAGCATAATTAATGAATTTTTCTCTCTTTCATGTGATAGGTGCTTTGGTTCTAGGTGACTTTTCCCAAAATTTACAAGTATTTAGAGATTTTTAGCATTTCTACATTGCTTGATTCATAGATATGAATGCTTGACTCTTTTCCAAGATAGAAATATTGGATATAATTTTTTTCATGACTACAAGATTGCTGCTTCTGGTGAAGAAATTAGTCCTATGAAAGTAGTGGGCCATGTGCTAATACAACCATTCTTTGGTGGGGAGGAAATGACCGCCTCTGAATTGAGGCTTGTTGGGGCAAAATTTGTTTCAATTGAAAATTTGGTTTGGCATTGGAAGGCCTTCCTTCCAGAGGGTGCTAATAGGGACCATCCTCCAGCCAATGTGTTTGGACCTAATGCTCCTGATATATCCAGCCTTTGCCTCCCTTCTTGGTGGTGGTAGGAGGTCATGACCCACTACAAGATGGGCAACTTAGATACACGGATAATTTTAGGAAGACTAACAAGGAAGTGAAGCTTCTTTCCTATGGAGATGTAGTCCATACATTTTTTTTTTGTCTCAGACTCTTGGGTCTTCAAAATTCATCTCCAATTGCAATCCTTTCTGCAAAAAATGTGGAATTTTTTTTTGTTTAATTAAGCAACACCTCTAGTGCTGTATGTCGAGATGTATGGATGAACTAGATTGCTTCAAGAAGAAAGAAAAGTTTCAGGCTATGAAATGTTCCATTCTTAGCTTTTGGTGGTTTTATCTTTACAATAGTCCCTTCCATGAAGGATATTATCCATGTAGATGCAGTTCATACATTTCATGATTTCTTTTCAAGATTTTTGGGTTCTCAAAGTTCATCTTTGATCTCAGTGCCTTTTTAGGAAATTTTTAAAATAAATGTGCATTGATGAACTTGATTGATTGAAGAAGAAAAGCAATGTTTCAGGCTATGACATTCTTAATTTTTGGTGATTTGGCTTCTTACATTCCACTTTAGATGGTTCCTAATCTTGTGGTGGTAAATAAGCATGAATTTTCCTCTTTCTTGATGACAACAAAGCAATATGACATTGTAAATGTTTCTATTTGATGTTGATTATGCCTGGCCATTTTTCATAGACCCTTGCCTATAACATTATGCAATAAAATAAAATTCTACCTAAATTAAAATTAACAAGCAATATCACATGTAGGTGCAATGAATATGGGGCATTGTTGTAATTCAAGTCTACCATGTTAGAAATCAACATCTTTCAACCTCATGCATGAAAAGTGTGATAGATGGAGTTCTAAGGACATAATACAGTGTCATAAAGAATTGTAATCAACATCGAAAAATTAAGCAACCAAATAAATTGCTCTAGTCGACAAACTCAAAAATTAACAAAATAAAAGATTCAATCTTAAGCTTCACATTCACCAAAATCTATGTGAGAATAATGTTTTAAGGCTATCATGCAATTCAAAACCAGAAAATACATCTCAAAATTAAGTTTACAGCTGTATAGTTGAAGGAATGAGGTCTCCTTTGCTTGTCAATATAATGAAGAAGATTCAACTTCCATAGTGCTCTCCAACAACAAACAACAAAGTGGCTTATGTGCAACCTTGAACCTTTCTTAATTTCATTTCATTGATCACAAAGCTAGAAAAAGTAGTACAACTTGAGGGTAAACCAAAAATTGAAAGGAATTGCTATTAATTTTTTCTTAATTTAAGATATTATAAATACAAAATATGTTATGGAAAAAATTGTAAGGGAAAAATATAGTCTTAAAATACAATTAAATGTGTTACTTTTTAAATAAGTTAAAGTTATGTTTTAATAGAGATTAATATATTGTATTTGAGAGAATTTTTGTACCATAATCTTATCTACAATCAAAATCTTTGTCTTAAGCTTTTAGTACATAGGATATGAAAACTTAAAAGCGATCAATGATTTATAAAGAGGAAAGGTTAAATGACATCCAAAATTATAATCTAATTAGTCCAAGTTGGAACCATGTGCCCCATTCGAAAATAACTCCTTTGAGAATAGAATCTAACTTCCAAAGTGACTTTAATAAACTATAGAAAACCAGCTTATCTTATTTAGACAAGCTATAGAAAACTATATTATTAGCCAATAGGCTATATATAGTATGAACTTTGAGACAAATCCTGTCTCACGCCTGAAACCCTTTCATCTCACCGGCAAACCTCTTTCATTTGGTAAAAAAACAAGAAAGTTTTTCTTAAAAAACTATAAAATCTAAATATCTCTCCAACAATAAATACATATCAAAATAAAATTGACAATATCTTTGTTGCAGTAAATGCAACTCAAAGATTACAATATCTTCGCTGTAGTAAATGCAACTCAATTTTAGATAAGTCTTTTCAGTAAATGATGTTGGTTGTGGGTATTCGTTTGCATTCACTACTCTTAGATCACCGCCCAGCTTGTTTATAAAAATCATTGGTGTTGATCAGTAAGTATTTCTTTCAAAATTTGGACATCACTGCTGACATCACATAATTTATCTGTGAATATCTCTTTCCAAAACAATGTTAAGGCACAATAGAGTATTCTATAACTAGCAAAAAGATTGGAGATAAAACTACCTTGTGATGCGAACTACTAAGCCTCAGAGTCAAAAACTATATGTTCTTGCTGCAACAAAATAAGATCCTGCACTCTTCTCTTCCCATATTGTTTGCTTGAAATCTACAGTCATGTGCACCAAATACACTCTATCTAAGCCAAATGTTAATGCTCATTCCCAACCAGCCTCCTCGATCTGGTTTCCTGTCAATTCCATTAGAAGCTGTACACCAAAATGATTTGCTCTATAGAAACACCCATTGGGATTTGAAATCTCTACCCCATTCCCCATGTATAAAAGCCTCCAAAATCCCCATCGAATCCAATCTAGGAGGTTTAAAAAAAAACAATCAGTGCTTTGACTTCATCTCATCCTCATGTGACAGGGGAGAAAGAGGATATTCTCCTTTTTCTCAAGATGGTTCTTTGCATATTGCTCAATCCGAGGGATGGAAATAAGAGACCCACTGCTAAGAGAGCCGAAAGTAATCATACAAACACCCCAAAAAGAGTTTTTTGCTATCCCACCTACCTAACTCATACTTATCAGAAAATATCTGGTAAAGACTCAGACCGATTACAAAAGAACAGTCTTACAGATAGTGCTTTAAGAAATATATATCTTCAACTAAATCGACGACGGGGGTACTGATAGCGGCGGGGAAAGCAGGAAATTTCTGGATGTGATGACATGCTCAACCAGACTGACTATTACAATATCAATAGGTTTGGCACAAACACACAAGGCACGAAATCAAAATTTTTTTTTAGTATGGAATTTGCATGGACCATTGACACATCGCCTATCCACATCATGCCATATGCATGACAACTGTGTAAATCTGACGACACAGAAAATGAAACCCAAAAATCTACACCAGCTATAAATTGCATGTATCTTTACTGAATCGTAAACATCTGTCATTTACACTTTTTGAATGCCACCAAAGGCATGGTTTTTGAGATCCATATATTTGCATAAATTACCATACTTTTATTTATAGATGAAATTGGCATCTATATTAAACTGACAAAGCACTCGTTTCATCAAATTGGGAAGGGACATGCAGATAGAAAATAGAATGATTGAAATTTCAGTGGAAATCTTATCTTTAATATAATTAATTGTAGAGGATATTCCACAATTTTTTTTTTTAGAGGATATTCCTTTTTAGGAGATTGGATTTTGTCTGTGTATTACAATTAACTCAATAATATATTTAGTTGTTATCTACAAGAATTTTGTTTGAGAATAGTTTAAAGATTAAATATTATCTAATAAAGTTGTATATTATTATTTGCTAGTTTATCAATATTTAAAAAGTTTATTTTTAATGTTTGTGGAAGTATAAAAATGCACGTTTCATATATTTATGTTTTTAATGTTATTAATATACGATCTTAATATTAATTTGTTTCTTTTGATATATTGATTAATTTTATCTTGAATTTATATTTTTCTATGTTAAAACTTCTAGTTTAAGTTAGGAATGGTCAATTTCTTAAAGTTTCTATCTTCTTAAATTAGATCTATTCATGGTGTTATCTTCAAAATTAAATTTCATACTTCTAATACTAATTTGTATGAATATGGTCATTACCTATCAATGTGAATGTCAAATGTGTAATGTCCCGCCAAGCAACCCTAAAGGAAGTTGTAATTAACGATTTAAGCGAACCAATTTTTTTTTTTTTAAAGTGCAATTAACATACACATTCACTTACTAATTAACAACAACCTCTAAGGCTACAAGGTTAGGATTACTTAAACCCACACAAACATCTTACATAAAACCATAGCATTTAATACTTTATGAAATAAGCATCATACAACATAACATAATAAGATAACCATCCAAAATACAATCTCATATCATTTACTTATTCCAATAGTTACATCACTCATTCCCAGAATGAGACAATAGTACATAAGAGTTACAATTACATAATTCCACCTCATAAACATAAGAGGGATAAAATAATTTATACAATCTGAAATATTACAATGTATAAATAACTCAAGAACCGCAAGCTTTCCAACTGGATGTCTCGCCACCAAGTACTGAAGATAAATGGGGACCCAATGGTTTTGGTGCATGTTCCACCCAACCAAGTGGTACCCGAAGGACCACTCCCCATGCTAGGAGATAGTAACAAAGTAACATGGACAAAGATCTACAACCTTTAACCATAGGCAGACTCATACTGACTCAACCAAACAAAAGTACAACATAAGTACAATACGAGTACAACTCTCAAATCACTGACATAGGTCACATTGCTTCCAGACATAAAATAGATCAAGTATGTTCAGAGAACCATACACATAACATAAAATACTAACAAACAGTTGTCCTAGACAGAGTGTCATCGCACAAATCATAATAAGTTACCCTCAACGGATCTTCATAGGCTCTGGTGATCCTGGTGGCCTCTACCGACCCTCGGCCCTCATACTTACTAGTGCGGAATCAAATACCTCTCGTACAGACAAGATAGATGACTATGCCATTTAAGGCCTTTCCACTCATTCCAAGCCTTAACTAGCACTTGATTATGAATGAAGCTAGAACTTATCTTTTTAGTGTGTAATACTCCCCAAATATTCATTTCAATTTTAGTTATCACTTGATTAAACTCACTTCCATAGGTTACCCAAATCCTACCTCTTCCGGACTTTGGCCCCTAATGGAAGGCACTCTTCTATTCGACAACACACAAACAAACTATCCACCAAGGGACTCACCAGTGCATACAACCAAGGTATCAAGACCACTCCATCACAAGGAGGAAAAAAATAATAGAACACACTCCAAATATCTTGGAGGCATCAAACACATAGTCCACTCCTTTCACAGGAGGTACAAAACAACCCCGTTCATGGAAACCGGGTAAATACTGATAAGACACCATGCACTACCCAAGGGACAAGCAACTGGTTGACATAAAAAAAATGACAACCCTCTTAGATCCTCTAAGATTCTCTGGAAGACTTACAAATTGGACTAACACATAATCCCATATCCCAAAATACCACATGACGACATAGCTACTATAGACATGTAAAATATACATACACCTGATTCTGATCCTACTAACACCATTTCATCCTGAATCATCTCCTTTGCTAGTCATTTAATCGAATAACCTGTATTTGATTAAATTCATCTCTCTTCATCTCTTAATTAAATAAATCAACTTTATCTAATTAAGTCATCATCTCCTGTTAATTAAATAAATCAATTTTATTTAATTAATTCTGTAAAACTCCTTTTAATTAAATAATTAATTTTATTTGATTAAATCCCTAAAGTCTTCTTATTAAATTGAATAAATCAAATATTATTTTATTTAATCTGACATTATCCCCTTTAGTTAAATAAATCAAAATCATTTATTTAATCAAACCCTTCCTCTCAATTTGATTTAAATCAATTCATAAATTTAAGTCTAAATTGTCACATCTCCTAATTCTTCATTAATTAATTAATCTTAATCTATGACACATTCTCTAGGGAATGCAACTTGCACAATAAATCAATTACTTTGATTTATTAATTTATCTAATTTCCCTCACAAAGCATCAAAAGGGGAATATTCCCTCATTTGAATTCAAAAAGTCCAAGTGGACTTGGTCCTTCCAACAAGGCATTAAAGGCCTCTTACATGTCCTTGTGCATTAAGCCAAGTGACATTAACTTCATTTCTCTCTCCCTCTCACATGTCACATTCAAAATTCAAATTTGAATCCAATGACATTTATCATGCACATTGACCAAAATGTGCTCATTCCTCAATCATTCACATCTTGACAAGTGGCACTTGGCCATTGGATGTTGAATGATCCCACATTTGCTTATTTTCATTCATTCTTCCAATTTGAAATCTATAAATGAGAGACTCTTCCTCTCATTCATCCATCCACAACTTGAGTAAACTTACTCTACTCAACTTTATCCTCAATGCAAGATCTTAGCTAGGTTATTGCAGGTTTTCTCAAGAACTCACATTGTTCTTCATCATCAAGTGGATCAATCATCAACAATCACACAAAGGAGTTGGGAAAGGGTCAATTGCAACACTTCATTGGCACCAACTCCCCCATGGGATCTCTAGTTTGCTCACTTAATTAGGATTTACATGCTTTTTTGTATTTTATTCTTCATTTTTTCCTATTTTAAGTTTTGTAAATGGATTTCATGGGGAATCCTTATTTTATCTTGCATATGATCTAATAACATGTTTGTTTGCTTTGTTTATGTAGGTATCAAATTGAGGTTCACAGCTACAAAAACATCAAGTCACTAATCAAATATAATATTTGGATTTCCTAAATCCATACTCATTCAATAGGCAACGTTTACAAAGGCAAGGGCACAATAACATGGTTTACTCAAATAACCATATACCCATTCTCCATTTTCATAATAGGGAATTGAAACTATTTTAAACTCACAACCCTTTGCGAAATACGAGGAAAATAACTCTAAAAGACAATCAAGAGGAAATTACTATTTTTAAATATTCTAAATCTATATCTCATAAATATTCCAATCACACTAATATAATTGCCCAAAATAGAAAATAAATAACTTAAGGTAATTAATTGTCTCTTCATTATAAATAACTCCTTAATTAACTTTTAATACAACATAAAACTATTGCCAATAATCTTTTCAATTTTCAATCCAAAATCTATGTCTCTTCAACTATCCATTTAAAACATGCAATATAAAAATATATTAAAATATCCCTTTTCATTAACAATCTAACCATGCATTCAACCTTATCTTTTAAAATCCCTATTCACAATATTATAAAACTTTTTCTCTTTCAAAATAATTGAAATAATTAAATAAGTGTCTTCAATCTACAATTATAAGAAATATTAATTTAAACAATTTAAATCGAATTCAACGTTTTCTTTAAAAACCAACTTAAGTCCTCTATAAGTAATTCTTTTCAATCACCCAACCAAATCCTATATTTCTTCTAGTTTTCCAACTACACACAATGTCCATTTCCAACATCTCATATATTTTCTTATATATTTAGTTATATATATATATTCCATCATACATATATACCATAAATATATTTAAATATAAAACACAAAATAAATATTTTATTTCAATCCAAATTAAATATATTAAAATATTATGAAGTAACAAAATAGCACATATATACATTATATATATATGTAAATATATATATATTTAATTTATTTAAGTAATTAAATTTAATCCAAAGGTTGAATGTAGTTATTAAATAATTAGATTAATTAATTAATTTAAATATTAACTTTTATCCACATTGCATAATTTAAATTAAATAACCATCAACATGATTTAATGCAATTGTTCTAAGTATCTATTTCCAAATCAAGAATCCTTCAGAATTAAATAACATTAAAGTAAGGCAAACACCGACTCGACACAAACGACTGACGACACACTATGGCTAGGGTGTAGACTTGACACATGTTACCTAGCTACTATCTCCCTTCAACTTAACTGTTGGATCGACACGCTCAGACCTGTGAAACTAGGTGGAGTCAATGTCATGTACCTGCAAACCTGAAAACATAGTAACCAACATCATATAATATAAACAGTATAAAATACACACCGTGAAGAAGAAATCACAGAATCGCAGGGCGCTCGCAAGTGAGTGATGCGAATCCGTCCCCTTCACCAATACACTCATCAAAACTGACACTTCCACAATACATCGAATATTCTCATATGCACTAACATCATTACACCAATTAAAACATGTAACACAAATCATTAGATAAACCAAATCACATCACCTAAAATAGTCTATCGCTCAATAAATGGCAATCCAATACACACACAAGATAAAGTATCTGAGTATCTAGTAATATAAACAAAGCAAGACAAGGACACAATGTCCAATCCATAAAGCAAAACGGAGGGGTGTTACAAAATGTCTTTAAGTTATGTGTCTATTTGACCTTTTTCAAAGATATCTTTATAGGTCATTTTAATCATCAATTAATATCAACCCATATCACGAGAGCATCTATATTCAATCACATTAGTCTCAAATTAAATCTCAAGCTAACCTTAATTTGCTCAAACAGAGTAGCATCAATATTCACATAAGTTTTAGTGGATCATGAAGGTGAAAATTATTAGTGGACATAAATAAGACAATATCATATAACTAACACACTTTTTGTTGTGGTAAAGCATGCGACATTTAAATTCTAGGCACTCAAAAAAATAGATTGTTGAAATTGGAATGCAAATCCAATGACCATGAGACAAATATTAAATATTAATATATTTTCCTAAGAATTGTGCAAATTCCTTTGGCAAGACATTAAAATATAAATTGTGTTTGAAAAAATTAAAATTGTAATTGAAAAAAAATATTATGAAACATTATACTAATGTAATCAACAATAACTTTAAATACATCTACAATATTAAGTATAGTCAAAATGTGTATGATTTTGAAGATGTTAATGTTTAATAGTGTCACACAATATCCAATGTATCAGGTGTTAAAAATACTTTTTATTATTTTCCACCTTTTGACAATTGTTTGAAAACATATTGGGATTTTTCTTTTAGAACTCCTTTTATTTTTATATATTGTTGCATGAACTATTCTATGTTGATAATATATCAAACCTTAAAACATTCCAACAAACATTCTAAAAAAAATCATCTTTTTGGAGCTACCAACACCTTTTTTTGATCAACAAATGTTTTGTAATTTTTTTTCTATCTCAAGACTAATTTATGATCAACCATAATTTTAGATGTTTTATGCATAAAAAATATTTGCACTAACATGAACCAAAATATTTGCCAATTACGTGAATTCATAAAACACAAGTATATGTATTACACTTCCTTCTTGCTCTAATTTTATATTACTTGTTGATGCAAAACCATCTAGATGATGTTTAATGTCTCAAATTCTATACATAACAGAAATCAATGTTCAAAATGTGGAAGGGCATCACATCCAAGATTTTTACAATGACTCATTAATATTTTAGTAAGCACTGGAAATAATTAATAATGATTAGTACACATTTGATGTTGTATCATATTTTTAATAAAGTACTTATAAATTCAACTATAAACCTGCTATTAAATTTATAGGATAATCTATATAAATTACAATCGTTGTAACCAATGCACCTTCTTTTGGTGCAAGTAAGAGTATATGGATAACTTTAGCGCATAATTTTTTGTAGAGGAGAAAATAATTATGTTTTGTGCTACAATTTTTTTCAAAATAATTCTTTATTCGACGTAACCCTTGCACCCCTCCTGGTGCAAGTGCTAGTTATTATTAACCGATAGACTATATATAGTGTAAGATTTGAACCCAAAACTGTCTCACGTGGGAAACAAGTCGCCGTTAAACCATTTGTCTTGCTTTTTCCAAAGCCCTAAAGTTAGATATTTTCAGACCTACTTCCGTTTCCTGAGCAAGGTGAGTGAGAGGAGATAGATGCGTTGAGCCCTAACTGAAGCTGATCGAGTGCATAGAGCTTCTCTATTCATTCAGACTTGATAATGGGGATGCCGATAGGGAGCTGTATGAGCGGTCACGTCCACGTACAACTCTCTGAGAAGGGGGAAGTGACCTTGTTTTACCCTACTCTTGTCTCTCATGGGATCTTCTCTTTCTCTTTCAGGTGAGTATGCCAAATCTTAATGAGGTGTGGAGCTTTGCATTTGACATTCGTTCAGCTTCCCTCTGCGAAATAGATTGAGGCAGCAGCTGTGAGGAGATTGGTTTTCGTTAGTCTCATTTAAAAAAAAAAAACTCTGTTGTGGGAGGGATTCGTAAACTTTTCCTGCAAACTCTGCCCATTCATTCTCATCAAATTGCTGACAGCATGACACGAATTGTGCAGAATCTTGAGGTAAGTCACTTGCCATGGTCTCTGGGATTTTTTTGGGAATATGTTAGTTACTGTTATCATTTAATTTTGGTGTTGGTTCATTGCCAAGCGTGAGAGAATTTCACACTATCCAGCAGGATCAAATTGCTTTTGCCATCTGCTGAGTATGCAGAACTGGGACATTGGGGTCCACTATTCACTCATGTGGGATGGTTGCTCCTGCAATAAGGTGTAATCACCAAGTCATGAGGGTTGCCCGACCCCTGGTAATGGATTTGTTCTTCCTAGGAGAGATTGCCTCAGAAGATAATCCTTAAGTTCTTACATTTTGATAAGCATGGGTTAGTTGAACGCCCAGGATTAAAAAAAGAAGAAAAATGAAACATTAATTTTTCCCATCTTAGATGGCACAAGTACAAAGGGATGAGGATAGATGTAAGACCCCTCAGACCCATCATCTAAGCCAAAGGAAAGTTATGCTAGGCAGAGTAGTTACTTGGGGCATATTTCTAGAAAGTTTTAAAAATGGAAAAGCATGTTACTGAAGAATTGATCACAGTAATCGCAAGATGTGCTAGATATCACCTAATTAGTTACACTTTTATATTAGTTTGGAAATGCTATGCATTATTTGGATCGTCAAAATATGTCTTCAGATGCTCCACTTTTTGAATTGTAATGTAAATGAGGGTCAACATCATATCAACTGCAGATTGTTAGGTTATATGATGAAAATGAGAATAAAGTTACATTGAATATTTTCATTGGATTATTTCAAATTTGATGCAATAGGGAGATTCTGATTTGGCATAATATATCACTTGTTTTCTTATGGAGTCTAATGTAAAGCACCAAAAATTACTGGTTTTTTCATTTGTAGTTGGGAATCTTGCTGCTGATGGACCTATTTTATGATATTCTACATAGATAGTACTGTATTAGTGATGCAACATTCAAATGTTTGTTGAACCCAAGTGACTATAGTCAAAAAGTATACAGGATTTGATATTTATTAAATTCGCTGGTAAATATACCTCTTATCCTGGGAAAAAGATCTGCATGAAATAGGATTTTTCGGGGCACCTTCCTCCTTGAAATGGAGAAGCTCATAAAATGCTCAACACACTACCATGTGAACAAGCACTCTATTGAACATGAAAGAATAGATGTAGATCCCATCTTCTTGCAGGGCACATGGTGGTTCGATTAATGGACATTTACAGTTCACAATATGCACATTCCTCAACCGCCTAATACTTATGGAGGTGTTTTTGAAAACAACACTGAGATTAGTAAAAGATAAAACTTGTGGAGCCTTGTTGATTGGTTACTCACCTCACTAAAACGTGAAATAATGAGTCATCTAACAAGACAAGTATGGGGCTTGTCTATAAACCATGAGTCTCAAAATAAAATCTTCTATTGCAGGTTCGTCTAATTTCATTAATTTAGAAAACAGAGGTCCTACATGAACAGATTCTGATCATGAGTTTACAAGGTTAAATAACACCTCAAAACAAAATCTTGTTACCAAACTATAAGGTACACTCCTGGATAAAAGATAATTGCTTATTAGGTACAATTTATACATATGATGGTGGTTGTATTGAATTTGTGTTATTTAAGTTTTGTTTCACTCAATCAGAATTGATAGAAAGTAGTTTCTATTTGTAGTCTACATAAAGTGTAGTTCTTAGTTAAATACATTGGGAAAGCATGTTCATTATGTGAATGGTGGAAAGGGCTCAAAACCAAAATTTGAAATGGCCACATAAGTAATAAACTAAATCGATATTTTTTTTTATTTGAATTTGTTTTGTCAATTGATTGTCTTATGGATGATCATGACAGCATAAACTTTGTACCTTATTTGTGATCATTCAAACTGAAGTAAATTTATTGAGAATCTTTAACTTTGGTTTCTTTCTCAATACAGAAGTGCAGTACTGCTTTTCATACTATTTTATATTGGCTACATGAACAGTTATTACATTTGCTTGCAGTGCTTCCCCATTGAATGTTTAACATTTATTTAACAAGGCAAATATGAATATGCTGTAGAAGGTTGAGACCTATGTGACTTGTGTGTAAGATTTAGTGAGATACATCTACCAAGCAAAGTGAAGTTTTATCAAACAATTTTTCTTAGATGTCCTATTTTGTTGAACCAATGCTTAATCTTTTATTAATTCTCTAAAGCTATCCTAATTTGAAGAGCAACAACAGAGCTCATATATAAGAGAGGTTAAGATAGAAAAGCAATGTATTCTATTGATAGACAATTCAGTCATTAAAAAAGGTATTTGAATTGTTTTGGGAATCATGAGGATAAAATCAATGAACTTATTAGTAGGATGAATTAGAGACTTGACTGTTTCGTTGGATCTTACATTTAGCATCTTGATTAGGTTTATTTTTAGCCATTCAAAGTAACTAAACAATCTTGGAGTATGAGACAATTAGCGACTTGATGACCACTGTTTTGTAGTATATCATAGTTAGCTGCTTGATTAACTTTATTAATATCCATTTGAAGTCAGTTGTCAAATCTTGGAGAATAAGAGGCAATTTTGTTTGTGTGCTTTATTAATAGACACATTACACAACGTCGACTTTGTGGTTTTAAACACCACATGCTTCACTGTTTGGTTGAGCTTACTCTACAGTGTCTTGCAAATCATGACTGTAATCTTGCAGAATATTCCATTTTTACATGATCTATTTCATTAACATTATTTTACATGTCACAATAATATAATATATTTTTTTTGAATATTATATTTTACATGATCTATTTCATTAATATTATTGTATTTCTCAACAATATACAGGTTCTTATGTATGCTACAAACTGATCACAAATAATATTATTTTGTAGTGCTGCGAGTTGGTTGGATGAGATGCTTTTAAATTTAGTTTGTATTTTTTTTATATTTAACGTCGTCATATAATTTGTGTTAAATGTGGACAATAGGTCATTGCATTTGAGGAGTCTTTTTTATGTATTTATAAAAAAATCCTACAAGAAATTGTTCATGATGTGCATTAAACCCTACCCTCTTCACTAGAAATGAAGCTTAGTTGAATTAACAATGAAAACTATTTACACAATCTTAAATATCGGCAACATATATTATTTTCAGTGATAAACTTTAAAATACAACCATACATTAATAAATGTGTTCGAATTTTATTTATTTATTTCTTTCATGTTTATGGAGATCTTGCTTTCTTTCAAAATCTTTAGTTGAACTTTGATTATTTTGACAATTTTAAAATTTGTTTTTTATTTATATTTTAATTTTTTAAAATTTGATAGAGCCCTTTGTCATTGCTTCTCCCTTGGTTCAAATACACTTATAGACTTGTTACACTAATTGATCTTGTTACACTGTTGCAATTTATTGATAGACCCCTATTATTTGATGTAACCTACCATTTTTTTTGAGTTTCACCAAGTGGAAGGTATAGATGAATTTTTGTGAGTATAGTAGATAAATCTATAAAGGTGAAGGTAGAAGAAATTAATCTTCACAATGACCTCATTCTGGTAATTAAGAAGCTTTAGTGAATTCAATAAGAGCTTGAGACAACATATTTTTTGGGGGTTTCACTTTTTATATGGGAATTTCCTTTTTTATTATTTGGTAAAATTTATTTGCAAAGTGAAGTATTTTAATTTAGATGGCACAATTGTTTGGTAAATTTCCAATGCTTTATCAATTGACCATATCCAATTCTACATACAATTTAAGGTTTAGCTATTATGATCTTCCTTATTGAATAGTTTAATGAGGAAGTAGGTAACAAAGTGTTGAAGGTGCAACAAAAATATAATGAGATACAAAGATGTATGTTCTTGATTGAGCATCTCTAATCTCTTCTTTGCTTAAATATGGCATAAAATACAATTGTTGTTTAAATTTGTGCTTTTATAAATCAATAAAAATGAGGCATGAATAGTTTATTATTGTATTTCCTATTAATAGAGTATTAAATATGTAAAATAATGACGTTATATTCCTTTCTTGAAATGTAATGTATTTCAATCTCGTTTTATGGTAGCTACTTCCTATTTTGATGGATTTCCAAGATTCATTTTATCACACAATGCAAACTACAATAAATATATATATTCTAGATTTGGTTCTTTGTCACCTTCAACCACATGTATGCTTTACAATGCTTTTTTGTTTTTCCTTTCATTAATTAGTAATTGATTATCAAATGACTTCAAGTCATGACATGAATTTCTCTATTCATGTGGTAAAGAGGTGGTAGCAACCTCATGTTTGGATGACTTGCCAAGCATTATAAGAAATGATCCTTGTATGTTCCACCATTGCCCTCTTGGGCTTGCAATTTGAATGTTCTCATTCATTGTTTGGGTTATAGGCTACATACTCATCGAGGTCTTTCATGTCGCTCTTTCTCGTGCTAAACAATTTAAATACAAAATTGTTTTCTCTAATAATATTAACTTAAATATAATTTTCTATCGGCGTAACCCTTGCACCTTCTTTCGGTGCAATTGCTAGTATAGATTAATTTATATATTTTAAATTCAATTTAATTAAGATATATAGATTATTGAATATATATATGATACTATTAATTTATAAGGTAGTGAGCCAGAAATTGACTAAAAAATAAATGTTTGGAAAAAGATATTTCTCGATGTATTTTATATATATTATTAAATATATATGCTACTAATAGATAAAATTATAAATGTGAGAATAAAAGAAGAGCATGCCTTGGCTATATCTTCCATTCCACAGTTGAGTTTATCTTGACTATCCTTCCAAGTGTGAAAGTGTTCAAAATAGTAGTTGAAAAAGGTGTCTGTCTCTATCATGAACCTATTGATGTTTTCATGAAGCAAATACACCCATGAAAGTGTGTATAATATTGAAGCATAGCTCAAAGGATTGGGCTATGTCAAATATGTTCTTCCTTCCAATAGATTGGTTGAGGTCTAGAAGTAAGCACACCATAACCTTATGTATTCCAACACAAGGAGAGTTCTCATGATGTTTAGCAACTTTCCAAATCTGCAACACTTAGATATATAATGCTAGATTGGAAATCTTCTTTAGCAACTCTCAAAATTTCCCATTTTATTTACGTCTATCCTTTCCCCATTATTTATCTTTACTGGTTTCTCTTCCCTTTTGTATAGATAGAGGATGACTTGGTAGACCACTAGAACCAACCTATCAACATCACCAAGAGCCAACCTAGGGTATCACTAGAACTTTAGTTTTAAAATAAATAAATTAAAGATCTATAGAAAAAACTAGCCAACACAACCACATGTAGCTATCTATTTTTGATCATTGTCGCTCTCCTCACCATCCATGGTCAATGTTTCAATTAACTACCATGCTATGCACTATATATAATTTATTACATATTTTCTTATAAATGGAATAAAATGAATAAGGGATGTAGTGATCCAATTTGCAGTCACTAAATCTCTATATGTTCCTTCTTTTCACATGATATTGGAGCAAGTATTCTTGTGAATGTATACCATTGTATTATTGAATAAGCAATTGTAAATGGATATTTACAAGGCTTTGTTTTGGGATCCAACTTTTGTAGATCATGAGAAGATATTTAAAAGTAATTATTATAATTATTTTGTGGGGAGAATAAGTTAATTAAAGATTCGTTGGCACAAACCAACCAACACAATCACAGGTAACTGTCTATTATCGATCATCGCCGCTCTCTTCACCATCCATAATAAATGTTTCAAGTAACTACTGCGCTACATGGTTTATAAAATTTATCATGTATTTTTCTTATAAATTGAATAAAATGCATAGGAGATGTAGTGCTCCTATTTGTATCTTGGAAATATTTGTGTTATTTTTACTTGATATAAGAGCTAAGATTATTGTAAATATCTACCACGACATTAGTGAATAAGTGATTGTAAATGGGTACCTAACATGGATTTGTGTTGGGACCCATATTTTTAGATTATGGGTAGATATTTAAAAGTAACTAGTGTAATTAATTTATGAGGAGATGTGAGAATAAATTAATTAAAGATCTATTCGCATATACCAATTAACACAACGACTTGCAGTCAACCAACCACCACCACTCTCCTCACCATCTGTAATAAATGTTTCAACAAACTATTATACTACATGGTCTATCAAATTTATCATGTATTTTTTTTACAAATTGAATAAAATAACAAGAGATGTAATGCTCTAATTTGGAGCCAATAAATATGTATGCTCTTCTTTTCATTGTTAGAGTTGTCGCATAAAATACCAATAATTTCCAAACAGCTTGTATTCAAATATATTAAGATTACCATGCCAAAAGACTTTGATAAATAGCTATGCATGCTAGCCTCAACATACATCTACCACCCCTTTAAATTATAAATGTTGTAAATCATTCATAATTCCAAGGTTCAATATAATCTTATGATCTCTCCTTGATCCTCTTTTCAAAATGGCCACTAATGTAGATATACCCACAACAAGAAGATGTGCAAGCTATTAGAAGGTCACACTGCATTTGAAAACCATAACCTCAATCACAACCAACCCTCAAAAAAAAGCATCCTCTACAACTTGATGTGATCTTTTAGAGGCATGTAATAAACATTCTTCTGATGCCAACCATATCTTCACATTGATGATTCATGGGTTTGAGTGTGAGATTGAGTGAAATCACCCATAAAATCTATCAAAATTTTGTCTAGGAGGTGCTGCAAATAATAAATGATGGGTGCCATTATTTCTCTTGGATTTGCACCAAAATGTATTGAATTCCTTTATGTAGTTTCCCTGGATCAATTTTTAGGTAGTTGTAGGGGTGATTGTGCATTAACGGGGTTATAGAGGGAGTGGTTGTATAAATTGACACAAATTGGCAATAGGGAAGCCCTATGGAAATAGTCAGAGGTTTTGATGATTCCAAGAACTAAAGAACCCTCCAACTCGTTGTTTTTACCTTTGCCTATGTTGATACCATTACTTGTATTTTCTTTTGAGGATTAAAGGGGTAGTAGGAACCTATCAAAGGCTCCTTTGGTTCCTAGAACCAAAGAATATTATGACCACCATCTTCATCTTCACTTTGTTCTTTGCTCCTATGAATTCTCACCTCACCTCTTTGGAAAAATAAGTTCCTAATGGATAAGAAACCTCCGAAAAAGGAATTCTAAAGCTTTGCAATAATTTGTAGTGGTTGGAAACTAATCAAGGCTAAGGAAGGAATCTAGGACAAATTAGAATTCCCATGGTTAACTAGCCCATGATCGATCCAATAACACATTCTTGCATAGCATGTTCGCTAGAATATACACCCTAACCTTAACATTTGTAGAAATATTATGTTCTACAAAACACCACTAAATGACATCTTTAAATTGACTAGTTCACTTGCCTTTTTCCACATCATCTTTTTCTTTCTCTTTTTTGGTCTTTTTAGAAACTCGACCCACAAGTGAACCTTGCCAAGAAACCACCTTGATCAAATCATTTGAAAAATATTAGCTTCCTTATGGTACTCTTCTAATCAATTTGGCTCCTTTATTGTATTATAGGTAATCACTTCTAGAATGTGTTGTATTCTGATAATACTGTTGTGCCTTGTCACATCTTAATATATCATTGGAATTGTCCTTGCAAAAGGGACATTTTCTCCTCTTTTTTGACCAACATTTTGTGGAATAATGACCTATTTTTTGCAATTGTAACATGTTGCATCACTCCTCTAGTGTTTGTTTCTACTGCGTCCTCTTCCTCCTCTATAATTAGATTGCTTATTATCTCCTATATAGTCTTGTGGTGGGTTATTCTGCAATGCATATGCACTTTTTTTATCCTTCCATGGTGGGTGTCTATATCCTACATCATAAAGAGGTCCTTCCACCAATTCTTTCACATACACCATGTTTCTGTCTATGTTTGCATCGTAGTTCTGGTTCATAGGGCATTTAGGGTTAAGATGATTCTTGGTGTTTTGGATTTGGAATTGGTTGGTAGGACAGTCCTCAGTGAGGTGATTATCCCACTCTTGGCAAGTCCCACAATATATTGAGTTTTTTTTTGGTCGAAGCTATCTTTAATTCTAGTGCAACAAAATTTCTCTCATTGAGCCTTAGGGTATTCATTCTAGAGGCGACCTTCTCTTGAGCAATATGTACACCAAATTTCTTTGGTTTTCTTTATATCTCCTCTTGCTAAGATTGAATTTTATATTGTTAGTTGTTCTACTGTAAGTTGTAACTTCTCAATGTTCTACTTTATATCATCCTTTTGAGGTTTGTGCCAGGTTTAGGCTTCAATGTAGTATATCATGGTGATTAGATATATATAAGTATTGAATATTCTTCCATCCAAATTTTCTCTTACATCTTTTTGAAGTCCAAAAATAAACCACTCTATCTTATATTTTTCTGTCAATGGTTCTTCCAACTTGTGGAAAAATTCTTTTAATAATCTATTATATTCTTTTATTGATTCTTCTTCCTTCTACTAGATATCTCATTTTACTTATACTCTCTGTTGGAATGTATGGAGTGTCAAAATTAGCTAGGAAATCTTGTTTTACCTCGTACCATCTTTCCATGTTTAGGATAGTTCTTCTTATACTAGTCTAATGCCTCTTTTTTGAGTGAGGATACAAAATTAAGTAATTTTGGCTTATCTTCATCTATATCCTACCTTTCCCATAGGGATTCTAGTAAACATATATGTCCCGTGGCTTCTATTGTATTTTTTTTCCAAATATTGGAATCTTGATTGCAGATTCCATCTTTGTCTTTTCTTTCTTCAATTCCAAATTTCTAGATTTGTAGACTAGATTTTTCTTCCTTCTATTTCTTTATCTTTCTAACAATATAAAGTTTTTGTTCTTTAATTTTGCCTCTTGCTAATTTTATATCAAAATATTATTTTCCAAGTATTTCTTCCCATGCTACTTTTACTCCTTCTTCTATTGTTTCCTTGTCTTGTAGTATCTATTATTTTAAAATTATCTAACTCATATGATTGAGGGTATGGATCCTAGTCGGGGGGTTGTGACTCTTCAAAATATCTTTTTATTTTCTTATTTGTTAGTTTCATTTTATTTTTTTATAAACATAACTCTTTACCCAAATTCAATCTATTTTCTCCACTTTTCCTTATTTCTTCTTTTAATTTTCTTATGCTTCCATGTACTAATTTTGCTAAATATTCTTCTTGAATTGATGTAGTATTCTCTAAAGTTTTCAAAAATTCCATTAATATATCATCCAAGTTGATGGCGAGGTTTGATAAGTCTAGCCCGATTCTAAGACTTTTAGAAGATTGTGGTAGTAATGGAGTCTCTATATTGTTACAAGGTCCTAATAACAATCTTCTAGATTCCCCATAATTGTTAATATTTTTCTTTATACCAATTATGAGTTGTCCTACTTTTTCCCAACACATCTCTGATCTTTTGGAGTTTCCCCCTCCTCTTCTTTATTTTCTTTTCTTTTTTCCTTGAAAACACCCCCTTTAGTGTGCTCAACAACACCCTCTTCGGTGCACACACTTCTCATCTTTTTTGTAATTCCCATCCTTATGTGGTGTCTTTCTTCTCTTTCAATCCTCTATTGTTTTCTTCTCTTTTCTTTATTTGTGCTAGTCATGTTTACTTTTCTTATGAATTCTATTTGTTCTCTAATCTTTCTTGTGGTTGTCTTATCTCCTTTTACCATGGGTGTCATTGATTCTGGGTTTCATTAATCCTTTTATTGTTTCCCATGGTAGTTATTTGGTAGTTTTTCCTTAGAGTTCAATCTCTTTGAAGATCCCTTCTGAAATATTTCCCCCTTTCCATTCTCCATCCCTTTGGTGCCTAACCCCCTCTCACAGGGTAAGTACCAAAAGAATAGTTCCACATATATCCTCATTGACTTTATTTTCTTTATCGATCTTTGATTTAGATTTTTAAAATTTTGGGTGTTACTATCCTTTATATCACCTAATCAAAGTTCTAACAATGGAACCAATGTTAGCAAGAAATCTGGGGAAACATAGATTGAAGTTCTAAGCCCCAAGTACTTTATAAGTGTTGTAGTTTATACCACAGACTCAGTCATATAAAGGTAAACACCAGTAGAATCAGACATAAGATTAATTACTTATATATTCATAGAATGACCTATAACATTATATAGATAGAATTTTGGTATCCATTGTATTCATTAGATAAGAAATAGTATAATTTTATATCTTCTTCTATACTCTTTCTTATCTCTTGTCTAATATTTATATGTATGTTCTTCCATTTATGGGTGATCCCACAAAACTGGTTTACAATTTTGTTGAGGAAGGAAAATTGCCAAAATGCTCCCATGAAGAAAATTTTAGGTTTTTAAGGGTTCTATTGAAGGGGGGGTTCAAGCGAACCCAAAAAGGGGTTCGCTCAAACCCCTTGATGAACCCGATGATGTCATCCATTTTGGCACCATTTTTTAAGGAAAACAAAAATTGCAAAACAAGGGGGGTTCGAGCGAACCCCCCTTTGCTCAAAGGGGTCAAGGGGGGTTTGCTCAAACCCCCCTTTTTTGCCCTTCTCCCCCTCTTCTACCAATTTTTTGCAAAAGTTTGCCTTTCGAAGCTCGAGTTGAGGATGAAAATGGAAGAAACTTCATAGACCCAACTAGATGATGGTAGTCCTCGAAACAAGCTATCCATCGAATATAGTTTTAATATGTTTTAGTTTTATCATGTCATTTTTTTTAGTTTAATTAAACATAGGTTTTTCAACGAAAATCAAGCTCTCTATTATGCACATGTGGAAAAATAATAGATTATAAAAAAAAATGAAAAATATTTCTGCACTAGATATTGATGTCTCTTATCCAACAAACTAAAAATTGAATTTCGATACATACAAAAAAGAAGTGTTAGCAAGTAAATCATGTCTAAATTGTAACTAGTTTAACTTCAAAACTTAATTAAGAAAAAATATTCAATAAAATGCTATGAAACCAATTGCATGCACTAGATATCATAGTTACAAATCTAAATTCGAAAAAATTAGAACTTTATCCTTCATAGAAAAAAAGTTATGTGTTAGCAAGTACACGTCACTATTTAAAAATGGTGTTTACTGTTAAAAACTAGTTTTCAAAGGAGATGGAAAAAGAAATGCAATCTGATTCCAATATTTTTTGAAAAAATATATTTATAATCTACAGACAAAATGTCACAAATCACTAGTTTCCATCATCTTCAAATTCCTCATAGTTTAGAAGCTACAGGTGCTCGAAAGTGAAGATTTAAAAAAATAAATCAATTCAATGTCCAGTTTGGCCACAGATTGTAAACTAGTATTGTGGGATCACTCATACAGTTCTTCCATACATTTATATTTTTATCGCTTTATACATATATTTATCCTTATGTATATATCTACACATTGTCATTCATATCTTTCCTTATACATATATCTATGGGATGGGATATGACCCATCTATGCTACCCCTAGTCTAGATGATATCTTTACAATATTATGCTCCGCAAGTGTTTTACGACAATATGTGGTATATTTTTCTCGACAATGTCTTCAATGTCCTACTTTTCGACTAACAATTACATACATAAAGTTTATGCTAACAAAGACATTAGGTACAACTAGTTTACCTAAGTCTAATCTCCATATGTTTGAGATGGGGGATTATAAAAAATAAAATAACAAGTCCCAACCAATGACAAGGATAATGTCTCTAACCAATTTTTTTTTCATGTAATCTATTGGAGAGTATATCTTATCCTTAAGCATGTTTAGTTCTCTTTGCAAAACTAGGTAATTGTCCAATTAGGTATTGATCAAGACCTCTCTTAGGTTTATCGATATGGTATGAAACATTACTTATTTTTTTAATATAAGACTCTAAAAGATGTAATAATTTTTGGGGAAAATGAAGGCTGTAGGAATTCACTTATACAAAAATCTACACTAAAAGAAACCAACGAGTTTAACCTAAGCCCTAAATCTATAAAAAAATAGAAAATTTAAAAAATCTTGAGGAAATACACCCATTGTCTAATACACCTAAGTGTGCACAACCCTCTAATCCTCAACATAAACTCCTTAGATAATACCAATTTCTAGATTGAAATGTATTGTTAATTTTCTATACACCTAAATGTGCACAACCCTTTTATCCTCAACATAAACTCTTCAAACAATATCAAATTCTAGATTGAAATACGTTGTTAATTTTCTTACTTACTGTTAGAAAATAAATCAAGTGATTTGATTGCCAAAGCTAAAACTACTCATTCATGCCATCAACTCTTTATTTGATACATGCACATGCTCCAAAAAAATTAGAAATTTTCATATTATTTATTAAATATAAATTTGAATTTTAACTCTTGTTGAGACAGTTGGGACCAATAGCCACTCTCTATGAAACCTTATAGGAAAACTTTGATAGGATTCAATCTTCTTTTCCTTGTCCTAACACATAGAAGAACCTATGATGTGGCTTGATAATATTTTTTTGTACATCTTGATGATAGGAATTTAGACCCACTTGACCTTTACTAATGTGAGCTCATTACTCATAACGGTCTTATGAAATGGTGCTATTTTAGAAACCACGATAAAATAGAGTGAGCATGACACAAGGAAATTCTACCAAATGTCCTCCACCTCTACACTCATAGCTGATTTAATACACATAGCGCCCATCTCACTTCAATATAAAGAATTTTAACCAAAAAAAGAACATGATTATTTAAAAATTATTAATTGCATAGGCCAATAGGAAGTCTTCATGTCAACATATGAGGCTATAGGCTCCATGACACCTGTTAAAATGTTAGAACTTCCCTGTCTTAGAGTAAGACTCTAAAATGGAATCATAGTGACAATAAAATAACCATTGCAGGTGAGGAGAGAGGGCCCACCTCTTGAAGTCATGATGTATAAGGAAAAAGTGATGTAATAGAGATCACCAATTGGTGTATAGGACGGCACATAATAAAGTCACATCCAAAAAAACTAGAAGATGCCAGCAACGCAATAAAATAGAACACCATTCTATCTTCTCACCTAGATAATTCTAGGTTCCCTTACAATAAAAGACATGAGATACAAAATGTGACAGGCATAGCTCAATGCAATGCAATGCAATAAGACTTGAACATGTGGAAAGAAAGTTGGGACCACACCATTTATAAGGAATGAACCATAGAAAATGGTATTAAATGGATAATATAGCTATGGTCGATCACTTAAGGAGGAGGGTTTGGTAAAGTGATGATGCATGAGGCTTCAAGACACAATTAAAAAGGTTCATACCAGCCCAACAAGTTACCATTTAAAAAGATAAAACACACAAAGCCCATGGGGTGACTAAGGTGATAAGGGTTTTAGGCTTCAAACTCTAAAATCCTAAGGTTTAAATCATTCAAAAAAAATGGAATTTTTTTAATACAATAAATATTATTTTTAGCAAGCATCATATTATAGCATCATGAGAAACATATTTAGAATGAGAGAATATTATTACTATGACATTTAGTTATTTAATATCACATCCTAAATCATTCCATCTCCATCTTTTTTATCCACTATTTATAATCCTTCTATCATTCTATCTACTATTCCCTCCTTACACTTGGTTTTCTCTTGTCATTGATTATTTCATCGAAGTAACAAACCCATTTAATATTAAAAGAACAAGAATACCAAAAATAAATCCATCTAAGCACAAGAAATCAAATATGTATGGCTAATCTAAAATCCAAATCTCCCAGCCATCCAAAAATGGAAACAAAGTATAAACCATTCAAATAATTCTCACCAAGAAACCCACCGTCCATCCAAAAGCATCCATAGGATTTTTTTCTCATTTTGTTACAATCCTTGCTCAATTTTAAACAAATAATTAGACCATTACCAAGTATATCATTCCCAATCCTTAAGTTGTTTGTGGGATATATTATTCCCACATCAACAATGCTATCATCTTCATTAGTAATTCTTCAAATTTTATCTTGACCAAGGGTAAAATGTTTTTTTTTTTGAATTATTGTCTTCTTTCTTTGTGTCTTCTTATTTTTTATTTTCATGCGCGTTGGTCCTTGGAGAATCTATGGCAAACAACATCATATTTCATACCATCATGTCATATGTCAAATTCTTTCAACTTTTTGTTTTGGGCTAGTCCTACAACACATGGTGACAATGTCATCATAGTTTTCCATATCATGGTGCATCTTGATGAGGTGATTTTAGTGGTTTCAATAAATCATCATTTAATTCTTATCAATTTGAGTAGTGTCCAAGGCACTCTATAATATGGTTTTTCAATTCTTAAAGGTAGAAAACCTCTCCTAGTTGAATCTTATCCTAAGGTCTAATATATTTGAAATAAAAATCTACTCTATTGATGTACTCAAAATAAAACACATTGCTAGAAAATAATTTATTGAAATATAACACATTGCTTCCAATTAAACTAAACTACTTTGTTTGAAATAAAAAATAAAATTGTAAGAAAAATGGAAATGCTGGAAATGAAATAATTTTGTCCTTTTCTAATTTCATGTTCCTGTAGGTCTTTCAAATAAGAATGTGATAATAAAAAACGATCTTTGATTGTATAAATAAAGTAAAAAAATGTTAAAAAATTATAAAGCACAATGTCATAAACACAAAATACCAGAGTATTTTCTCCTTCAGGTAAGTGGAACCTACTCAAAAGAAATATACCATCATATAATATAATTTTCACATAACCCAAAGAAAGAAATTCATGCAAAAACATATTTAAAATCCACATGTAAAAGAATAGATAAAACACCATCAATGATGACACAAGATATACGCTAGGAAAACCCTCAAGGAGAAAAGAACCGGCCTCCAAAACCATCCATCACTCACATATTATTTAGCAATGAAAACATTACTATACATCTGCAAAGTCTCCATGAATACCTCTGAAACATCAAGATTTGTACATGCGCTACATGTGAATGAACTCTTGGCCACACATCCCATACCATGCTTTAAACCACCACATGGGAAACCTACAAGAGATGCTCACACAATCTTTTGCTAAAATAGCTAACCTTAAACAACTACTCATGTGCTTTCTTTTATAGCTATAAGCTTGCAAAAAATCACCAAGTGGTATTACATAAACCATGTGACTAATACCATGAGCTTACAAAACCATTTCCCCCATTATTAAATTTTTGATTCTAAGTTTTCTCAATATTAAGCATTTTCCCAATTTGCAAAATTGCATTAACTATTTATCTCAATGTTACATGTACAACACACAAAGTGGTCTTAAGAATGTCTAGCTAATGTGATGCATGTATCCCTAGATCCCCTAAGTGAACCAAAAATAATATTAATTTTACAATATAACATTATGCGAGGTGTACAACACTCCTTTTCCAAACATTATTTCACTTGTTATATACATTGCATAAAGGATAAAAAGTAAACTCAAGTATCAAGAGAATAACATCTACAGTCAAAATGTACCATGAAATCAAAGCACTCAATGTGCTCGATCAAGATAATTGAAACAATAATCAAGGTAACCACCATCTCAAATGTGAATCCTCTCATTCTCCACCATGGAAATGCATAAAATATAAGATCCCATCCAAAGATATGCCACACTAATTGTCATATAGAAGCATAAGTCTTGCCTCCAATTGATATCCAAACACAAACACTAAATCGAATGGTAACATAAATACATCAATAGCTATCAAGAAATAATCACCATAGCTGAAAGAGAAAACACAACTAGTTTACAACACATACAACAAACCATACCTCAAAAAAAGGTATACACATCATAACACATGTAAACCTTGTTAGCACCTATAAATTTAAGTGAATTCATAATGCTCTATATTGTCCCCTTATGTTCCCCATCATTTTTTTCCAATCTGAGAAATCTCAATTTTGTATCATGCTCAAGTCCCTTCGATGGTTGCATTACCCCTTTGTCAGGCTATGGTCAAAAAACCCATTTTATAGAATGTCCAAAAGATAGTTTTTCTCCCTCTTATTTCTTTCTTTCTTTCTTCACGTCCTTTGGATGATTCAGGTCCCGAAAAGATATTTGGACCAAGTCCAAATGTCAATGTTCATCCTCAATCTCCCCTTCTTCTTTTTTGCCTCTTTTTGGTTGAGGATGTGGGTCCTGAATGGACAAGTGTTGGACTAAGGTCCAAGTTCACTCTTTACTTTCGACCCCTGCTCTCTCCTTTCCTTCTTCTATTCGATTAAGACTTCGGGTCTCGATTAGAATTTTGGACATAAGTTCTAAAGGTCTAGGACCTTTCTGAAGTTCAACCCCCACCCTTTTCCTCTCATGCCTTTGGGATTTTGAATCTCGATGAGACCATCAAACTCAATTTCTACGAGCCCGTAGACCTTCTCTAAGTAACCTAGCCTATACCCACAAAAGCATTGAAATGATGCCATGTGGCATCCTTTTCGTGGGTCTACTAGCTCCTTTTTGTGGGCCCCCCTTCGACCTGCATAAACAAAAAAATCCTACCATATGGCACGTTTTTTGCAAGTCTGCCAATTTATTTCGGCGAGCATTTCTTTGATCCGTAGAAGCGTGAAAAGCTACCATGTGGCATGCCCCACTTTAGTAAAAAATGTAAGTATTTTAGCTTTCTTCTTCCATCCTCATCAAGACTTTAGGTCTCAATGAGAATTTTGGACCTAAGGTCCATGTATGATCGGGTTTCCTGATCCTAATCGGTCTCCCTTTTCTCTCTTATCACATTGAGACTTTGAGTCTTGACAAACATTTTAGACCTAAGGTCTGAAAGGTCCAAATTTGATCAGGATTCTTGATCTTGTTCATTCTTCCTTTTGGTCCATATCTGGTTGGCTCTTCTACTCCCAATCCCTTTTTCTTCCTATTATGTTCTTGTCAAGGTTTCAGGACCTGATTAGATTTTTGGAATGTTCTTGTCAGGGTTTCAGGACCTGATTAGATTTTTGGACCAAAGGTCCAAAATTCTGGATCCATTTCGATTTCTCAGACCTGATTTCCTCCCTTGTTAGGACTTTAGAATTTTTTTAGACTTTTGGATATTTTGCCTGATAGTTTGAATCTAATTTCTATTCCCACTCCCACCCTCTAGTTCTTTCTACCTTAGGATCTCGTTGAGGTTTAAAGACCCGATTGGACTTTTGGACATTTTGTGAAGTTTTGTGTTTTCTCCATTAATGTTGCAACAACTCTCTCAACTACCAAATTTGATTCTTGGGGCTACATGGATGATCTTAAATGCATTTCTCAACAAATACAAGTGGGATAATGTGGTGCCCATGCTTCTTTATGGTTCTTAGGCCTCCATTTTGTTAGAAATCCAATCTTGAATATGATTCTCTACAAATTCCATAAGGGTTTTGTTCCTCATTTGTGTGTTCATTAATGTAGGGGCATGTCTTCATCATGGGAATCAAGTGTGTTTGGTACACACAAGCATGGGTGCTTGTACAATCTTTGGCATTCTTGGCTCCTAGTCCTAATGTACCTCGATGAGGAAAAAGAAGATAAATTCCTTTTTTCAAGAGATTATTAGTGGAAGAGGATAGAGAGAACAATGGAGAGGAGTACTTACAGAGAAAGCAAAAGAAATATATTCACAAGAAACCCTAGGTTTTAATTTCTAGTTCTAGATATAGCAATTTTGTATTGTAATGATCTAGTTTTGATCCCAAGATTGTAATAATGTTTGCAAACTTTGAAGATTGTGTGATTAAAGGCATAATCAACCTTAACAGAGTGTCTCCTTATGTATGGTATGCATTTACATATGTATGGTTGATTAGTTTTTCACCTAGAAGTTTGTAAAATCTGTGCAAAGCCTTTGCATGGTATCTTTTCAATATAATAAAAGAAATGTATGGACCATGCTTGAGGATTACTAGGTAGACTCTATTAATTTTATGCAAATATCTATTTTTTTTCTAAATAAATGTGTAGAGCGTAGCTTGCCTATGCATTTCCAAAGGCATAGTCTTTTGTGGTGACTTGATTGGACCATCATTACCTTGTTTTTCAATTATTACATATTTGATTAGATTTAGAGACTTTGTTTCCTGATGGATAAAGGCATCAGTCTATGATTGGATTTCTCTTCTATCATCCTAAACACACTTCAAACACATAAACTCAAAAAAAATTTAAACTTTTAATTTCTATGTGTTTTTTTACTATGTCTAAATGAATAAAGCAATACAAGGGTGTATCATAAACTCATTCTCAGACACTTGTATGGTAGATTATCTATTAGTAAGATGACCAACCTTACTTTTCCAAACTAGCACATAGGTATATTATGACACCAGTATTGAGATAAATTGTGCAGTGGGTATAGTTTTCTATAAGGTTTTTGTTTAGTGTTTAAAATCATCAATTTGGAATCTTAGGGAAAACCCCCTTGCTCTTGCAGAGATAAAAGTGAAGGAGGTATTATCCACCTCAATAATTGGTCCTTAACAACCCAACCTAAAGATAGGTTTTTGTTAATTTTCCAAGTTTGACATCCTTGACACTTGGAAAATTATCAAACCTTATGGATTTAGGGCCAACAACTTTGATCACCAACAAAAAATGGCATCATTGTCAAGGAGTAAAAGGTAGAAGAATAGGTCTTCATTTGTGCATTTTGTTTGGATAAGTTTGACATCTCATCAACTTACACCAACAAAAATTGGTGTCATTGCTAGGGATTATTTGTAACGCCCCGCCGTGAAACCTGAGAAACGTTATGTCAATCACATAAAATGACTAATTTTTTTTTTTTTATAATCAGATAACATGTGACAACAACAATAACAACATAAACGTTAAAGGTTTCCACAACTATGCTACTAAGTAATAACATCAAAATACCACAATAACCATAAATAAATAGACTCATGAGAAGTCATGACCAAATATACATATACAATAAGAGTTACATACAATAATTGAGATTGTGACAAATCTCGATACATCAATGTATAATACAAGTATCGATACAAAGCATCTCATGTACATCATGAGTGCAATACAATGAAGCATGAGGTGAAGAAAAGAAGATGGCCATGCCCACGAACACGTCAAAAGGACTATGTTTCACAACCACTGTGCATTTTGGATCCAGCCAATAAATCCTGTCACGAACAATACACCTATAGGGGACCCAATGGAGAATGTGGAACGTTCCTCCCAACCGTGTGGAGCTCGGAAGCCCACCCCCCCGTGCTAGGAGATAGAACAAGTCCTCAAGTCATACAAACCATTAAAGTGATAACATACAACACAAGGTTGAAAATCATGACATCACAACTAACAAACTCCCAGTACCTTAGTTAAGGTTTTCACCTAAATACCAACTTCTGAGAGGTTACCCATGCAACCACTTTCAGGTTCGATCCCTAACGGAAGCCACTCCTCCTAAGGTACAACTCCTCAAAAAGATTAAAACAATAAGACAACATGCATGCAACATGAACTTCTTAACCAAGGACCTATAATCATTTGATCCAATAAATAACCATAGCCACATAACTGGCATGGCGAAACTTCCGCAAGTACGTACTCAAATAAATATAAGATTACAATTCGCCCAAACAAGTAATACATAGGCATAACGTGCGAGATCCGCGTTTCCCACAAAGATCCAAACAAGGTAAAATTTGAGCAAGGATCACATTGCCAATTTGAAAATCAACAAACATGCCTTAACTCAGTAATAATAAACAAGACCTCTGGGATATCATAAACTAAGACCCTTCCATAATCAAGAAATAAATCAACATAGGGAAAGCATTTAATTATAATTAACGAATTCTAAAAGAAGATTCTACATCATACAACACAATCCCAATGCTTTAAATACATTGAACTAACAAACATAAGTATTCTCATAAATGATATTCTACAATTCACAATCTATAAAAGATTAAATCACCATCAATTACGTTTATTCCAACTTAAAAAAAAACAATTGATACAATCCATGATTTTAATATATTTTCCTAAAATACATTTATTACGCTAAAAGCGTTATATAGTGAAAGCAACAAAGGAATATTTGTAAACTTTTTGAAGCTTCATTGAAAATGACACGCAGGTGGAAGTATGTGCTGCTTAAGAATAACAAGCACATAAAATAATTTTTTGTTTTTCTATTTTTTGAAAAAGATTTAAATTAAAAACTTCTCAATAAATAGTTTTTAATTTAAATACTTTTCGATTAAAATTACAAACTAAGATATGTATGCTTAAATAGTTTTTTATATATATTATTAATTAATATATATATATAAATAGGAAAAATAGTTTTTTATATATTTTATTAATTAACATTATAATAAACAATGTTAAGTATTGGTAACTTTCAACGTTCTTTATATATATTATTAATTAATATATGTATACTAGTAAATATTGCAACCAATTTAATTAATACAATTAACTATTCATATAAGATATTAATGTATCCATATTATCAACCATTTTATAAATTGAATAGTGATTATAATAACTATATTAGTGCATCCATATTAGTGATTATAATATAAATTATTATTATTTATAATAATCTATTTTATAAATTAAAGTAGTGATAATTTAAAAGACAATATTAATTACAATTTCTAACCTATTTTCTAAGTTTCGACGGACTGCTGTTCATAGTCAATAACAAACAAAATATTTAAATGTTAAGACAATAGTCATCCCTAACAAGTCGAAGTCAACACAAATTAAACAACCGAGATATCATCGACCAACTTAGGTTGATTCGGTGATCTCACTGCATGCATACACTATGCAGGAGGGTACGCAGTGCCGGGAAGACACCACAAAGAACAAACACTCAGCAAACGGTAACTACGAAGTAGACTTACCAATAACCATGACTCGGTCGATGCCATGCAAGGAAAGTTTTAAAAAGAACAAAACACAGCTACCAGTTATCACAAAGACGACAACGCAATTACCAAGACTTGGCCGACACCATGCAAGAAAAGCACGGCCGGGCTTAACCGGCACACTCTAAGCATTCGACTGCTTAGGTGGCTGGGTCATGTGGGCCCATTTACTATGTACTTTTGCATTTGTTGATGACGTCCCGTTTCCATTCCGTTCCTGTTGCCGTTCGCGTTGTACGGCTTTTATTTACCGTTTCATCTGTTATGTTACCGTATGAGCTATAAAATCTCCAGAATCGGTAACTGAATCTCAATAATTTGAAAGGCGATTATTGAAGGAGTATGTTTTGCAGAATATGCAAAGCAAGAGCTGTTCGCCGTTCTCCTCTCAGCAGCAAGCACATCAATGTTGGTCTACTGTGCGAAAGAGAAAATATTTGGTTTGATGGAAAGGGTTTTTAATCCCTTAATCCCACATGCATTGGTTGAGATAAAAAGAAGGCAAAAGCATATTATAAGTAGAAGCTAAGACGCTAAGCGGCGAGAGACCTAATGTTTTATTTTAAAATATGTAATTGCACATACTAAATTTAAATCAAATGTCTTAAGATATCTTTTGTAATGGTAATTTCTAAATTTAAATCAAGTGATTTAAGAAATCTTTTATCATATTAGATTTATTTGAAATATATTGATAAGATAGATTTGTTACATTTAATTATAAGTATGAAAGATGGGGTTTAAATTACCAAATTTAAATCAAGTGATATAAGAAATCTTTTATCATATTAGATTTATTTGAAAAATATTGATAAGATAGATTTGTTTTATATAATTATAAGTATGAAAGATGGGGTTTATTTTATATAATTATAAGGTTGAAAATAATGTATTTTTTATTATGATTTTTTTCTTTTAGTTTTGTGTTTAATCATATTTAATAAAAAGTTATTTTATTTTATTTTATATTATTTGAAAATAATAATATTATTTTCTTTATAGAAATTATTTTTGTTCATTTAAAAAATATATATTTTACTTCAAGAATAATTTAATTATTTTATTTTATTCACATAATTATATTAAATTTATCTTATTTATTAATAATTAATTTTGAATTATTATTATCATATGAATAAATTAATGGTTAAAAAATTTACAATTTTAATAAATATAAAATATTTCAACACTAATATATAAATTTGACAATTTTATGATTGATAGTTTACAAGAATATATTTATCTTATCAAGTTAATATTTAATTTTGAAATATAAAAATATGTAGATAGATATATAAAGTAGTGGTTAGGAAATTTATAATTTTAATAAATATAAAGTACTTCAACACCAACATAATAAATTTGACAACCTTATAATCCATAGTTTAGGAAAAATAGATATCTTAAATATGTTTCTAAATAAATATTTTTTCTTATTTATAAAATCTATATTTTATTAAATTTTTACAATGGCATAAATTAATATTCTACCAATTAACATTTAATTATTAAAGTCAATATTATTTAACATTTAATTTGTTATTATCTATACATTTAATCTTTCTTGATGTATTATTAAAATGTATTTTAAGTTTATTAATATATTTGATTCAAATTTTGTAAATTAGGATTATGATTGAGGATGGCCCATGTACATGAACTTGTTACACATGGTTAGGCTGCATATGTGGTCCTATCCATTAGAATAGGTTGCATCTACATATTAAGCCAACTAAATGTGATGTGACTAATATGGTCAACATGTATATTAGTAGGACAATCTTTGCCAAATCCAAGGGACTAGATACATATGTAATGAACAATGTACATAAAATAGAAGAGATGGGATAAATATAGAAATTTGTCAATAAGAAATGAAAGGTAACTTGTTCCCCTACATATTTGAATGCTTGGATATATCTTTTAGCTCAATTTAAGACTCCAAAATTTTGTTAGCATAAAAAACTGTATTGTGTATTAATGTTCTTTGTGAACATATTTCAGTGACCTTAGTTAATGTTTATTTGTGAATTCAATGGGTTGTTATTTGCAAATGTAATATGGTGATGGTTCCTTTTATTGTTTATACTATAATCATGATCATGAAATATATGGTTTTCCTCAAACTCTCAAAATAGTTGTCATATGTTGTGGTAAAATTGAAAATGGAATAAGTTGTTAATCTTATGTTCATAGGGAAAATTTGAATTTGGTAATATTTTCTTGTACATAAATTTTTTTTCCTCTCTTGTTCCATTTTTTCTTCTTACTTTCCTCTTTTCCCCTTAGTCTTTTGGAATTTCTTTGGAGGTTGGATAGGATAGGATTATATTTGTTTCTTCCTAAAAGTAAGCTTCATAAATATTTTTAACTAGATACACTTGGAATATCACCAATCCCCCCTTGATATAACAACATCTCATTTTCCATTATGTGATTCTTGCAAAGCTAAGATTTACAAAGAAAAACCTTTCAAGCAAGGAATAAAGTCCCTAATTCTTAAATTCTACTACCATATCATTTTGAAATAAAAAATTAGGCACTACGAGGGAATGCTTAATATTTTTGAGTTTAGAAGTACTTAAGTGTACAATTGATTGCATAGTTTAACTAGTTAAGGTAGGGGCAACTTCATCTTAATGGATAATCCTCTTAGTTTTGAAGGAGGTTTTCCTATAATTAATTAAAGATATAAAATGGAAGCCTACATTTTACCTTAGTGAACAAAATAGATATAGGGGTATCATTGTCAACAATAAAAATTGTATATACATTTTGTGTAGCCATAAAACTTTAAAGTTTGAAAATTGTATTGATCATTTCTTTGAAAAGATGTTCATCTTCACCTAAAAGAACATGTAACGATATCAAACATAGGGAAGAGCATTTGAGTAGGGTGCTAAACAATTCAACTTGGTACTTCATCAATCCCAATAATTAATATGTCAATTTGGGTGCACATAGGGATTTTGAGCAACAATTTTGGGAACAATTTAAGAGGGAAAATAATATAGAAGAAAGTAAGGGGTGCACATAAAATAAGAGATAATACAAAGATACGTGCCTATTTTAGATATTAGGAATTCAATAAGTAATATAGGTACCTAAGTTAGGATAATCACAAAAAAATGAAAGTGATAAAGAAGGCCACATGATAGAGGAGACAATGTTAAGACATGGACAAAAAATTAAAAATAATGACACATGAAAATAAAGGAAGAGATCATGAAAGGGGATTCAATTCTCTATCCAATAATAGAGTCAATGTAGGGGTTTTGGATATTGCCAGTTATTATGTAGGAGAAAAATAATTAGCAAGAAGAGGAGACTTTAGATATATTATTTCATTCTCTCGAATGCGATTATATTTAATCTTCATGCATTTGAAGAGATAATATATAACATGGGAATTAAGAGGGGAAAGATTAAGGGTAGGAAGGTGTGATATATAGGAATAAGGAAATATTTTTGTGGTGAGTTGGAGAAATTAGTAAGATAGAGAGGAGAGAAGTAAGGCATTTCATTGATAGGAATGCTTTCCTTGATATGAAAGTGTGTATTTGGGATAAACAAATTCAATTGCAAGAGAAAATAGGTTAGGTCATAAACCCATTCCCATGTATGATTACCAATAGTATAATGAATTTGCATAGATTTTATTTGTATTTTAATGAAGAAATATGCATTTAATGTATCAAAATTCTTTGCAATTTCTTTTTTTGCATGTGATGCATATGTATATTTAATTGTGTATGTGCATGTGTATAATTTGATTTTTCTTGTAACCTCAAGTGGATATGGTTGATAGAAAATAGGCCTTGTACTCCCTAGATTAGGTCAAGCTAGAAACATTTAAATCTCTACATCGAGAAGGGAGTGAGGAACGTAAAAGGAGAACATGTCTCATTTAAAGAGGATTTGTAGGCGTAACTTTAAATCCCCTTTATGCTAGATGCTATAGGAAGAAAAAAAAAACCTAGACCCCCTATGGTTAACCTACTCTTGAAAAAAATCAAACCCTCAAAGTCTCTTCCAAACCCTGCAACATTTAAAATTTTAGCTTCAACAAAACAACAATGAGAAGAGCTAGCCCTCCTCTATCTAACCTATTTCACCATGAGTGTGTTTGGAATTAAATTAAACTCAATTAGGTGCTTCCTAAATGAGTACATCTTATGCTAGAGCTATTTGACTTGTGCATGAAGAAATTATACATTTGTTGTCCATGTTTTTTCTTTGTGGCAATCATCTTTCTATTGGTGGTACTAGTGTGGGTGTGTTTATATTGAGAATAATTCTTATATCTCATGTTTTGAATGTATGGCACTTTAATATTTATATACATCTTTGTGGTTGATTGTTGTGTTCTTGTGGTGGCGTGATGGTGGTTTTAATTGTGCATTACCTTTTTGTTTGGTTGTGGTTTGATGCTTTATCACACTATGATTCAAATAATCTCCATGTATTATTTGTGAAATTGATTTAGAATTCAACATCATGATAAGGAAATGACCAAAGACAAACATCAAAGGAGCATAAAATGAAGAATGCAAAGAAAAGGGAATGAATAAGGAAAAAATGTGAAAGTAAGAAATTGAACACATATGAAGACATCTTTTTCAATTGAATAAAATCATGAAGGCGAAGAATTCATAGAAACAAATACAATGAATGCAAAATATTTGCGCAATAAGGAAATTTAATCTTAGAGTTGAAGGTCACTTTGTGGCTTGGTGCTTTGTTGATGTAAGTCTTCAAACCTCACTTACCTCTATTTTTGGTACTCCTTTTGATTTTTGGTCATTCTTAAAAGTATGGTAGGACTTATTTCAATATGATTCCTTGGCTATCATTGATGAAATTCAAACACACAAAATAGAATAAGGTGTCACAAACATGGAAAACAAGGTATGTGAATGCAAAGTATGATGTGTTAGTGGGTTAGTGTAGCATAAAGAATTGACTTTTGAAAAAAAATCAAATTAGATTTATCTTTTATGATTGATTGGTTGGTAGATGGACTCATATGTCATAGGAAATTTCCATAAATACATATACATGGTCATTAATTGAAAATATATGGCATGAGATCCAATGTGATAATGAATATTTTGTGAAAGGTGACCTTTGGGCGTGAAAAATGTGAATTTAAATTTGGTAGACAATATCCCACAAAACAATCTAGTCCAAGGTGTCTAATTTCTTGGATTGTGCAATGGAAAATCATGAGGTGGTTTGTAATGGTTGATTACTAATGGGTGATGTGCACTAAATGGGTCACTAAGTATTTATGATGCATGTGAAAAATGGTATAGAAAGAGGCGTAAGTTCTATAATATCACTTTTCTCCCTTCAATTACAAAGAATATTATAGTTTGACTTACAAAACTTGTGTGATTTGTAAATTGAATACTTTAATAATGTACATGATTTGATTTATTTTAATAATTTAGTAATGCATGCATTGAGGAATAGTGAACTTGATGAAAAATGCTAAATAAGGAAGATATATTGATGGCTTTGAGTGTATTGAAAATATAATAGAAAACTTAAGGGATCACATCAAACTAGATTTATATAAAGAAGCTATGTAAAAAAGACACGAAAAGTAAACTTATAAAAAGAGGACATAGAAATATGTGTTCATTAGATATATAAATGCATTATGAAACAACAACTTATAATCATATTTTAAAATTGTTGAATTTTATTTTTGAACAAGAGAATAAACTTATTAATAAAAAATCATATATATTTACATTTAAAAAATCTTTTGCAAATTTGTTTCAAAATTTATCTTTCATATACATTGTTATATTGTTCTACTTTTCCTTTTTAACCATTTATCTCTTGAAAAATAATCTTCAAATTGATGGAGTTCCACTATTGTTTGTTATGTCAAGCCAATTAAGGGTGTTAATTTAATGACTTACAATAGATAATTTTCTTAGAAATTGGACTTGTCACTCCTTTTTAAGCACCAAATCCAAATACATTATTATTCATTGACCTTCTAAATCTTCCTAGATTGAGAGATAATTGAATGTGTGGATTGAGAGATAATTGAATGTGTTGCCTAAAATGAATAGAAAAGAATAATTTTATACCAATACATAATAGTTTACATAAACACCCATACACACATACGACTTTAGGTGAGAAAGGCAAAAGGGGTCAATAGACCAATTTGAATTTAGGCAAGTTGAGTTCATAGTTATGAGGATGATCTCATGATTGTCGACTTGGCTTAGGATAAAATAAATAGAATAGATCATGATAAACATAGAGTTTATGAATCAATATGTATATTATTATGGATAATTAGATGGATAGATCAAGCATATGAACATGAAGTTAGGGACTAATAAATAACATATCTTATGAAGATAAAGGTGAGGTGATATCTATGCAAATGTGTTTGACTTTACATTAGAATATGACATTTGTTATAATGCATATATACAAAACATTATCCAAAAATAAACTCAAAATAAATTTAAAAATATCACCATAGTATATTTTTCCCCCTAATTATAAATATAGGTGTATCATTTTTCATCCAAAAATAAATGTTTTGAATTAAATGAATGATTTTTCATTCCAAAAATAAAACTTTAATAATTAAAGATAAGAATAAGATAAAAGAATAAAATATTAATATAATTAAAAAAATAAAACTTATGAAATAACTAAAAACAAGAACAAAATAAAACAATAATAAAATAATTAAAAAATAAAGCCAAAATGAATCACTTAATTCAAATTTAAAATCGACAAATATGTACATGTATTAAAAATGATAACACAAAAACATTAGCTTAATTTAATTTCGGAGTTAAAGAATACAAAATACAGAAAAGCATTTTCTTTGTATTTATATGCATCTTAAGCTTCTTCTTATAATCCCTTTCTCCATTGTTTCTTCTCACCCAGCGCATGTGGGACTAAGAACCCTTTGCATCAAACCATATTTTCTCTTTTGCGCAGCAGACCAACATTGAAGTTATCGCTTCCACATGGCAGAGATTCTGCAGAGAGGATACTAACTCTTGCTCCTGTATATACTGCAAAGCATGCTTGCTTACATAGATGCCGAAGGAATCTTTGAGACACTGTGACCGATTCTATAACACTTACAGCTCTCACAATAGCATAATGGTAGAAGCGGAAAAATTGTACATGCCAACAGAAACGGTAACATAACAGTGAAAACGGTAAATAAAATCTGTACAACGCGAACGGAAATAGGAACGGAATGGAAATGGGACGGCAACAGGAAATGCAAAATCAGTCCACCAAAACGGAGAAAGTACAGAGTAAAAGGGCCCACATGGTGCAGCCACCTAAAGGAGTGTACCCTTAGAGTGTGCCAGTTAAGCCGGCCCGAAAGGCACGACTCAAACACAAAATACCCCTAACTTATTTCACAACCGCTTCAAGATTAGACTCAGCGAATAGAGCTCAAGGATGAATGAACTTCTATTCCATGCAAAGCCATGCGCAGGAACCAAAAATAACGTTTCAGACCGTATGGAAGCCATAGGATGAAAAACAATAAGGGATACGGCTTTGCAAGGTAGTGTAAATACTTTGTCATGCAGGTGGAAACTAGTATAAACTTAACCGCAACAATTTCCTGAAACAAGAACCTAGGATTTACGCAGGAAGCAGATAATAATACAAAGGTTATCAATAGAACATAGGGTATCCACCGCGCCAACTCACAATGAGCGCATAAACAACATACAAAGCGATAAGTAATCCACTAAAGAGATCAAGATCCCGTAAGGTAAAAGAAATACCAGACTACAGTTCGTAGCTTACTTGCATCCAATTGCATGGGGATTTATGATGGGGAATAACTATCAAAGACATAAGATTGGACATAAAATTGGCCCATCGATTTTAGAGGAAACAAAACATATTCAACAATAAAGATTTCGACAACGAAGGTAGCACTATGCACGAATAAAGAGGAGACAATACTTAAACCACACTGAACCGAGATACAAAGACTAACATACTAACGGCTAAAGCCAGATAACGCCATAAACAAGCAGTTCGAAGAAAATACAGCACGACAGGAGCATGCAGTGAGTTAAAAACGGTTGAAGATAGTTGCAAAAAAAGTGACTCCTTTAATCACTTCACAATTTATTCAAGGGAACGAATTAAGAAGATTGAAGACAGTTTAAAAAGTTCAGAGATATTCAAAGAAACAGAGACCTGTAGGACTTGACTTCATACCAGCAGTTTGAAAAAGAAATAATTAACTAAAGGTAACCAATGACAGGGTCTAAAAGAATCAACGAACAATGTTTTTACTAATGTTTTCGTTTCTACATCCAACACGATGCCATTTAATTAATCCAATATTAACATATCTCAATTTTCTATGGTGCATGCAGGGTTGAAGATAAAATTTTCACAGCAGAAACTTAACATGCTCATATCGAAATATACTTTGAAAATTTAACAAGAAAAGAATCTGAAAGTGTTTCCCTGAAAAAGGAGAACGAACAAATCAAAACCCCGCAAATTCAAACCTTCAATTTTCCACAATATGAACGATGTCTTCAACAACAATTTTCAGCTTCTCTAATCCACCCCAAATCCAAAATTTCAGAAAATATCTTTTGTGAAAACAACTTTTTTGCTTCCTACTTTTCGAATATCAAAAACCGTGTGTGCAAGAATGATCATTTTCAAGATTATATCTTTTTCCATTCTTCCAAAGTCTCAACTTTAACTTTTAGTTATAGCATGGAATGCATGCTTAAATTAAACTCAATAAACATTAAAAGATAACAAGATATTTCAACTTTAGATCACAACGAAAAGTTCTATTTTCGAAAACGTAAAATTGAATAATGAAATCAATTTACAATTAAGTGCTCTTTTCGAAACAATATATTTTAACATTTTAATTTAATCACTTAATAAACTAAAATAGCTTTTCTAATTTAATTATTTCATTAAATCAATAAAGCAACATTACTATTTTAATTAAAACATTAAAATAATCTAAATTAACATAATAAATGCATTATAAACTCAACATTAACAAATGGATGCAAGCACACGACGAACAGGTGACATGACAAAAGGGTAACAACAGATACTCGTTCTTTTCAGAACGATGGCTAAGGACAGAGGACAAGTCTATCTCCCATCGATAATTTCATTGGATCATGGCACGCTCAAACCTGACATGCAGGTGGAGTCGATGCCTATACCTGAAAGCTGCATAACCCCACACGATTAATCCAACATGTATAAATATGAAAACACGTCATGAAGAAGAGTCGCGATGTAGCAGGGCACTCACTGATGAAAACTGCTAAACTGTCTCCTTCACCTACTGACGTAAACATATAACTAACATAATATCATCATGTATACAATAGAACAACATAGATAATCATAATATAACATCATCATATGAAAATTAACATCACATCATAAGTTAAAGTGTATCATCAACTGAGTTTCACAACTGGTCATGTAAACCATGACATAATGCATCAAAGTAACATAGTGTCAAATGTCTAACTACTAACAGTATCATAAAACAACTAAAATAAATGTGTCATCAAGAGGGTCACTACATTATTAAAGATAAAAGAATATTTTCAAAAACTTTGCAACAACAGGAAAGTGTTGGGATTTGGTTTGAAATTAGAGGTCTTTTAGTTTCAAGTATTTTCTCCTTCAAGGAGTGGCAACTCTGTCAAGGAAGATCTAGAAGTTTGTGTCAGAATATAGCAAATGGATAAGGATCAAAATTCCAAAGGTCAAGAAGTTCCTAAAGCTAGCTCTATTCGTGCAAGAAGGTGACAAGAACATTGGAAAGCTAAAAATCCAAGTCCCCTTTACATGGTTCAAGAAATAATGAAAATTTGAGTACTTCAAGTAGAAGAAATGCTTCTAAATATTTTGATCAATACACATCAGATGATTTAGTTGATAATAGAGTTAGAACTACTAGAAGAAGTTTCAGACATGACTATAATAGATATGGAAATGAAATAGACCCTAGAGCAAAAGATATAAATTTGGGTTTACCTAAAGTCACACCTCAAAGAAACACTAGGCTTAGACCTTTGATAAATTGAAGATAAGGTGGACATGATACCCCTCAATATTTTGAAAAAGATGTCATAACTTCATTCCAAGATGTTGACCCAAACATTCAAATAGAAAATGATCGCAAAGAAAGGGAATTAGAATGGCACATTGATCTTGTAAACTATTGAAGATCATTGATTATTTTTATTGAATGTGTCCTCCATGTGCTTTAATTTCATTCTTGAACTCATTCATATTCCTTAATTTACATTTTCTATGTGGTATAATGTGTATGCTTAGCTAATCTAGTGATAACTATAAAATCTTTGAGAAGAAAGTTCTTAAAGATTGTTTACATAATAATATAGGGGATGATTTTTGGTTATCCATTATCATTAATGTGAATTCATTCTTTGAAAGTTTACCTAGTTGGTATTGGTTCTTGGCATATGTAGGAAACCATGCTCATGTGTGTGTGATTATAAGGCCTAGTTTTTATTTTCATAATTCTTTTGTAACTAATAAAATTTTGGTTATTTATACATGTGCCTTTTGGTTTTGAATCTAGCTTTATAGCTCAATTTTAATGAAGGCACCAATATTTTGCACTTTACTCTCTCACCAAACTCAACTTATAAACTACTAACGAAATCACATTAGTAATAGAGTGATATTTATTATCAACTATATAAAATTAGCATTTAACCAAGGTCGTACCTAAAGAGAACTAAATCAAGAAATATTTATTGAGAGAGTTGTTTTTGTTTCATATTACAAATGTGTATGAAGTAAGTTCTTCATTTTCAAACATCATAGGGAATATAGTTTTAAGTATTTCAAGATGCATACATATTTTACAACCTACTTGAGAACATATTGATGCTTAGTGATAATATTAGGAGTCCATTACAAACCATCACTGAGGCTTAGTGATGATAAATTAGGAGTCCCTAATGCAATAGGGCATAATTTATTTTTTTAGATCAATTGTATGTGGTTATTGTCCTATGATTAAGCTTATGGAAATACCCATTCAAGTTTCGTAAAGCCCCAAGGAGTAGAGATTTACCACTCTCATTCATTGGTCCTCTGTTTCCCATGATTTTTTGATGACTTTTAGTCCTACACTCATGTTGGTTTGTATGGATAGTCTTGAGTATTGTGTCTTCCATCTAATATTTATGGATCAACAAAATTGAGATCCAACAAGGCCTTTGGTTGAAGGTCCTAAGCAAACCCTTTTACTTTTGCTCACTTGGTTATTGACACAAAATATTATTTAAGAGCAAGGCATGGGCAATCAAATGAAGTCTTCATGACTAAATATTTTGTATGACTATGAATTTTGAAGTAAGCTTTATGAAAAATATAATTTAAATATAATTTATTATATTTATTTTCTATTTTCTAGTGAACGTAGAATTTTGACCAAACCTAACGGTTTTTATTTGATACATGTGAAAAAATTAGTAAATTTTGGTAATTTTTTTGAAAAATATGACCACTCTATATCAATTTATTTGTTTCAACAAACAAATAATAGTTTGGATATATATAAAAAAAATGGTCATACTATATGAAAAAGTTTACCCTAAAAATTATAGTTGATTTCAATTAACATTAATAATAAATAAAATATTCAACCAAAAATATTAGAAAAAAGGCATGCATTAGATATTAGTGTCATTGAGTTATATTTAAGAAATTATGAATTAATCTTATTTCTAAAAAACTTACGTTGGATGGGAAAATATAACTAATTAAAAATACTATATAGTCTAAGCAACAAGTTATTGAAAATGTTTAAAAAATGAGATTAATTATTCTTTAAATTTTTAAAATATCTTTATTTACAATCTAAAAATAAATTTTTAAAAATTTTGAGTTCACATCATCCTTAAATTCTTCATAGTTTGCTTGATATAAGTTACATTAAACAAAAAAATGTTAAAAAATATTGATTTGAGTGTCCCAGTTGACCAAAAAGTGGAACACACCTTTACACTACATAAAAAGTTCTAGGCTAATTAAATAAATGCAATCAATAAGCATACAATTACCTAGATTAAGTTAACCCTAGGGATTGATAATTGCAAAAAAACATTAAAATTAAATGCATTGGATAAGGGTACTTAGTTGAGAATTGATGATGTAGAAACATTGTTGATGTAATACTAGATTCATTTGTTGTTGTACATAAATTAATGTCCCCAATTTGATGAATGCATGTATAATTTAGAATGCCTATGGTTGAATCTCAAGCGGCATTGGGTTGATCTCAAGTAATCTGGATTTTGTAACATACCCATTGTTTTTACTATTTTTTTACTTACAAGTGAAAGTTTATGCTACTAACATTATGAGCAATATTTTTTTTCCTTTTCATATGAATATCATGATGCACATTTGAAACATAACCATTTCAATATTTCCCATTGCATAACAAAGAATCATTTCCATAATTCAAGTAGTGATTTCACATTACATAATTTCATGATAATATTCCCTTTTCAATTTCTCAATAAGAATAGAGATACATGTTAAATACATTGGCAACTTCCATGAGATCAATGATATATAAATATATAAAAAAAATATGATGATCTAGATGTCCCCAATGTTGGTGCATACCTCCTCGATGTCCCCCATCACTGGTGCATACATTCTAGGTGTCCCCAAATTGGTGCTACATCCTCAATTCCTGGCCACCAACTATATGAGGGAGAACATCACTCACACACTTTTCCACCAACCATGAGCTTACTTCGATCCCCCGCACATCTACCTAACTGGTAAGATGGCCCTACCCTTCGACAAAGAGATTGGTTTGGTAACCCCATAATCTCGACCTTCATTGTGTCCTACATATCTAGAGCTACCATACATTGGCTATAATCTACATGTATGAATTCCGTACTTAGAATGCAATCATGATCACAATGAATTGGTAGTGTAAACAATGGCTACTTACACCACTTTGGCCAAAGAATTCAACACCCAATACTTCGAGTGAGAGTCATATATCCACCCACCCTTAAGCTTGATTTGGTATTGGACATAAACATAACACACATTCAATCTAAGGTAATAACATAACAAAATGTTCAACAAGGTTATTCCCTTAACCATGGATTACCATAACCCTAGGAATATCCAAGTCCATTAAAAACTGATTATCTAGGTTACTCCATTTCCCATGGATTCCTCTAACCCTAGGTATAGCCACACTAATCATACATGCACACATACTAGTGTTTAGCTAGGTTACCCCCTTTCCCATGGATTTCACTAACCCCAAGAATAACTATGCTAACCTCTTAAGTTCAAAATGCCATTTTCATAAAAGCACTATAAGATAGCAACATATTCCACATCATGTAATATCCATATAGACTTATCGAACTACGTATAGTTCTAATAGCATTTAAGCCACACATACTTCACATAATATAAATGTATTCCTAAATAGTAGGGTTCCACTAATTCAAGACTTATACGAGAATCACACAAGAATATTCCATTCTAGGAAATAACTAAGCTCATAAGAACAAGCATATCATACATTCTACAAAATCAATCTTTTCCAATCAAAGGCATTTATAATCAAAAAAACATTTTGAACATAAACAATAGAGGAATAGAAATCAACATGCCTAGATATAGAGTTCAAACTGATAATGCTACTTTCCAACCTCAACTTCCACAATCACAAATGCTACTCCTTAAGAACTATTTTCAACTAAACTCCAAACTCTAGCCTCCTCTCAAGAATTCTCAACAAACGTAACTCACAAACAATTCTCTCTTTCACTAAAACTCTTCAAATAATACTTACATAGAAATACAACACCGTAACAATAGAGAAATCAGAATGAAAATTATAACAAATTGTAGAGAGCACCTCTATATATACTAAAATTTGAGCTTCCAAAGACTACAAACAAGCTAACAATTTTTTCACTTTCCTACTCTCATGGAACAACTCAGCTGATTTAAATTCTTAGATTGCAATACATGATAGTCCTCATATTTCCAATTTCATAGAATGGTTGAGTCAACTTCATTCTTGCAACAACATGACTCTTTTACTAAGTTAAGGGACAATGATGTCTCTCTACAGGTTTCCTATTTGATTTGCAAGTCAACTACCCTCACATATTTCTACCATCTTTGAGTTTTGTGCTTATCACATGGCTTTACCAAGAAATGGTGTAGGTTTAGACTTCTATTGTTTCCCACATTCTATAGTTTTTGGCGCACATATTTATACTTTAGTGCCCTCTATTTTTGTGCATTCAAAGACTTATTCAACAATGTAAAATCTGCATTCATTTGTATTTGCAACATTTAAATTGTATTCTCCTTTACTTTAGCACATAAGTCTCATTGACCTTTTATTTACATGCTTTAAGCGCAACACAATAAAATTTAGCCACAACAATATATATGGTAGCACTATATAATGTGCTTTACTTATTACATAACACTTCTAATATATCCAACAACAACCCTATATTATGCACCATGCTTTATTCAAAGTATTTTAACATATACCAAACAAAACCTATATTATATATATTATTAATATATATACATATATATTATCCATAACATATATATACTTATATCCACATGATTACCAATTACATTACTTGCCAAACGATATAACATACACATATATTGAAATAAATAAATATATATACATACATGTTCATATACGTATATTAATATATATGTATATATATGTTTTCATTAACGTAACTACATATATATAACATTATTCCATTTCCATATATAAACACATATAATTGCGTACTCATCGATCGATCTATATTCATGAGGTGTGTATATATATATATGTGTGCGTGTGTGTGTGTCACATTTGTCCAATGGACATTCCCATGCATATGGGTTATCTGTTCATGAGCATGCGTAGGTACGTTTGCCTATGTATACTCATGCACGCATATATTCATATGTATGAGTTATCGTACATATATACATATATATTGTATGTATATACTTCACTGATTAACATACAATTAAGCTTGGTCAATTCCAAACCACTCAAAAATGAATATTAAGATAAAATGATAATTTTGTTGGTGAAAATGAAAATATGAAAACAAACATGAATATAAGTACAATAATGATGAATAAATGACAAATATATTAAAAATAGTGTAAATAAAATAATATGTAAATAGAAATCAAACCCCATATATATACATGCTCCCATCAAAACAAAATAAAATTAAATAAAAATAACATAAATATACTAATTCCACCATTACAATTACACAAAAACAAACCTGTTTTTCAATGTTATTAGTTTCAATTACTTTTAAAACAAGATTGACTCTCATGGACAAAAGAATGGAAAATCCTATATGTTTTAACTGCCTTTTACCCCACCACCTTTTGTAACATTAATGACTGCAAACCCTGACACTGTAAGAACAACTGGCTAGGATTGTTTCAAGCCAAATACATCTCTATCAGGAAACACACCATGCAAGGGTGGATCATGGGTTGTCTATACAACCACCGTATACAGATGGGATGTCGGTGTGGATGATTGGTGGTTGAGGAAAGGATTAGAGACCCATATGTGGGACCTAAGATCTAGACCTACCAATAATGCAAAATTGGGTGCTTAGGATTTTGCCAACTTTTCATAATACCCTTTTTTGGTATTGCAATCCCAAGATATAAAGCCTGAAAAAATACAAATCCACCCACCTAACCATGCAAAAATTAGATCATATATGCAAAAGGAAAGGTGTCTCTTTTGTGATCCCTCTCAAATAAAACAAGAGCCCAATAATTTTATTCCATGGGTACATGTGGGTAGAGATAAAATGAAATATGATCTCCTCAAAGTTGCAGAGATAACAAATAGGTATTGGCATTATTTGGTTATAATAGGGAAACAGTATCAATTTGTACAATAGCAAACAGACACTTATTCCTTTTTAAAAAGGGAAACAATAGCAAATATGTATGTCATTATTTCACTGTGTTTTTAGCAGTACTGAACAGTCCGATGCAAAGATTGCATGTGCTTATCCTGACTCACAAATCCTTCATATTAATATTTTAATCTTCCCCCAATGCCCATCTCTCATTATAAAAGGACCTCTAAAGCCCTGAAGAATTATTCAGTATTTCTCATCCCAGTTGCTGTTCAATACTATCATGATCTTGAAAGGTTGATGGGTTTTCTTGCCATCTGCTATCCTTACTATAGTTAAGATCTTTTTGTTGGCTCTGTGTCTTCTTTCAATGTTTTTTGTTGTGATGAATTTCTATCATGAATTAACTTCTTGGATTCTGAACATACCAAGTGTTTGTCTGTGAAATCAACATCTGGCAATAGTGTCACTTCACGAGTGTTGCTCCCTGTTTCAGCAACAAAGAGGTTTCATATACATGCCATTCTGAGAGAAAAACAAAATGGCACAGCTTTCAAGATGGCTATCGGATAGAGAGTGTGGGATAGTCGGTTCAGAATCAGATAGTCTTAAGCAGCTTTCGTTTGTATTTTACTTTCTATCTATATGATAAACATTATCTTTATCCTCTAAATGAAGCTAGTTTTCCTGTTCTTATAGCCATTAGTTCCTGTTACCTCTTTCTTCCTAGTTGCAGTGAGAATCTGCTTCAAGATAACTCATGTTTTTTATATTCCTTTTCTATTTGAGATTCATTTAATGCCTTAGCTATGGCTGTGCATTGTATTACAGAATGGCCAGAATGTTCTAGGTATTGCTGTGTATATATCCTTTCAGTTAGACAGTATCTGATATGGGGTTGTTTCCCTAATGTGATAAGGAGAAAAAATAAGACTGAAAAGAATTCAATAAATCCATAAAGTTAGAGGAACTTACATAGGTACCCTCCTAAGCTTGCCTTCTAAACAAGTAAGCTTTTGCTCTATATAACTGTTCTACAATAATAAATGGTTCTGATCAAGTAGGACCATGATTTAGCATATTAGTGTGAGAGAAAATGAAATGAGAATATTTCTATATGGCAGTGATTTAACAGGATGTTTTATGCTTAGAAATATTACAAACATGGGAATATCCCAAGAACATTGTATACTTGTCTATATTTTTGATATTATATTGGTTCTGTATTTTTGAAGATCATTCTAGTCTCCATGATTCTTAGTTTCAGAAAACTTATTTACTGGTCCATATTAACTCATTCTAATATTATGGCTATACATACTGCTAATTCTATAGGGAGTGGAAGCTGTTCTATAGTAAAGATGCTGCCCAAACTATTGCTGGTTCTCTTAGCAGTGGTGGTTCCTGCTGTCATGGCTGGCACACCTAGGAGGCCTATAGATGTACCATTTCAAAAGAACTACGTTCCCTCATGGGCTGCTGATCATATAAAGTACATTGATGGTGGAAAGCAAGCTACACTTTCTCTTGACAAGTGGACAGGTAATGTCTTTCGATGCAGCCATTAGCTTTTTAACTAGTTTGTTGCTAATCATTGTAGACTTCTTTTTTGGGCCAAGGAATGTATTGCTCATCACTAATATCAGTCTTTTAACTTGAAAGGATATGAAGTGTCTTTTATGTTTTAGCTGATTTTTATTTTTTTTTCATATTTTTTTGAATGGGTGATGCAGGTACTGGTTTCCAATCTAAGGGCACATTCTTGTTTGGGCACTTCAGTATGCATATAAAGATGGTTCCAGGTGACTCTGCAGGCACTGTCACTGCCTTTTATGTAAGCATTATTTACTCTACAGCCATGTTTTTCTGCTTCTTTGCAATCTTTTCCTCTTCTTGTGTATAACATAACATTTAAACTTTGTTCTTGTGAATTGCAGCTGTCATCACAGAACTCAGAGCATGATGAGATAGACTTTGAGTTCTTAGGCAACAGGTCTGGGCAGCCATATATTCTTCAAACCAATGTGTATAGTGGAGGAAAAGGAGACAGGGAACAGCGCATTTACCTCTGGTTTGATCCCACCAAAGATTTCCATGCCTACTCTGTTCTCTGGAACATGCATCAGATTGTGTAAGTTTAATTTCTTTGATTGATCAAACACCACCTTTACTACTTCAAATCAGTAGACTATGTGTTAAACTGTTTGAATATGGATCATATTTATTCTCGCTAAAACATCAACGTTTTTGAATTCAGATTCTTTGTAGATGATGTTCCAATTAGAGTATTCAAGAACAGCCATGACTTGGGGGTAAGGTATCCATTCAATCAGCCCATGAAGCTCTACTCAAGCCTGTGGAATGCAGATGACTGGGCCACAAGAGGGGGACTTGAGAAGACAGACTGGAACAAAGCACCATTTGTTGCAGCATACAAGGGATTCCACATTGATGGGTGTGCAGCATCTGCACCTCATTCACAGTGTCCAACACTGGGCAGGAGATGGTGGGATCAGAAGGAATTTGATGATTTGGATGGATTGCAGTGGAGAAGGTTGAGCTGGGTGAGGAATAAATATACCATCTACAACTACTGTAATGACAGAGTCAGATATCCAAACATGCCTCCCGAGTGTCGTAGAGACAGGGACATATAGTATGATGTATTGCTTTGTGCGTACTATATATTGATATGAACATTATGCATCACCCCTTATTGTCTACAATAAGCATATCCTACGGACACCTGTCAGAATGATTTTCTGTATAGATTAGATGTTTATTTATTTATATTGAAAACTCTTCAATATAATATCTTTGTCTGGTTAAATCAAAAGTTGTTTTTCCTGCTTGAACATTTGAAATAAATTATATCTTGAAAACCCTGATTCTATAGCCTTGTTTTCTCAATGCTTGCTTAATTTTTGGGTATGTGTAGATGAGATATGCTATCTTTAACTATATCTTGTTCCTTCCTCTACCTTTAATGTATTTCCTAAGGCTCATAAATGTTTGGAGAAAAGATTTCATAAAACTTTTGTCAGGGATCACCATTCTCATTAGTTTTTCTATAATATAGGAGCTGCACAATCTAGTTAGTTATCATGCATTGGTGGGAGCTGCATTAAGAATATCTTGTAATTAGTGTGTCTTTAGTTTATTGTTTAAGCAACTTTTCTTTGGTGAAATTATAAAATAACAATCACATTAATATAATTTGTATTTATTTATTATATTTTGGAAATGTTAAAATGGTAGTAAAGTGGTGCTGTTTAAAAACTTATTTATATTTTCTATTAATAAAATCTAACAAATAAGAATTGTAAAGATGAAAAGTGTATAGTTTTTTTTTTTCACATTTATTTTAATATTCATTTATAAATATAACTTGTGTCGTTTTTTTTTATCATTTTGAGTCCTAATCTATTCCTAACTCCATATCTTATATCCAAACAAAGCCTCCATCATATCTGACCATCTTTTTGCTCTCATCTCTAACTATTTTTCATCTTTATGCTAGCAGATTACATTCTTGTTCTTCAAATATAAAATCCATTTTTCTTATCCAAACATTTGTCTTTTATATCTCATAAGCCCTAATTTGATTCAATAGAAAAAAACACCAAAAATGATGTAGGAGTGTCTCAAACCTAAGAGAAATATTGTCACAAAAATTGTGTTTACTGCATTTTGTAATTATTTTAATGCGTTCATAATATTGTATGTTGCCACAATTGCATATTCCTCGTGATTTCAAAAAATTGAATATAAACCTTTCAACAATTTTTTTTAACTACACACTAATTTATATGTAGCCAATCATGTTTATGAAAGTTTGAATCAAATATCTCATGACCATCATAAACATGCATATTACTCCTTATACAACATGTCCTAATTTTCTTTAAAAAAATCAAGGATCCCCTTAAATATTTTTTCCAAATCTTTAGAAACTAGCAGTGTCTTCTAACATAGATTATCAATTGTTAATTATTTTTTGAATTCCCTTCTCATTCAAATCTATTCCCTAGTATAAAAAGGTTTCCTTGAACTTTATTTGTTTTTACCTTGATTCTCATGATTCATTTTATTTTGATATTATTTTTAAATTAGAGATTTTAAGTAAATTGAATTTCATTGCAACTTCACATCCATCACATTATACAACCCTAAAAGATTTAAGTCTACGTGAAGTGAAAATTCCAATAGATGCAAAGTTATATTTAAATCTAAAGATTTTTTTTAATGAGGCTCTAAAGTTTTTTCTTTAGATTAAAGAAAGCATCACAAGTAATGAATCTTGAGAACCTAAAAAGATCGAAGCTCCTCAAGAAACCATTAAGAATTATTTAATGTGATATTGAAGGGGACTTTGCATCTAGAACTTTTTTATTTTATCATCCCAAAGGACCTATAGGTATAGACTAAAGTAGAATTAAATGTGACTCACATGGATTTGAAAATTGAGAACATCCATGGAATCCATCAAATCCAAAATATTTACAAAATTTGATTAATAACGATTTTAAGTTTGAGAAAAGAAATTTTGGAAATTTTGATTAATAATGACTTTAAGTTTGAGAAAAGAAATTTTGGAGTTATTTGAAAGTTCCAATGGACCTCAAATGTACAATAGAAAAGAATAAACTATTAGTTTGGTTCTATTGGATTTGTCAAATTTTCAATTAGAAGTCCAAGAAACTCTAGGGGAAGTAAGCACATCTATTCTTGTCAAAAAACTGTTTATCCTAACATGTAAAATTCTAATCAAATTGATAACTAAAATTTGAAAGTGCAATACTAAGAGGTATATGTCAAAGATTTGAAATAATTAAGACAGTCAATATTTTAATTCATGAATATCTTGGAAGGTTTTATTAATTAGCTTTGCATTCATGAATTAAATCTGTTATAAAATATTCTAAATTTTGTGAATTAAATTGTGTATTAATTAGATTATTGAAATGAAGATATTTTCATGATTAGTCTTGAAATATATATACATGATTTTTTTATTTGAAGAAGTTGCATAAAGGAAGAAATAAATAAATAATTAATACTAGAATGGTTCATTAAGTTATGTGTAATGAATGGAGAAGGAGAAATAGCATCTAGACTACTACAATACAAAGATACTCTAACATACACAAGGCTCTAGGTATTAACTTAATTTACTACATATTTAAGAAAAAGGAAAAAGGAAATGTGGTGATGAATGTTAAAAGGGTGAGCTTCTTATTTGCACAAAGGCACTAGGGAATTCAATGTGTTCAATTGTCCAAACCTCTTGGCATATACATTTTGTACATTCACAATAAGTGATGATTGTATTAGTAATGCAAACCAACAACTTATAATATTTGTGAATGGAGTTTCTTTCTAAGATATGTTGAATCTACCTAAGTCTACATTGAGATTTGATCCTATTGTGGCAAAGTAGTGGTCTTAGGAGCATGACATATTTGATGTATTAGAGAAGTGAGATAGAGATAGTGTTTATCTACCAAGATTGATAAATGTTGAAGATTGTACAAGGTTATGTATAGGGAAATGGGGGACCAAAAGGGGGTCTTAAGTGGCCACTATTTTTTTGAAATCAAGAGAAACTGATTTTGGATGAGAAATTGAAAATAATTACTTTGAGAAAAATTTGAAGATGCAACAAGAACAAGAGTCATAGTGCTCTAAATCTACTTTCTAAACTATAATTTTTTTAAATGGTGGAGATTAAGGGGTTCAAATGGGGAGCCACTCAAAGTGTTCCCATTTTTATCAAAAACACATAACATAGTGTTTGGTGTGCCCCCCTTAAAAAGTTAACTTTTTTTTAGTATTTCAAAAATTTATTCAATGAAAACTTAGCTAACACAATGTGGTTTATGCTCAATTTTTCTGCTAATTTTTAAATTGGACATATCTTGAAAAACAAAAGCTGAGTGTGCACCCCCCTAATTTTTTTTGGAAACTAGTCAAAAATCAAGTGTTTTTGGCATGCAAAGAATAGAGTCTAATTTGTAAAAATGTATTTTTTCAAAATTTGATGAATAGGTAAAAAATGAAACCAAAAATACCATATGTAGGCTTTTAACAAAAAATGGAGACACTAGCAAAATAAATTAAAGAACAAAACCTTAACATATTTGTGTAATGGAGGGGATCTGCTACTCCCGAGTCTCTAAGACAGGGAAGAGTCTGTAGGGAGTGGATGGCCCTAAGTTGTCTCAATGACAAAAGCTCAAGTGATGGGGTGATAGTTTAAGGAGAGACTAAACTATGTTTTTGGATTGTTTGGATGTTTATGATAGAGAACTTCAGAAGTTGGGTGAACAGACCTCAGAGGTCTTGGGAGATAGATTGACAAGCTCTCGACCAGAGGATGAAAGCACAAACCAAGGACGATAGCATAGCGCGCTGGCATCTCATATGGACCAAAAGCAGAGTTTTTTACCAAAGACACTTAGGACCTACTAACGACCTGAATGCCAAAGTCTGACAGTTTTACTAATCTAAACAAAATGTTGGAAATGCATAAAATGTGAAGTACAACAAGAAGAATACTTAAAAAACAACTAGACTAACTACTAAACAAAACAAAAAGTAGTGGAAGAAAAGGGACTAACTTACAGTAGGTCCAGCCTCCCGCAAGCTCCTCATAGACAAAACTTGCACACACAAAAATGGGAAAAGTGTTGGGCTACTTGTCAGGGCTTTCCTTAGTCAAACCCATGCTTCAATGTTGTCACCTCCACAAACATCCAAATAGACAACGATATAGAAATATTGATAAAGAAGTGACAAGACAAGACGTAGAATATGTAAGATAATAATATGTTAAAATAAAGATGATAATACTAAGAAAATGGAAAGTTACCCTCCCTCCAACAAGCTTGGTGAAGCCAAGAGGAAGAGTAGTGCTTCGAAGACATGAGATGAGTGTGATGTAGAAAGCTTGAACTTGCAAGAAGAAATGGTGTAGAGTTGCAAGAAGAGAGCTAGATCGAAGAGAATGTGAGAATGAAGTTCAAAAAGTGAGTAGAATGGAGTGGAATTGAAAGAATGAGATTGAATGAGAAGAAGAGGGAAGAAAATGGTCAAATTGGATTCCAAAGAGCCATTTTCGAGTGCGTTTACTGTAGAGGTGTTACACTTCGCTAGTAGGCGATAGTGTAATGTCCCAATGACCATAGTAGCAGGAATCTTGTTGTGACATTTGCGTGACACGAAATCATCCCAGATAAAAACTCCCCCACCGATAGAAAATGACAAGGTAGGGATGAAAATGAAGGCTAAGAGGGTAGGTTTCTGCATTATTGTCTTATTAAGCCAAAGTGAAGGTTGATATTATGTGAAATTGCATAAAGGTATAATTTTATGCCATAATATTTTGAAACATAAAAAATTACATGGTTAGAAAGCTAAGAGAGATCTCAACATTATTGTGGTATTTTTTACTTGACATTGAAAGATGTACAAAATTGATGGAGATCATGCTCAAGATTGTATCATTTTTTGAGAAATTGCAAAAAATATGCATGTGGGCATTGACATGACAAAGGATTCCCAAGGAAAATCTAACCCTAAGGGTTGGAAATTCCCAAAGAATATAATAACGTGCTCATATTCCTACAAAGCAAAATTGATTTTCCTTCCCTTGCCACTCTTTCTCTTCACACAAATGTGAGCACATTATAAAATTCTTATGTTTGTGTGATCTCTCTCTATCTCTCCCCTCCCTCCCCTAAGCTCTAGAACTATCTCTCTACCTCCCCTCCTTCACTCTCCTTTTTCCCTATTTAGATCTCTCTCGTTCTAACTCCCCCTCTCTCCCCTTTGAAATATCACTATAGGTTATAACATGAGTGAATTTATTGGAATCATAGAATTGGTATAAAGGCATGGGAGTCTCATGATTTAGGACCCACGACTCTTTTTTCTTTGTAATCTATGCGTTATCTGACATAGAAACACACTTTCAAGTTGGAAAATATCAATCATTGTTTGATAATTCCACTACCTTTTTTTGTTTTGTCAACATAGAAGAACTAATTTTCATGTTTTCAGACCAAATTTAATTCTATGAACTAATAGTTTCGTGTTTTAGTATTGGAATGTTAATTATCATGTTTTTTTTAACTTGATAATATACGATTGTTGTTTTCATAATTTTTACTGATTCTATTAGATCGATATAGAATTGAGCATTGAATACCAACAGAGTTGTAAAAAAGCTCAAATTTTGGAGTGTGAAGCCATAAATGAACTAGAAGAGATTGTACAATTGGTGAAATCGAATTTTGAATTTTAAGGTGCATTATCTTTATCTTTCTTCCTTTTTTTTATGCCACCTTGTTGACATAGTTCATGTGCTATATATCTTAGTATTAATTCAATTCATTGCAGCCCAATTGATGACCCAAAATACATAGTTGTGAAGAAGAAAACAAGTGACCAAAGTCTCCACACTATAAATCGCAAGAATGGCATGACCTCATTGCACTCTATGGATGATTCACCATTCAATATTCCCAATGCTAATCCGATGGTTTTTAATTCGACGGTGCTCATTCTGTTCTGCGCCATTTTCAGGTTAGTACTGACAGGACTTTATGAGTCAGGTGGAATTGCTTGAGCGGTTCACGTGTGGTAGTTTGATCAATGGTGATCGCTTGTTCCGTACCTCACACGGTGGGTCCCGAGTTATTACTGTAGGGTGTTGCTGGCTCTGGACACGTGTCAATGTTTCTGAGAAATTTATTGGAATATTGCGGATGTGATTTTAGATTCCCTGAAAGAGAACTAGTAGCATACATGTGTCATGGTGGGCCCCGGCTATGATGATGGTTGATGTTGGCGGTTTACCGCCATACCTCAGAGTTTGAAGGTATGGTCAGGGGTAGCGCAGTATTTGGAGCCCGGGGGTAGCTGATTGATCCTTTTTCGGTCAAGCGGCGAATGAATGACATATCGACATGCGACACATTTTCATTGGTTGTTTTTGCATCGTTGTTGCAAAAGCAACATTTATTGGCCGAAAGCTTGATTGGTTAAAAGCGATATATCATGCATTTAGTATGAGATCATTTTGGTGGATGTCAGAGCCCGATTTAGGTAATTTTCAGGCAAACATAATTAATTGTTGGGGGTGGCTCGATGCACAATTGTAGGGCGATTTGATCCGAGATCGATTTGGCATGTCGGTGAATGATGTAAATTAAATGCACCCTAATTGGTTGTTGAATATGAGAGCTTTTTAACAGTGAGAAGAAGTCGGTCTGTTGCGGTGAGCTAATATTAGAGAGAGAAATCTGTTAACTTTGTATGTAAGCTTTTACTATAATATAAAGTGATTTGCTCTTGGTCTGGTGGGTTTTTTCCCGTAAGGGTTTTCCCACGTAAATCTGGTGTTATCTCTGTGTATGTGTTTTTTTGATTTCCTATTATGTTGTGTTTGTTCATCTTAGAAGTTTAAAAGTTGGTTTTTTGCACTTCTCCTCTGTGGTTTTAGCGTTAGGAAAGAATTTTCATTGTTGCTTTTCCTTTCAAGTGGTATCAGAGCTTGGCCAGTTGTGTTATCCTTGTTAGTAAGGCTGGTTTTTGTGCTAATACTATTCTAGTGGGAGTCTTGCAAAGTTAGAACCTAGTTATGTTTGAGATGGCAAGTACATCAGGAAGAGTAGATATTGAAAAATTCAATGGCAGAAATTTTGAGTTGTGGAAACTCAAAATGGAAGACTTGCTTGTGGATAGAGACCTCTAGGTTGTTGCATCTGGAACTATGCCATAAGGTATGAAACAAGAAGATTGGGATCTTGCAGATAGAAAAGCTAGAGGCTTGATAAGACTTAGTCTGGCCGATTCTATACTCCTGAATGTCCATGAGGAGAAGTCTGCAGCTTCATTATGGAAGAAGCTTGGTGACATTTATCAGAGAATTTCTTTGGTAAATAAGTTATTCCCGAGGAAGAAGGTGCATCTGTTGCAAAACATCTGAACTCGTTTAATATGAGTGTTGCTCAGTTGGCGTATGTGGTGTGAAGATAGAGGAGGAGGATCGCTGCATGATTTTGTTATGTTTGTTACCTAACACTTGGGATCATTTTGTAATGGCTATTGGAAGTACAACAACTAATTTCAAGATGGAAGACGTGGTTGCCTCGTTGTTGTCAGAAGAAATGTGAAGGAAGTCTTTAGAGATGGCCAAAGATTCCCTTGTTGTTCAAGGTAGATCGAAGGAGAAAGGAAAGAAGAAGGACAAGAAGTCCAAATCCAAGTCTGAAGGGAGATCAAAGTCTCTTGGTAAAAATTCCAAGATGAAATGTTGGAACTGTGGGCAGCCTGGTCATATCCAAAAGGATTGTAAGGAGAAGAAGAAAAAGAATAATAACTCTTCAGATAATGACTCTTCTCAGAGTGATGCAGATGCCTTCGTTGCAGCCTTGGCAACTTAGGCATCAGATGGTGTTTGGCTGGTTGACTTAGGTGCATCTTTTCACATGACGTCTCATAAAGAGTGGTTCACTAAGTACGAAAAGTATGATGGTGGAAAGGTGTACCTGGCGAGTGATTCAACACTGGAGATTGTTGGTCATGAAAGAGTCAAAATACAGTTCCCTGACGGAAGAATCAAAGGGATTGGTGATGTACTACACATACCAGGTTTGGCTCGTAACTTACTTTCTGTTAGTAAGATTAATGATGCTGGTGTGGAAGTTTCTTTGTCAAGTAAAGGGTGTAAGATGGCTAGAGGCACAATGTTGTTGGCTAAGGGTGTACGTACTAGCACTTTGTACAAGTTGGATGCACGTCTTGTTCAATGCAACAACGCCTCTGTAAAGTCAAGAAAATTTTCTCCTGTAGAGAAGAAAATTGGCGTTCCTCTAGGTGCAAATGCCTTGGAGGTGAAAATCCCAGTAGAGAAGACCATGTTGTGGCATCATAGACTCAATCACATAGGTGAGAAAGGTTTAAAAACCTTGAAAAATAAAAATCTCGTTAAAGGGCTTGATGATTGTAACCTTGAGTTTGACTTTTGTGAACATTGTATCTATGGGAAGCAACACTATGTCTCATTTTATTCGAGTCCTCATAAATCTTCTGGTGTACTGGATTATGTTCATTCTGATGTTTTTGGTCTAGTGAATGTTCCTTCATTATCGAAGTCTAGATATTATGTTTCTTTTATTGATGACTATTTGAGAAGGGCATTTATATACTTTCTTAAGAGTAAATCAGAAGTGTTCAGTCAGTTTAAAGAATTTAAAACTTTGGTAGAGAATAGAACTGGAAAGAAAAATTAAATGTTTGAGGACGGATACTGGCAGTGAGTTTTGTTCTGTAGATTTTGAAAGGTACTGCAAAGACCATGGGATTAAAAGGTATAAAACTACACCTTATACTCCACAACAGAATGGAGTTGTTGAAAGGTTGAACAATACGTTAATGGAGAGAGCGAGAAGTATGTTGAGAAGTGTTGGTCTGGAGTAGAAGTTCTGGGTTGAGGTTGTGGCTACAACATGTTACTTGGTAAATCGTTCATCTTGTTCTGCTCTTATTGACAAAACACCTTTGGAAGCATGGTCCGATAAGAAGCCCTCTCTGAGACATATTTGTGTCTTTGGTTGTGAGGCATACGCTTATGTGCCAAATGAGAAAAGATCTAGGTTGGAGAACAAGGTTGTTTAATGTATCTTCATTGGCTATGGTGTTGGTGTGAGAGGATAAAAGCTTTGGAATCCTGTTACTGAGAAGGTTTTGTATAGCAGAAGTGTAATATTTCATGAACTAAAGCCTTCAATAGTTGATCCCCAGTTAGAGACAGATAAAAGAGAAAAGAAGAATGATGTAGTTCAAATTCCTCAGACTCCAAAAAAAGAGGAATTACATGGTGTACCTAAAACTGAGGAGAGTTCAAGCAACTCTGAGAATTCTGAAGATGAAGAACCACAACCTCATCTAGTAAGAAGGTCTACACATGAAAAATGACAACCTGATAGGTATGGTTTCTCTATGTTGGATTCAAACTGTGCCTATGCTTGGATTACTAGAATTGATGAGCCTAGGACTATGAAAGAAGCTATTAGTATGTCTAATTCAAATTCTTGGTTGGAAGCCATGAATGAAGAAATGGAATCATTGAAGAAGAATGAAACCTAGGATTTGGTACCTTTTCCTGAAGGGCGAAATCCTGTTGGCTATAAATGGGTATTTAAGAAGAAGGTTGGTCTAGAAGGCAGTGCTGAAAAGTATAAAGCAAGTTTGGTTGCAAAGGGATATTCCCAGGTAGAGGGAATTGATTACGGAGAAATATTTTCCCTTGTAGCTAAGCTGACATCTATCAGATTTTTGTTGTCACTTGTAGCCGCGTATGACTTAGAGATTGAGCATATAGATGTGAAAACAACGTTTCTCCATGGAGAGCTGGAAGAAGAAATTTACATGTCCCAGCCTAAGCATTTTGTTGAAAAAGGTAAAGAAATCCTGGTCTGCAAGTTAAAGAAATCTCTATATGGTTTGAAGCAATCGCCTAGAATGTGGTACCAAAAGCTTGACACCTTTGTGTTGTCTATGGGATTTGTGAGATCAATAAATGATCATTGTGTGTACTATAAATCTAAAAATGATCGTGTGCTTATTATTACCTTGCATGTGGATGATATGTTGTTCATAGGAAATAGTAAGTTTATGATTTTTGATCTTAAATCTTAGTTGTCTGCAAAGTTTGAAATGAAAGAGCTGGGTGTAGCAAGGTATATTCTGGGGATGGAAATAACTAGGGATAGAAAGAGCAAAAAACTTTGGGTAAGTCAGAGTAAGTATGTAAACACTGTTCTGGAGAGATTTGGTATGAATGATTGCAAGAAACTAGTTGTTCCAGTCTTACAAGGAATGAAGCTATCTATTGAAGATTGTCCAAAATCTACTACTGAGATGGAGGACATGACCAGGGTGCCCTATGCAAGTTCCATTGGTAGTTTAATGTATGCGATGGTTTGTACAAGGCCAGACATTGCCCAAGCAGTGGGAGTATTTAGCCGTTTTATGGAAAATCTGGGAAGGACACATTCAGATGCTATGAAAAGAGTGTTTAGATATCTAAGGGGTACTTCAGAATATGCTCTGTGTTACCATGGAAATTTGGTTGGTCCACAGAGAAAACTTAGAATTCATGGATATGTGGATTCTGATTGGGCAGGGGACATTGACATTAGAAGATCCACTAGTGGATACACTTTCATGATGAATGGTGGTGCAATCAGTTGGATGAGCAAACGACAAGTTGTCATCGCTTTGTCCACTACGAAGGCCGAGTACATGGTAGCAACTCACACCTGCGAAAAAGTTGTTTGGCTGAATCATTTGTGTTCTGATATTGGTTTTAATGCAAGTCAAATTACAATTTTTTGTGACAGTCAGAGTGTCATTTGTTTGGCAAAGAACCCTAATTTCCATGCTAGGATGAAGCACATTGATGTGCAGTATCACTTCGTGAGGGATATGGTGGAGGATGGATAGGTCTGTTTAGAAAAGGTGGATACTCTGAAGAATTTTGTTGATGCTTTGACAAAGCCAATGAGCACAAACAAGTTTAGATGGTGTGCAAGTTGGATGGGCCTTGGGTCCTATGATCGTCAATAAATTTGAAGTCTGGAGGAAGCCAGTAAGTCTTTGTCAAGTGGGAGCTTGTTGGAAAATGTGCCTCAATTTATTGTCTTGGACCTTTGTTAAAGGCTTGATGAATTTATGCTTTTATCACTACACCGCGGAGTTCTCATGTGGTCATCTTGGTCTTTGGTTGTTGAGACTTTGTCTGGTCGGCAAGACTCCAACGGGTGTTACAGCGATGGGCTGATGAGCTTGGAGTTGGCAGAATGTTATGTCAATTTGCCTTAGCTTCATCAGTGGAATGTTCGCTTTTCGGTGGGAGGCAATGCAGTGCCTCGCCAATATGACAACACCTACATCTACGACTGCAATTGTTTTTAATCAAATGGTGCTCATTCTATTCCGTGCCCTTTTGAGGCTAGTATCGACAGGACTTTGTGAGTCAGGCGGAATCGCCTGAGCGGTTGTGATTAGTGGTGATCGCTTGTCACGTACCTCGCATGGTGGGTCCCGAGTTATTACTGCAGGGTGTTGCTGGCTCTGGACACGTGTCAACATTTCAGAGAAATTTATTGGAATATTGCAGATGTGGTTTTAGATTCATCGAAAGAGAAATAGCAGCGTACACATGTCATGGTGGGCCCCGACTATGACGATGGTTGAAGTTGGCAGTTTACCACCATACCTCAGAGTTTGAAGGTATGGTTAGTGGTAGAGCAATATTTGGAGCCTGGGGGTAGTTGATCAATCCTTTTTCGGTCAAGCAATAGACGAATGGAATATCGACATGTGGCACATTTTCATTGGTTGTTTTTGCATCACTGTTGCAAAAACAACATTTATTGGCTGAAATCTTGATTGGTGAAAAGCGATATATCATGCATTTAGTATGAGATCATTTTGGTGGATGTCAGAGCCCGATTTAGGTAATTTTCAGGCAAACAAAATTAATTGTTGGGGGTGGCTCAATGCACGATTTCAAGACGATCTGATTTGAGATTGATTTGGCGTGTCGATGAATGATGTAAATTAAATGCACCCTAATTGGTTGTTGAATATGAGAGCTTTGTAACAGTGCGAAGAAGTCGGTCTGTTGCGGTGAGCTAATATCAGAGAGAGAGAAATCTGTTAACTTTGCAGGTAAGCTTTTACTGTAATATAAAGTGATTTGCTCTTGGTCTGGTGAGTTTTTTCCCATAAGGGTTTTCCCACGTAAATCTAGTGTTATCTATGTGTATGTGTTTTTCTAATTTCTTGTTATGTTGTGTTTGTTCATCTTAGAAGTTTAAAAGTCGGTTTTTTGTACTTCTTTGTGGTTTTAGCGTTAGGAAAGTGTTTTTGCACTGTTGCTTTTCCTTTCAAATCCTACCTCTATTGCAACTCCCTTGAAAAACCTAAATTCCTCACAAATTTAAGTTCTTAAGACTCAAGAGCATCTCCTCTACCAACCATTTTATCAACTCCACCTATATATTTTATATAGAGGAACCTTCAAGTATCTTAGAGGATAAACCAACAGTAGAATCTTCAAGAAGTATCATTTCTCAACTCATAGGATTAGATGAAGTTTCATGTGGAAAATTTGATTGGACAGGTTATTTATAGTTGTAGACACCTTTTCACCTCTAAATGCAACACCTAGTCTTCATTGTTCAATCATAATTAGGAATGTACATCTATAGGTGGATTTTTAAACATTGTAACTAGATTCTCATTTACTTTTATAACACCTATGATTGTTCTAAGAGACCTTTGAATGTCCTAAGAGATTAATGACGGTCCTAAGAGACCTATGACAATTCTAAGAGACTTATGATAGTCCTAAGAGACTTATGGCCTCCTATATCTCCATGGCCTACTATTGTTTAATAATTTAGTTGAGATAAGCAATGAATAAGTTTGAGAATAATAAATACATAAAATTTAAGTATTGACCTAGTAAAAACCCATTACTAGTTTACCTTTTTTCCACGTTGATGTTATAATTCTCAAGAAATATTTAATACATATAGGTAACTAGGTCATCACAATAATCAACTTTTTATTCAACATGAAAATTATATTTTCTAAGTGTACTCAAAAAATCCAATCAAACCTACATCTTTGATAAAAACAAGTGAAGAAATGCTCATTTGTATATATAAGGACACCCTATGACAATAAACATGCATTAGTATTGAGACTATGATAAATTTAGAGAATCATAACCATGCCTTGATCTTGACTCATGTGTACATTTATTCACTTTAATCATGGGTTAATATGACTTTCCCATGGTTTTTATAAGTGTTTTAGCATGTGATATTCTGATGGTAGCAATTTGGGCTCATTTAGGATTAGTTTGAGATTTGTGTATGAAATTTATTTTCTCTATTGTACCATGATGAAACTAATGTCTATGTCTTATTCATGATACATATAGAATTCATCATGAAGCCAAGGAAATGGATAAATACTCTAACATCAGACAAGCGTGAAGTTAAGAATGTGAAGAAAAGAGAAGGAATGATGCTTACTTTGTGAAAGTAAGAAATTGAACACCATAGAAGAAGACATATCATCATTTCCAATTGAACACGAACATGAATCATCCACTGAAGGCATGAGAGAAAAGAATTTGGAGAAACAAAGACAATAAATGCAAAACCTTCATGCAACGAGGAAATTGAATCATGAAGTTGAAGGTACATCATCTTTCCCATCTCAAGTTGAAGGTACATCATCTTTCCCATATCAAGTTCAAGGTACGTCATCTTTCACATCTCAAGTTGGAGGCACACCATCTTTCACATCTCAAGTTGGAGGAACACTATCTTTCTCATCTCAAGTTGAAAGGATACCATATTTCCCATCTCAAGTTGAAGGTACGTCATCTTTCCCATTTCAAGTTGAAATTCCAAATATTGAGGAAATTTTACCATTGAGAACACCTCCTAGAATTTTATATAGAAAGCCAAAATTTTAATTTATATTGATGAGAATGTTTTGAAACTAATGGTTGATAAGATTCCCAAGTGTACTTGTCGAAGATATTCCAATAAGATATGGACATTATTTTTAAAGAAATTATTTAATGAAATTTGAAAATTTCAATTATTTGTTGAAATGATGAGAAATCTAAAATTTAGGCCCATAATGATGATTCTTGGCTAAATAATATCATATCCTTCAAGTGAAAAATATATTGTAAAGAATCTAATGAGTGCATATAAAATTATGGGTTCCACCTCACGCACTAAAGATAGTAATGTTACATGGCGTGTCATTACATCAACTATAGTAAGCAGTAAAACAAAAAAAGTTTGCCTTATTAGAAAGAAAACTCAAGCACTAAAAATAAGTAGAAAAACTCTAATGAGAGTTGTTGGAAGGCACAAAAGAGTTGGGGACCCAAATAGAAATGAATTGTGGGCAATCTCTACTAGAATCCCACATAAAGATAAAATTATTGTTCAAGCCTTGAGATCTTCAATTGAATAAATTTGGAAAATAATTTGAGGGTATCTCTTAATCAAAGAGATACTGTAAAAACTAGAATTGGTTATCAAAACCATAAGACACATCTAGATCATTTTTTGGATATGACTCAAACATAATTTTTCTCCAAATTCTTAGAGATGTATCCTCAAATCAAAATTAGTCAAAGGTATTTTAAAATGGATTTTTTTTTTCTATGTCAAAATAAATCACGCATGCACAACTTGTTATTGTAGAGTACATATTGAGTTTTCTAATCATTATGATGTTTATTGACATATATGTGTAGGTTTGCATAATAACTAGGTGTTGTAGCAGTGTATGATAAAGGTTCCACCTAGATCTTCAAAAGATTTTATTTCAGCCATTTTATGTGAAAGAGTGGAAGGTCAACCACTGTACAAGAAATCATGCTTGGATGAAACATGTGATCATTGTTGTGTCTTGCAATATTTGTCAATTTGTGTACATATGAAGAATACACGTGCAATTGGAAATAAAAAAGGAAGTTTTGGCAAATGTAAGTCAATGGCATTTACTATAAAAGATGGTAAAGAAGCAAAAAGGTGTGAATTGGTGAGTGAAAATATAGCAGTGTATGTTATGTCTATTTTTTGAGAGAATGTAGTGTATGAGTATTCAGGGCATACCCATAGAGCTTGATGGTTGGACTTGCAATTCAGGTATGCAAGGACATAATTCCATTTAGTACCATCATTTTGGTTTTAGACTTTGTAGATAACTATACACTATAGCCACAAAATGAGGTACAATCATAATATTACAACTCCACTTAGTTTCTATATTTGTGCATATATCATTCAAAAATGAAATCTAACACTTGGATCTTATAGATTAAGCATAAAATTGAGAGAAACAGTAAAGATTTGGCAAATCTGAGAAGGTCTAGAATTTGTGCACCAATCACAAAATGTTGGTTTTGCAAGCCTATCAAGGACTCATTCACCCATGGGCTAATGGGTCCACGTCTCCTTTTTTGGAAAATCAGAAACTGAGATCTAAGTCTTGGATCTGCACTTCCTTCTTGCACTTCTAAACCTTCGCTCTTGGATCTGCACCTATGATAAATCCACAAAACAAAATTGTTGTTTTTGGGGTGGATAGGGGTTTGCCTCGGTCAAACCCCAAGTTTAGTAATTAAAACTTGATGAAAAATACATATCTGAAACATGAAATTATGTACAAACCCTAATCTTAAGTGTTTCTAAGATTAATAAGAGCTAAAATGTAAAGAAACACTATTCAAGTGTGTTAGAGTAGGATCCCTAAATGAAATAATGAATAATGGTGAAGACCTACTATGGGAGATGTCAAATCACCCTAATAGATCACAAATCTAAATATACCTTCCTTTAGGAAAAAAATAGAATGATAATAGAAGATGGAATCAATTAGGAAACAAGTCATTAGGCTTGGTTGAATGGCTTGGTCTATCTCCCAAAACCTAGAATCCATCATGATCCTCCATAGGCATCTATCATCAACCTTTGACAATGCTTGATCTTGTTGACAAAATTAGCTTGAAGACCTGCAAAAAAAAAAGAATGTTGCTCCAAGACTTCAAATTTGAATGCTTGATTAACTTCTTCTTGCTCTTGAGTGTAAATCCTTGCGATCTCATGTGAATCTCTCTCTTGTCTAGTGAAAAATGATTGAAAGACTTAGCTTTATAGGCTTCCTTTCTAATTTCCCATTTATTAAATCCCGAAAGCCGACACTTAAAATTTGAATTTAGGACCTTGAAATACCACCAAAAACATATTTTAATTTGAGTTTATGAACTTAAAGGGGACCCATTCGCCCATGGGTGAATGGGTCCTAACCTAAATTCTGAAGACTTAGATTATGTCAGGGCATTAAATCAATTAATAGCATTTATTCAATGTGGGTTATATTGTCGAGAAATAATTAAAATAGGAATTGGGATGCATAATAAAGGGTATTAGGAGTCTATTAATGAGGTTTAAAAATGCATAAATGCAAGATCACTAAAATAGGTCCAAACTAGGTGTGAAATTGTACTTTTACTTAAAAAGGAGTACAATTTTCTACACTACAATACTTTCTAGCTAATCCCAAATTTCTTTAGCAGTTTTCAAATCCATAACTTTCACTAATTTAGAATTTTCAAAACTATTAAAAGAACAAAACTTGCTTTACCATTTATTTTATAGGCCTTGATCTCATCACTTGTGCTCCCTATCTATTTTGAGGTATAGTGTAAGTAGTCTTTGTAGAGTCTAAGCTAGTGTCTTGTAAAATTGGTAGAAACCACACAATTCAGAGGAATGACTAGTTGAACAGTCCACTCAATATTGTAGACTTCATTAAATCGTCAACCAAGGTTTGTAAACTTGTGATGGTGCTACACTATATGTGCCTTCAGAGACCCGAGGTTACATAGGTTATCCTATTCAAGGTATTCTACTTGTTGGAAAATCAAAATTGCACAAAAGTGAAAGAAATAAACTATCGCTAATGACTATGGGTGCCTACAACATAACCTGTAGTTGAACTATTATTTAACAAATAATTACTTAAACTAACTCAAAACTACTCAAACTGGTAACTAAACTTATTCTAACCTTTGGAGTACTACAAATCATTTAAATGTATTCATGCACATAAACAATCATTATTGACATTTACAATATGAAAATCTATTCTAGCTTACATGTAATTTATAAAGGAATGAGTAACAAAAATAAAACAACTATAAATGTAGCGAAGAACAGTTACCTTGAGTGGCCTGCTCAAGTGGTTGTCTTCACTTAACTAAAACCAAATCTAAATCTCAGATTCTACACATCCATATGAAATTGAACTTCATTCATTACGCATTCCAAAATATTACCTAAAATATTCCTCGTAGATCTTATTCAAGGAAATCATTTCTAAATAATCAACATGTATGTAGATGATAACTGAAAACTAAAATAACTAATAACAAAATATTGAATCAACCACTATCTAAGGACTCAACCACCAACTATATACAAGCATGAGAGAGTTTATTCTAAACACAAATCCTAATTTAAATCATTAACTACAAGTCCCCAAATAACAGAGTAGATGGTTAAGATTGAATTTTTCAAACAACAACTGAAAAGAGACAAGAGTTCTAATAGAATTAAAACTCTACAAAAATAGATCTGCATGTAAAACACACAAACAATCATTCAAAAAACTACTGAAAAGAGATAAGAGTTCTAATAGAATTAAAACTCTGCAAAATAGATCTGCATGTAAAACACACAAATAGTCATCCAAAATCCTATCAACAAAAAAATTATTCTTCTTTAGCACCTTATTAACTACCATAATGATGCATGACTAACTCCATCAGATGTCTCCACATGGTAGCTATTTCATTCAACTATATCTGACACTTCCCCTATTTTGTTGTCCAAGTCCTTTTGTTGCAGGCTACAGTGTCTTCTTGGGTTGCAAGAGGTTAATCCAAAAAACATATACACAAAGTTAACTATCATGATTAAACATAGAATTCCAACCACATTTCATACAACTCACATATAAACCATGCAATGCTACTATATCATAACCATATTTTCATTACTATAATTTAGGTCCAAGATTGTATAATAAGCATTAAAAGGTAGCATATCATAGGAGTATGTCTGAAAGGATTTTCTAATAATTTCTGAAAGCATGAGGTCCATAACAACATCAACTCCCTTGATATGCTTTAAATAGAAACCTGTTTAAGTTGCAAGTCTTCTCATTTTGTTGATCCCAACTTTCTCACACTCCTCACCCTTTTCCTCGGTCTAATGTGGAATTGGATAAAGTAGCATAGGTGGGTGAAATGTTAGTGGTACCTAGTGAAGTCCTATGTTATCAATAACTTTCATGTATCTATGTACCCTCTCAATCATGGTAGTAAAATTATATAATGAATGAGGTTCCTTTCTCTGCAATTCTGGAGTCAAGTTGTTCCATTTATTCTGTATATATCTGTAACATTTCTGACCCAATCCCACATCTAATGTTTGCATTCTCTTATAATCCTATGTTCTTAGTTTCATAATCTTCCTTCCTACACCTTTATGAGCTAGGAGTTTCAACCATTCATCTATATGTGCGTCAGGGTCTTTAGACCCTTTTCTAATTGGGAGAGCAACTGATTTCTCCATCTCCTCATATTATTCCATTATTTATCCCCTGAATTGTCCATTCCTTTAATAAGATGCTAGTACCCTTACCTGGAGATCCCCTACAAACATTAGAGGATTCCACTCTTTCTTCCAAACACCACATAGTTATGCAAATAGTATTCACATTGTTGATCATGCTCTTTTGGTGTAGAATAAACAAAAACATTAAGAAACTCAAATTCCCTACTCATCCCAACTAATTGGTTACTGATTAGCCTAAACTAAAAACTCAAAAAAAAATCTTACAAAAATAGTGCATATGTTCTTGTTGGAGGTCTGCATCTTATAGTTTGGGAAGCTTTATCTACCACTTCTTCCATTCTGACTACTAATTTCCTTAGCTCAATCTCTTTTCCTTCCACCACTTTGGCATGTTTTTCAATCAAAGTTTCTTTTTCTTTCCTCCACTTTTCTTTTTCTTGTGAGAACTCACCAGTCACCTTCCATAACTAATAACCAAGAGACAAAGTTGTATGGTGAATTGGAGTTTTTATGGGAGGAGGTTTTTGATTTTCTACTGCAAGTTCTCCATCCTCTTTTTTGGTAATGGCCAATTGTGCCAATAGGTCAAGCTTTGCACCATGGCCATATGTATGCAACTTCTCTTCTAACTATTGTATTTTTGTTTCACTTTCTTTGTCTCTCTTTTCATAACTTTGCATTTGTTCTTCTAGATGATTATTTTTTTCCAGAGCTTCCTGAAGCTCTTTCCTAACATTTCTATCTTCTATAAACATTTCCTCTGTTTCCAAAAGTTTTTCATTACAATCCCCAGCAATGGAGCCAAAAATGTAGAGTCTAAACTAGTGTCTTGTAAACTTGGTAGAAACCACACAATTCAGAAGAATGACAAGTTGAACAGTCCACTCAACATTGCAAAGACTTCATTAAATTTTCAACCAAGGTTTGTAAACTTGTGATGGTGTTTCACTATATGTTCCTTCAAAGACCTGAGGTTACCTAGGTTATCCTATTCAAGGTATTCTACTTGCTGGAAAATCAGAATTGTATAACAGTGAAAGAAGTAAACTATTGCTAATGGCTACGAGTGCCTACAACATAACCTATAGTTGAACTATTGTTTAACAAATAATTACTGAAACTAACTCAAAACTACTCAAACTAGTAACTGAACGTATTCTAACCTCCGGAGTACTACAAATCATTTAAATGTATTCATGCACATGAACAATCATTATTCAGATTTACAATATGAAAATCTATTATAGCTTACATGCAATTTATAAATCAATTATTAACATAAATAATTACTAACAAAAATAAAATAGCTATAAATGTAGTAAAGAATAGTTACCTTGAGTGGCATGCTCAAGTGGGTGTCTTCACTTAACTAAAACAAAATCTAAATCTCAGATTTTATGCATCCATATGAAATTGAACTTCATTCATTATGAATTCCAAAAGATTACATAAAATATTCCTCACAGATTGTATTCAAGGAAATCATTTCTAAATAATCAACATGTTCGTAGATGATAACTAAAAACTGAGAAATAACTGATAAAAAAATACCAAATCAACCACTATCTAAGGATTGAACCACCAGCTATATACAAGCACAAGAGAGTTTATTCTAAGCACAAATCCTAACTGAAATCATCAACTACAACTCCCTAGATATCAGAGTATATAGTTAATATTGAATTGTTCAAACTGCAACTAAAGAGAGACAAGAGTTCTAATAGAATTAAAACTCTACAAAACAGATATGCATGTAAAACACACAAACAATCATCCAGAATCCTATCAACAAAAGAATTCTTCTTCAACGTCTTATTAACTACCATAATGATGCACGACTAACTCCATCAAGTGTCTCCACATAGTAGTTATTGCATTCAACTTGATCTGACACTTCCCCTATTTCATTGTCCAAGTCCTCCTTTTGTTGTGGTCTACAACTTCTAGTTGTTGCGGGCTTCAATGTCTTATTGGGCTAGAAGAGGTTAACCCACAAAACATATACACAAAGCTAACTATCATGATTAAAGACATAATTCCAACCATATTTCATACATACTCACATATAAACCATGAATGCTACTATATCATAACCATATTTTCATTATTATAATTTAGGTCCAAGGTTGTATAATAAGCATTAAAAAGTAGCATATCATAGGAGTATGTATGAAAGGATTGTCTGATAATGTCTAAAAGAATGCATATAAATAATAGAAAATAGACAAATAAGTAGACTCATTAGTCTTCACTACTTGCAAAACATCATATCCAAGGTAAACCAAAGAGCCTTCCATCTTCACTTTTCAAAATGTGTAGTCTATGCCATCAAACATGGGGATCTCCTTCTTGTTTTCCATCCTAGATCTACCTCAAGCTATTAATATTTTCTGCCTTTATCTAATACCAATTGTTGAATGAACAAGACAACTGAGAGGGTGGGTGAATCAGTTGTATCTTATCAATACATCAAAACCCTCAATAGGAAACAGTTCCACATGTATTCATTGAACCCCTAATCTGTTATAATGTTTAAACATGAAATGCAGATAACAAAAACTTAATCAACTCAACACCATGCACAAGATAATACCAAATTTACGTGGAAAACCCAACATGGGAAAAACTATGGTGAGGATAATATCACAATATAAGTAATTGCAAAACTAATACTATGTGCAACTGAAATTCCTAGTCTAAGTTTGTGAAATGAAATGAATGCAAAACAAGGAGCTACACTAAAACACCTCAAGATTGGCTTAGTTGAATTCAAAAAAAAAAAACAAGAAAATGATACCTTTTACCTTGCTTGAATTGTTGAGTTGGTTGGCCCTTTTGATGGTCGATTTGTGTGCTCCTTGACTTACAAAATGGCTTAAATCCTAGTGAAAAATAAAGCTAAGATGATGGAGAATGCATTGGTGGATTTGGGTAGTTGATTAGATGCAAGATGATGGCTCTAAGTGTCTGCAACAATGGAAGTATGCTTGAGTATGTGTGAGTGCATGAATTTTTTTGGCTAAGTATTTTCTTGATTGAATGCTTGTGTGTGATTAGCCAAAATGAGGCAAAATTCACCATATTTGGTGGAAGTGCCTCCAAATGAATGGAGGGTTGAGATTCATCCAAGGTGGAGAAGATCAATGGCTAGGGTGAGTTGAGAACTCATAAGCCATCTCATGCAAACATGTGTCAGGTGAGGTGGACAAAAGGGGATAAAGTGGAGGTGAGGTGGAAGTACTAGGAAGTACCTTGGGAATGGACAAGATCTCCTCATAAAGGAGGTCTTTGTCCAAATGTACCTTGAGAGGACAAGTGAGGAATTAAAAATTCCTCACAAATCCTCATGGGGATGAGAAAAGGAATAAAAAATTCCTTAAAATGCATGGGGGGAATAAATGTGAATTTTAAATTCACATGGGGAAGAGGATGGCTTCTCCAAAAGGAGAAATCATTTAATAATAGTTGACTAAGGACACATGTCATAAATGGCATGAGGATTAGGTTAGCTTAATTTAGCGATTAAGGTTGTGCAAATGCAATATTAGATGGGCTAATGAAGGATTAGAGGCAAGTGGCCAATTATGGAGGATGTGACCCTAATGATGATTAGGGATGTGCACACCCTAATCATAGATTAATTATGTTAATCTGGATTAGAAGGGATTATGGAGGATATTGACATGGAGAGAGAGAAAAAGATGAATTAAAAATTGATTTAATTCATTTAGATAAAGTGACTAAATTAAAAAAATTAACCTTTTATTTAATTTAGAGAGGAATGAGGTAAGGTATTTAACTGATTAATCAAATACCTTAAGAGACTTTAGGTTAAGATAAAATATTAACTAAATAATGAATTATTTAGTTAATATGGCTTAGGGATGTGGGATAGAGGAATGCAAGGGTGAATTTGACCATACGGGAGTGGTCAAATTTAGGTGTCTACATTTTTCCCCTCTTCGAAATACTGATAGAATAGTAGTGTTTCAAAGAAAAAGGAAGTGCAAATGACTCAATAGAAGAAAAGAATATTGGATGATGGCTCGGTATCACAAGAAAATGGATAGGAAGGAAGAATGGAGGAATATGGTAGGGTATGCCCCCTCGAGAGGGCGGATGGGGAAGAAAAGGGGTGTCAGACGACTTCTCGATATGAAGAAACGAAGGGGACCATGCAGTAGAGCACAAAAAACCATAAAGAATGGCTTTTGAACAAAGGAAAATGAGCATATGGGTTGCAAATGGCAGCCCTCGAAAGAAAAGGGGGAAATGAATTAAAAAAGGTAAATTAAAGGGTAAAAATTACCCAAAATTAAAAGGCTAAATACGGGAAAAAATGAAAATTATAAATAGTAAATTTGAAAATTTACTATTCACCTCATTTTCATTTGCACACTTATCATTCCATGATTGGATGAGGGAGAGAGAGTGACAGTGAGTGTTGACGAGATGAGTGACGTGGAGGGTGACGATGAGCTGATCCAACAGGGAGATGAGGTGCGCGCATATTACTACGAGCGAGCGGTACCCCACTAGGTAGGACTCGAATCTTTGCTTCATGACTTGATTTTGATTTTTAAGCACATGGTTTAATTTATGGTTGGGTAGCTAGGGAAAAAGCATTCACCATGGAAGGGTGGATTCACCCTTCAGGCGTAATGCATTCGCCCATCCAACGAATTGGCGAGGGAAGGGGCAGGTGCGCATACCGCAGGGGTGGATACGCTAGGAGAGGGGTGATTGTGAAATCACCTCTCTCCAAAAAGGGTGAACCTACACATGTAGGGTTAGATGGGTAAAGGGGCTAGGCGATTGCGTAATCGCCAAAAATAGAAAAGGGCAAGTGTGAAAATACATAGGGGCGAATAAGCCCCAGATAGGCGATTGTGAAATCACCTTTCGGGAGAAAGGGAAAACATGAATCTTTCCATAGGGAAGAAAGGTGAATGCGAATTCACCACTCTAGGGGAAAAAGACTACAGGGGTGAGTGCGCACTCACCCATGGGGAAAAGGGGCGAACGCGAGTTCACCTTTGGGATACAAAGGGTGAATTTGTGCCTGAATGGGAAAGGGGTGGGTGTGCTTGTAAAATAGGTGAGCCTATGAGAAGGAACCATAGGGGTGAATGCGTGAGCTTGACAGGCGAACACGCTAGAAAAGGGAATAGGTGAACCCACCTTACATAGAGGAAGACTCGCCAGATCGAGGCAGGGATGAAAGAGAGAAGGATAGGAATTAAATTTTAGTAAATCTGACAGAATGGTTGGCATGGATGCAGAGTTTTGAGACTCTGAGGAAGAGGGAGAGACACTCGACCATACTTGAGGTGACCCAGGAGGCTATGTCTATGGATGACTATTCAACATTGGAGTAGTTAGGGCTATTGCATATGTTGGGATATCCCAACATTAGGGTGCACCGACCATTATTTACAACATTGATGGAGTGGTGGAGCTTCGAGACTTCGAAATTCCATCTCCAGACAAGGGAGATGACAGTGACATTGGAGGACGTATGGCAGATTCTGAGGCTGTCGATTTGTGGACACTTGGCTAGTGGGATGCCTACCCATCTAGTGGAGAGGAGCCTACAGGCGGTGTTCAGATATGTAGACCTTCTCATCTGAGGGAAGGAGCTCGATATTGATGCTTTCCTGGGAGTAGTGCAAGCATCACTACCTTTGTATCTATGTGGACTCATCAACGTGATCCTTTTTCCTGATAGGAGTGGTTGATTTTTTAGCCTCAAGATGATTGAGTTTGTCAAACATATAGTGGAGAGGAGATGGTGTGTTTGCATGGGGGTCATGTGTATTGGCCTAGCTATATCAAGACATCCACATGGTGTGCTATAGGCAGGTGCTCAAGATGACACATGTGACATTGCTTCAAGTGTGGGCCTAGGAGCACATTCAGGTAGCACGACCAAAAATTTTGATTGTTGGAGCCGGGGATGAGACTATGCTAGTGGCTTATTGGTGGGGTTCAGAGTATGTATGGAGGCTACATTACCAGGAGGTAGGGAGCCTGGAGTGGTGGCAACAGTTGATGGATGGGTTGGTGGATGGGGACATTATTTGGATGCCCTATATGGGGCGATGTTTTAAGGGATGGTGAGAGGATGACAGGCTATGGAGGGGCTATTTGTTTTCCAGATGCTATTTGGTAGGCAGAGATCCATTTATCATTGAGTTGCACAGGCCGGATAGTGTCACTCGCTATTATGGGCTACAATAGGACATTCCTCCATAGCCATAGATATTCTGGAGGATCGGCAGGGAGTTGAGGTTGCTTTGGGGACAAAGGCTGATGACAGAGTATGCTCGATAGATGTGGGAGGCATTCCCAATTACTATATGGTCATGGAGGGGAGGGATAGAGGATGCAAGCACAATAGTGTGATACTCATCAAGTTGGGCCCAACATAGGTCTAGGAGGATTACTACGGTGCTATTGATCGTACCAGCTATGGGTTTTGGTTATGAGGTGGCGGAGTAGCTGAGGTCGTGGAGGAGGAGAGATGGGAGACATAGGGGTGAGGGTGAGGGTGAGGTGAGATAGGAGGAGGTCATGGAAGATGTGGAGATGGAGTAGGCAGGGAGAGGAGAGCAAGCCATGGAGGTAGATGCACCTAGAGTGGATGAGCGGGCCTTAGTGCCATATCAGGCACCATCTCCAGAGGATCCACTAGTTTTGTTGAGAGGAGCCCTAAACAGAATGCACATTGCAGGGCACACATTGAGAAATTCAGAGGTTAATAGGAATCATCTATAGATAGAGGTGGAGAGACTACAGGGGGAGGTGCAGTAGCTACAGGAGGTCATTGAGATGATGCAGGAGGATAGGGATACTAAGTTTGTTTGAGTGGCGAAGGAGGTGGGAGAGTGGATACAGGGGATGTAGAGGGAGAGGATAGAGCTTGAGGAGGAGATGGATGACCTACAAAGGTAGTTGGAGGAGGCACGGGGGGAGGGAGGAGGCTCAGGAGAGGGCAGAGTGTGTAGAGGCTATCATTGGAGAGGTGGGGGCACTACTGGAGAGATCAGAGGTAGTTGAGGCTCAGGTACAAAGCCTACAAGGTGAGAGGGATGAGGAAGTTAGGAGGATGGGGTAGATGGAGGTGCAGGTAGAGCAGATGAGACTAGCACACGAGGCCTGGGAGCAGGAGAGGCAAAAGATCACCCAGTTGAGGGACATGTATCTCCTGGAGAGGGATATGGCCAGGGCACATGCAGTAGGAGAGGTTGATGCTAGGACTGAGGTGGGGTACTATATGCTCGCATACTATCAGGCCATCCTAGATCCGTCATAGAGGGCACCTCCCTACATCAGTGCAGCCTCGCAGAGGCCCACTAGACCCTCACATTCAGGTGCCACCCATACCTACAAATATAGCGATTATTGAGAGACATTCCCCACAGTTGAGGTTCAAGATTAGACTCCCCATAGGGATTAGATGTAGGGAGCAACAAGTAGAGGGATTGGATAGGGATAGGCTTCCAATTTTTGACAGGCGCAGGGTGGATGTTTGGTACCTACAGGCAGAGACTACATATATTCTTTTGCATAGATTGAGCAGATTGATTCATTGATTCATTCTTTCTTTATTATTTATTGATTCATAACACCATGATGTGTCAGATGTAGTCATTTTCATTTTATTAGCTCCCTACACTCGTACCTTTATTTGATGGACCTTTATGGATGTTTATGGACATGGAATTCTTATTATGAACTATATGGACTTTTGATGGACTTTATGATCTTTTATTATGAACCTTGGATGGACTTGTGATGGACATTATATTTTTGATATATATACATATGCTATGTGATGGACATTGACGATGCTATGTGATTATTATGTGATGTTGCGGATATTTATTATGCTCATGTGGATGATTATGATTATGATATTTTCATGTGATTATTATGGTTTATTCCTATTATGTATGTAGATGCTATGTATGTAATGCATATGTCTAACATTTTTTTGGATGCAGGATGTGATATGACATTATTTATGATTTTGTGATGTATGCTATGGACATGCTACTAATGGTTTGTGATGCAGATGGCGATGTGATTGTGATTTATGGTGCATGAATATGGAATATGATATGATGATTTGTGTTGTATGGATGACGAATGATGTATGGATTATGAATAATGTATGGATGATTTCATTGTAATGATTAATTGCGTATATATGATGTGATTTGAAAATGTGTAATGGATGCACTATGCATATGTAATCATGTTATGGATGGATGTGATAAATCGAATGTAATGCAATGTATGTAGTAAAATGAACTAATATGTTTAGAATAGAAACTCTAAACAACGTAAAATGATAATGAAAATGGATTTAAGATGCTTAAAATAACAAATCTATATTAATCTAAACAACTTAAGATGATAATGAAAATGATAATGCAATGAAATGAAATGAACTTAAGATGCTTAGAATAAAAAATCTATATTAATCTAAACAACTTAAGATGATAATGAAAATGGTAAGGCAATGGAAATGATATGGAATGAAAGGAACTTAAGATGCTTAGAATAACAAATCAATATTAATCTAAACAACTTAAGATGATAATGAAAATGATAATGCAATGGAAATGATATGGAATGAAATGAACTTAAGATGCTTAGAATAACAAATCTATATTAATCTAAACAAATTTAAATTCTAATGAAAATGATAATGCAATGGAAATGATATGAAAATGAAATGAACCTAATGACAAAAATGAAAATGCAATAATTAATGGATCAATGTCATAGTTAGTGAAATGAACCTAGATGCTAGTGAACATGCATAGTAAGATAAATTATGATGGGTGTAATAGTGCACATGTCAAAACCATAGGAACCCTCATAGGAAGAATAGGTGGGGGGAATAACATTTGCACAACCAAAAATCACTAATATTAGGCTAGAGGAATAATTGGATGGGGATGAATACAATGCAAGGGGATGATAAATGAAATGCAAATTTAATGCCATTTTTCCATATTAGGAGCACTAAATTTCTCTATAGCATAGGACACAATAAGCTAGGGTATGAAGAACCAAGGCCGGCTAGTGTCAAATGTGTAAGACAAACAAAGAAAACAAGAAGGTTATTCCTGGTCGGGCATGATGTTGGAATAACCACAAGCACAAAGGATGCCCCAGCATAATAAAAGACCATAGGGATCTTGGTAGGTACTATGCAAGACAACTAGGAAGACAAGATCACACCAAAAATTAAGATATGTGCACCATGATATGATGGATCGTGGAAACCTTGACAAAGTAGAATAGGGAGCTCAAATGATAAAAAAAATGCAAGAGCACCAAAAGATGACAATAAATTTCAAATATCCTTTAACATAGGACCAATAGGTGGATGGGATTGATGCAGTCTGATTTGAAGAAGGATACATCTTGTTAAGACCAAAGATGGAGGGTAGATCAAATGATCGACATGACTCAGGACACACAAAACCGATAGAACCTCACGGTGCCAATGGATTTTGTTTTTAGGAACTAGCTAGATACAGACACACTTGACAAAATGACATAGAACCAAGACATGCCCTAAGGATAGACCTAGGGTCTTGGGGGCACATTGATTGATGGCCTTGCCTACGTGAAATCACAAAGACCTCATAGTTCGATAAAACACTAACGACTAAACATGGATAAAATTGAAAAGAGGACAATAGAGACTCTGATGGATGACAAAGACAAACATGAAAGGATGGAAAAAAGCCTCAGGGGCTGATCAAATGATTAGCCTTGCCTATGTGAAAGTGTAGAGGCATCGTAGCTCGACAAAATGGATGAAAGAAAATATGGGACCTAATGATGACCGACACGATGGAAGGACCTAAATGAGGATGCGAGATTGAAAAACGACACCAGGATACATGTGACAGAAAGCTCAAAATTTGGGATCGAAGCTTAGGATCTTGTATAGAAAATCAAAACATCCAATGTTTAATCAAAATATACCAAGCAAAGGATAATAGGATGTCGTTGAGGAGGTGGGTATGATAGGATGTGAGGATAGGATATGCAGATAGGACGGATGGGAGCTTAAAGGAAAATAGGATGCAAGGTAGATAATGGTTAACCCCTCTATGAATGGCTCCAGTTGCTAGGTTTTCACCAATCACATTTATCCAAGGCACCACCAAGGGTGGTTTTCACCATAGGACGCATTATTTCTCTTTACTATTTTTTGGATTTTTGACTTGTTTTTTACTTTTTTGGTATTTTTCAAGGTAGGATAACCCATCTGACCTAGGTTTAAAAAAAAATTCAGGTGCATGATATTAATGGGTTCTTCCAAGGGCTCCCCCTCAAGTGTCGAAAGCCTATATTCCCCAAAACCGTATTTTGCAGTGACTACCTAAGGACCCAACCAATTAGCTTCAAACTTGCCTTTCTTTTCTCGATCGTATTGGGTACGTTGATTTTCTTTCAGGACTAGATCACCAATGTTGAATTGGTGGGGACAAACCTTCTTGTTATAACTCCTTTTGAGCTGATGTTGATAAGCTTGTAGATGATTATAGGCCTTGATGTGTTTCTCATTCAGGAGTTCAAGCTGGCTTAATCGTGCGACCCGAGCATCTTCATCAATGATTAAATTATTTAGAGAGATACGAAGTGATGAGATCTGAACTTCAATCAACAAGATGGCATCGGTGCCGTAAATGAGAGAATATGGTGTAGCACCAGTGGGGGTGCGATGGATGTGTGATATGCCCAAAGGGTTGGATTAAGTTGGAGGTGCCGATCTCGACCAGTGTTGTTGACAACCTTTTTGAGGATTTAATAAGGGTCTTGTTGGTAACTTCAGCTTGTCCATTACCGTGAGGGTAATAGGGAGTTGGCCAATGATGCTAGATGTTATAGGTTTCACAAAGGTGTTTCATGTACTAGTTTTTGAAGGGCATTCCATTATCGGTAATGATAGTGAAGGGGATACCATATCTACAGAGGATATCATAGAGGATGAATTTGGAATTGTGAATACTGGTGATTTGGGAGAGTGGAATGGCTTCCACCCATTTGGTGAAGTATTCAATGGTGGTGATGATGAAGGTGTGACCATCAGATGAAGGAGGGTGAATCTTTTTGATTAAGTTGAAATCCCATTGTGAAAAAGGTTGCGGTGCAATGATGGGTTGTAAATCTTGGGATAGAGCATGGATTAGATCTGCATGTTGTTGACATGGTACACATTTCTTCACAAACTCACAAGCGTCATGTTCCATAGTGGGCCAATAATATCCCACTCTAATAATTTTCTTCGCCAAGGCCATCCCATTAGAATGAGACCCACATATACCACTATGCACTTTGTTTAATGCAACGTAAGATTTCGATTCATTTAGACACCGAAAGAGAGTGTCATCATACCCTCTACGATAGTGTATCTCCCATGAGTGTGTAGCGGGAAGTGCATTGGATAAAGGATTTGCATTGGTTATCGATGAGGTAATTTGGTAGGATATTATCATGTAGATAGGTATAAATATCATGTTACCAAGGTGATTCAGGACCCACGATATCACACACCATTTCATTTTTAGGAATATTGTACGTTGGGATTAATATTTGTTCTACGAGGAACTCACAATCCATTTGGTCTTTGGGCATGTCAATGAGAGAACCAATTGTAGCCATAGCATCTGTTGCCTTGTTCTGTATTCTAGGAATCTACTCAAATTGGATCTAGGAAAATTATTCTTGAAATCATCCACCATGCATTTATAAGGAAGAATCTTATCATCCTTACTTTGAAACTCATCATTGACCTGCTTGACTATAAGTTAAGAATCGCCAAAGACACAGAGACGAGTGACATTTCATTGTACTACAATTTTGGGGCCTTTGATTAAAGCTTCATATTCAACAATGTTATTCATGCATGGAAATGCTAACCTGAATGACTTCGAGATGTAGTCACTGTGAGGAGTAACAAAGCGAATCCTCGCACCAACTCCATTGTGAGTATGTGACCCATCAAAATATAATGTCTATGTATCTAATTTTGAGACTGTAAGGACACCTTCATCAAGAAACTCTGCTACTAATGGATATGCATCCACCAGAGGAGCATCAACCAATTGATCTGCTATTACTTGTCCTTTGATTGATTTACGGTCCACATATTCTATGTCAAACTCGCTAAGGAGCATAACCCACTTAAAAGTGCGACCACTTAATGATGTTCTTGATAACAAATATTTGAGTGGGTCAACTTTTGATATGAGCTTGATAGGATGACTAAGGATATAATGACACAACATTTGTGAACTGAAAACAACTACCAAGCAAGCTTTTTCCATGGTTGAGTAATTAAGCTCATAGCCCACAAGTGTACGATTGATGTAATAGATGAAATGTTCTTTAGAAAAATCAACATTTTGGGCCAACAATGCCCCCAGTGCAACTGAAGTGGTTGAGATATACAACAGTAGTGGCTTTTTAGGAATATGAGGCATTAAGATGGGAGGATTGGATAGATATTCCTTGATCTTGTTGAAGCCCTTCTGACACTCTAGATCCCATTTGAAAGTTATATCCTTACATAAGAGGTGTGTAAATTACTGGCATTTATCAACAAGTTGGGCGATGAAATGCCTGATATCTATTGTAGTTTTCCTTGCAAAATTCTTAACTATTTTAGATTGCGAGGCGGGGGGATTTCCATTATAGCCTTGAATTTAACTGGATCCACTTTGATGCCCCTTCTAGATATAATGAAGCCTAGCAATTTTCCAAATGTGACACGAAAAACACACTTCTTTGGATTCAAACATAGCTTGTATTGTTCTAACTGCTCAAATATTTGCCCTAGAATCTCGGGATGTTCTTCTCTTGTTTTTGACTTGCCTAGTAAATCATCAACATAATCTTCCATTATAATGTGCATGAGGTCGTGGAAGATGACTTTCATTGTGCGTTGATAGGTTGTCCCCACATCCTTGAGACCAAAGGGCATGACATTGTAGCAAAAAGCGCCCCAGGGAGTGGTGAAATCAGTCTTGTGCTAATCTTCAGGTGAAATTATGATCTGATTATAGCCTAAGAATCCATCCATGAGGGATAGCATGGCATGTCTTGTTGTGAGATCTACCAACATGTCAATGTTAGGAAGTGGGAAATCATCTTTCAGGCAAGCTTTATTGAGATCTCAGAAGTCGATACAGATTCTAATGCTCCCATTAGGTTAAGCCATAGGTACTATATTAGATATCCAATCAAAATAATCAATAGGTTTGATGAACCCAGCCTCTAATAGTTTTTCCAATTCTTTCTTGAAAAGTAGAGCCGCTTGGGGATCCATCTTCCTGAGCTTGTGTTTAACTGGTTTGGCATCTAGATGGACATCAAGATGGTGCACCACTAATGCAAGATCTAATATTGGCATATCTAAATAGGACCATGTAAAGTTAATGATCCCTTCCTTTAGCAAATTGACAATGATGGGGTAGTCTTCCTTAGATAATGACTTGGCCATATAGGTGATCATGGGTTCTTCTTCCATACCTATATTAACTTCTTGTGTCTCCTCAATCATAATTGAAGATCATTCAAATAAATGAGCTCCAATGAGGGGAAGATGAACATACCCATCCTCTAGCATCTCATTGAGGTTTTCACTAGCAAATACTCCCTTTATTTTTACTTTTGATGAATCAAGAAGTGCCTCAGAGAGGTTCTCACTAGGTGACTCTTTTTTGTTTTGTTTCTTTTTGATTTTTTGGTTGGGGTGTTCATCCTTCCCCAATCCCATGAGATGTATGTAGGTGCACTCCCTCGTAGGTTCCAATCAATTAGGTCAGGGTGATGGAGTGAGAGGTTGATGGAAAATATTGAGGTGGAATTGAAAAGGGAAGGGAGATCTACATCATCGTATGCGAGTATGATTGCTTCTTCTTCACATATGTCTTCAAGGAAATCGTTATCCAAGTTAACATTATTGGAAGTGCTAGTGGATGATGCAGGACCCTTTTGCTTCTTGTCATAGTCGAAGCCCAAATGTTTAGGTCTCATAGGTGTCTCAATGGGTTGTAGTCTTCCGTTCTCTTTTACACCAAGCCCTCTCCCTTGATAGTTATTTTAGACACCTATATTTGGACACTTGCATTTGTCCAAATTTACCCCTTTGTCATTTAAATATCCCCTTATCCACATTACTTAAGTAATATCACTATTATTTAATTAATACCTCTAAAGTTCATCTAATCCCTAAGGTATCTAGTTAAATAATTAAATACCTTACCCCTTTAATTCCCCTCTCATCAAATGAATTAAATAAATATATGACATTTATTTAATTCTTCACATGTCACATCACTTTCACTTAATCCTAATCAACCTCTTAATCTCTTCATTAGGGATGTGCACATGCCTAATCCTTGATTAGGATGTGTCACATCCTCCAACTTTTTCAAGTTGGCTTCTAATCCTCCTTAACCACTAATCACCTTCTAATCACTGATCAATTAAGCCTAATCAGTACCTTGGTCAACTCTCCCCATTCCCCAAGGAATTTTTAATTCCTTTTTATTCATTCAAGGCTCCTCTCTTCCCCATGTGAATTTTTAATTCATTTTTATTCGTCCAAGGAATCTTCTCTTCCCCATGCAAATTCTAGAACCTTTGACTTGTCACATCACTCACATGTGCCAAGGTCTTCTAGAATCTTTCACTTTTCACATCACTCACATGTGGAAAGTTCCCACCTTTTTGGGAACCTTGTCTTATCCACTAGATTCTTCCAATCATGTGAATTTTTAATTCACTTTTATTCACCCAAGATTCTCCTCTTCCGTATGTGATGATTGAGAGGTCACATCATCCCTTTTCCAAGGTACTTGTCCTTCCTCCACATCATGTACCTTCCTTCCACCTCACTTCCACATCATCTCATCCTAAGCCATCTCATATTCCACATGTCAAAATGTGAGGGCTTGTGAGTCCTCAACTCACCATAGCCCTCCATCTTGGCCTTGCTGGATTAATCTCAACCATTGAATTCTCTAGAGAATTCAAATTTCTCTATAAATACCCCCTCCTTCCTCTCATTTAGGAAAATTATGCATTTGATATCAAAATATTGCCATTTTGTTACTTGAAACCATACTTAGCCAACTTGCACATTGTGTCTTCATCATAGCATTTGAATCCACCATTATCGCACTTTCAACCATCTTGCATCTTTAATCTGATTTTCCATCCAAGGAGCATACACAAGCTTTCAAAAATCAAGGGCCGACCAAGGGATTTCTAAACAAAGAAGGTATAATTGTTTATTGTCTTTATTTCATCTTATTTCTTTGCATTGTCATTCCTTAGGCTAATCTTGAGGTGTATCTTTTGTGTTCTTCCTTTAGTGCATTATTAGTTGTTTTGCATCTTAGAATAGGATAAAACATTTAAAGGATCACAGTTATATTTTCCTACTAGCTTTGAAGCACGAGGATAAACTTCTTGGAAATATTTAATGAGGGGAGGTGACGGCTCGGGTTCTTCTCTATAGACCCATTGATTTATATCATCCTACATCTGATCTTGTAGTGTACCCAAATATTGAAATGTTGTCAAGCCCATATTCTTAGAACTGAGGGTTTTGGTCTTTAAGTCTCCCTTCGGTGTGGACTGAGAAGGTTGGCCATATGTGCGGGGAGATGGAGGCATTGTTGCTACATTAAAGGTTGTACACATCTCATATTCTCCATAACCTTTTCCAATGATCTAGACCTTGGTGATGCTAAAACCAGATGTACTGGATGGAGTGGATGTTGTGTTGGATGATGAATTAGAGGATGGATTGGATGATGGGATGGAGGGTGATGCCTAAGGAGCTCCCACTTCGACTCCTAGACAATATTGAGAATGTGAGAAAGAAGCTTCTAGAGCCCAATAGTACTCGAAGGGTTGGGGATCTGCATGGATAGTTACTTCAACCCCATTGTATGGGAATTTCAGGCATTGGTGATAGGTGGATGGAATGTCCTACATGGCATGAATCCATGGTTGATTGAGGAGAAGGTTGTATGGAAAATCTAGATCAAGGATGTGGCAGGTAGTGTATTGCACCATAGGGCCAACCTATATTGGAAGACAAATAATACCTTCTAAGTCCCTTTTTGCATTGTCATAGGCCTTAATTTTAATGGTTTGGTTATCCAAATCAGCATGAGTATACCCTACCTATTTTATGAACTTCAATGTACATAGGTTGAGGGAAAAACCATTATCTACCAAGACCCATTTTACCTTATGGAAAGTGACCATGACCTCAATGTGTAAGGCACGGTTATGGGATGAATCTATCAGTGACATATCATTTTGACAAATTCCCAGCTGATAGGTGGATGAAAAATGTCCTACTAAAGCTTGGAATTGATTAGGGTCAATGTCATTTGGCACATTTGTATCCTGCAAAGCTTTTGTAAGGATCTCTTGGTGAACTAGAGAGGACCTTAAGAAATCTAGAATGGATATTTGAGTAGGTGCCTTGCTTAGATGATCAAGGATATTATATTGTGAGCTCACAAGAGTGAGCTGAGATGAAGTGGAAGGTCCAAGGACTGATATGCGGGTACAGTGTATGGTAACAACACATTGAGGTTCTTTTCCTTTGACACGAATCATGGAGACACGTGGCTCCTCTTGAGTGATGCGTGTAATAATATTCTCATACTTATAGGATACATTTTTATAGATAATATTATTAGTGCTATTATTTTGGTTGTATTATTGGATTCATTGTTTGCATTCGAGGTGTTTGGACCTTGGTTGTGCTTAGGGAAGGCATTCTAATATATCTGTAATTGAGCATTAGATGAAGTGGCCTAGTTCACATCCACTATGATGTCTCCTCGATATATGAGATCTTGGATATAACCTTTAAGTCCCTGGCATTTGTTTGTGGAGTGAACTTTAATCTTTTGATAATTGCAATACTCATTCTCTCTATACCAGGCATGTTTAGGCTTTGACTCATCAAAAGGATTTGTCATAGGATAAGTGACTACATAGTTCACCTGGAGCAACCTCTTGAAAATGGCATCTAAGGATTCTCCCAAAGGAGTGAATGAGCGCTTACTATTCCCTTGGTTATTTTGATTGGATTATGGAGGAGGATGGGGTGTACCTTGTGGTACAGATACAATATTGGAAACTAATTATGGATTGGGGACATACTGCGATCTTTGTGAAGTGCTAGCTACTTGGATGTGTTTAGTGTCGGTGACACCGTCATTGACAACATTTTTGTTTCCATTCCAATAGTGGGATTTATCTCTAGATTGTTTATCTCTATCTTCCTTAAAGATTTTAATTAGTCCCTTAGCAATGAGGACCTTCTCAATGGTGGTACCTTTCTCAATCACCTTTGCAAAGGTGGTAACATAATGGAGATATAAATTATGGGCCAACTTAGGGTGATATTTTGTGACAAATATGTTCACTAACTCTTTCTCAAGTACACTAGACTTGAGTTGACTAGCAAGTGTTCACCACCTTTGTAGGTAGCTAGAAAATGTTTCCCCATCATGTTGTTTATCCTTTAAAAGATCTAAAGTGTCTATATCCCTCTCGAGATTGAAAGAGAATTGTGTAAAAAACTTCTCAAATAATTCGGCAAAGGTGGATATCGACCCTCGTGATAGACCCATGAACTACTTTAAAGTTGTACCTATTAGGCTTCTAGGGAATAGCCGAAGAAGGTAATTATCATTGTGGAGAACCTCCTGACAATGCATGTAAAATTCTTGTAGGTGGTTGCGTGGGCCACTCTTCCCCTTGTATTTTTCGAATTTAGGAATTTCAAAATTTTTTGGGAAGGGGAGGAGTGAAATGGAGGGATCAAATGGATAAGGACAAATCTCTTCGAATTTGAAGGATTTCTTCGAGGTACTAGCTTGCAAATCTTTGAGGGCAGCCTTCATATCTTCCCATTCCTTATCGATTGGTGCTAGTGGTGGAAGATTAGTTGGACTGGACTAATCGTAAGGAGCATATTGTTGATGTGGTGGCGATGGCTGAACAGATTGATCATATGATGGTGGAGGTGGATGTGACTGGATTTGTTGGTATTGCTCCATAGGTGTGAATTGAGGATTGGCATAAATTTTTTGGTGTGATGGAGGGGATTGGTAATATGATGAAGAGGCACCCTTTTGCTAGGATGAGGACGACTGATTGTAATATGAGTAGTTGGGATTGGAGTGATAATCATAAGTGGGTTGTTGTTGGGATATGTATGGAGGTTGTTGCAGATTTGACTGCTAATAGTAGGTTTTTTTTGTTGTTTTTGTTGGGGTGAAGGCTAATAATTAATGTTGGATGCAATTTATTGCAATCTAGGTGTGCCTAGTTGAGGAGGCAGCTGATAATATGTGTTATTCGAGGGAAATTGGTGATAGCGGGGAAAAAAATGGTGAGGTGGGGGCTCCGGATAATATTGATATTGGGCAGCAGGATTTCCTTAGGCTTATGGGGGTATTTGTTGTGATTGTGTATTGAATTGGGATCAGTGTGAGGGTTGTATGGATTTCCCTAAGGTTGGTGTGGGGGTTGTTGATGCTGCGATGGGATTTAGGATTGATGAGGTGGTTATTGATTTGCGACTGTTGTGGGATGGAGGTACCAAAATTAGGCAATAGATTTTGTTGTGGCAATGGTTGGGTGTAGATGAGGGGGATGTGAGGAGGCACAGAGGAGAAAGGATTATATGTATTGCCCCTAATGTTTCTCGATGGCTGACTCGATTGATTAGGTGGATGTAGTTGCACAGTTGGTATGAAAGATGCAGGGATAAAACCTTGTGGATTATGTTGGGGATACGAAGTCAGTCTGTCATCATAGATAAGGCATCTAAGACAATAGTGCCTTAGTGATTTTTATTTTTATCACATCAAAGACACAAACAACTATGCCATAAAGCGGAAACAGGCACAGTAAATCCCCCATTGATCCTATTGAGAAAAGTAAATGCATAACTTTAACATATTCAACACAAGAACAGATTCAGTTTGCAGAATCAAACAACATGAAAGACAAAACTATGGACACACATATTTACATGGGGAAAACCCTTTCGGGTAAAAAACCCCACTCTCCAAAACACTCAGCTCGCATGTATTATTTAGTAACTAAAACGGTTACAATACAAAACCAGAGCTATTCTCTTTAGGAGAATACATCTTGTCCATCTGGAGAAGGCAGGCAACACAAAACAGAAAACATCACATAGTTACAATGTCTCTAAAGACATACCATGTAGATTCCCTTCAGCTCCTCAAAAGACTCTCTCAGCCAGCTTCTCACCTAGCCCAGCCTCAAGGCAAATCAGGTTCACATCTCAGGACAACTATGACAACAAGTGTTAACTAGTTACCATGCCTTAGCATACCACTCTAACACTTCGCCACCTTTCGTTGTGGCTCTATGCTATGTATTCAACTGTTACAAGTCATACATCGCATTCGTGTATCAACCAACCAATCGAGTTCCATTAATATGAACCTTATCTTTGTCAGACAGATCCAATCGCCTCTGATCAAGTTTCCCTGCAAATACACATCGAGCCATCCAGGCATTCAATTCTTTGCCACAATCAGATCCTGATAACCATTCAAATCTGAGCCATGGAGTAAATGCATTCACCGCTCAAGACTTCGTTCAATGAAACAATGATAACCTACCACATGTCACCACTCCATTTGCCTATCGCTGTTGACAGTCAGACCAGCTCGGTCAACCAAGCTTCGAGCTCACCCAAGCTCCTATGGTGCTACCGCCGAGCCCATTCGACCAGGCTGGGGTGTGGCGGTGAGCTCATCCGAGCTCTGCCAAACATCCCCATGCTACCGCACCAAGTTCCATCTCTGTTGGCCCTGGGCTATTGGGCCCTGACCGCCAAACAACCATAGTAAGGCGGTGACATCGCCAACCCAGACTGCTAACGATCAATCTTGCTACCACGGGGGCTGACAGGCCACCCTGCGGTAGGACGATGACCGCCAGCCAGACTGCCAACGGTCTTACTGTGGCCACCACAGTGAGAAATCTCATCGCCCACGGTAAGGTGGTAACTGCCAACGCTGACCACCAGCCACCATGGAGTCCTCGAGCACCATCCACAGTAAAGCGGTAACCATCACCAGACCACTGCCCTTCAACCACCAATTGCTACCGTGCTACCATGGTACCGTGCCACCAATGAGCAACTCTTGCGGTAAGGCCTTGATCTGCCAACACACCACCAACGACACTACCTTGCCACCTCCAAGCAACCCCTGCAGTATGGCGGTAATCACCACGCCAACTATCGCCTCTCACCGCACCACCGCCAGTCTAGAAGAAGACTGTCGCAGTAAGGCGGTAACACTGCCCAACCGCCAGACCAAGCAAGGTGGCTCGTGGTAAAGCGGTAAACTACACCACCAAGGAAATCTTGTAGCGGTATGGTGGTAAAGGCCAAAAATAGGGCTCCAAGGAAAAATAGAGGTCCAAGCCAAGAAGATGAGGCATAAATTTCCAATAGATTACCACCATGCAAATTAATTGGGCCAGGACCCTAAGGATTATATTGACCCTACAGATTCATTTGTGCTTGTGTATTAGTTTGTCCTTGAGGATTAATATAACCTTGAATATTATTAAGATCGGGGCCTTGAGGGTTCTTGGGATCAGGTGTTGCACCCATGACAGAAATCCGAACAGGTGAAGGAGGGATCTGATAGCAGACATCATTGCCAAACCTAGGCTGGTACCATGTATCTTATGGAGTAACTTGGGGTAGTTGAGGGATTGATGATCCCAGATTTACCTGAGAACTTTGTGGATCCTGTGTTTGAGGTGGGGGTGTGATATTGAAATATTGTGAGATATCAAACCCCGGTGGGGGCTTGGTACCCCTTATGAGCAATTGAGCAAGAATTTTATCCACACGCTTGGCAAGAAGATGATCAGTCATTTGCACATTAGTAGGATCACTAAGATATTTGTCAATAGTTACCTCAGGTTGATTGACCATGCCCTCCATGATGGAAGGACGAGGATGAACTTCGGTATTGGATTGTGAAGATACATTGTTAGGGGGCGGATTCTGAGTGTGTTGAGGCTTAGCACCATGGGATTGTTGTAGCTCCATGAGTTTTCTTGTCTGTGATCGAGTGGTAATGAGAATGAAAATGTAGATGACCAGAAGACTAAGATGATTACAGGCCCTAAGATGCACTTAAGTGTTAATGACCTAGATGATGACTTGAAGTATTGCTAGGATGACAAATTGATTGCTAGGATGGCAGATAGATTGACTAGAAGATAGATCGATTGATTGGATGATTGTTAGGATAATGATGGATTGATAATTCGATTGGATTAAGTTGGATTGATTGATCAGATTAGGTGATTGATTGGATTGAGTTGATAGGATTAACTCTGAACTAGATTTAGGAATTTGATTAGATGATGCAAAATGATAATGATTGGATCAAATGATGAGGATGATTATTACGACGCAAAATCTATCTCGAGATGGAAATAGATTGACTAGGCCATGAAGGACTACTGACTCGGGACAAATAACAATCCTAAGTAAGCATGAATGATACTAATTAGGGCCATTTACCTAACCTAATTGGATAAAAGATCCCCAAAAACAATGCCAAAGGGACTTGGATTGATGAATTGATGATGGATATGAAGTCTAGAGATATCCTAGGATACACCTATGTGATTTGATTGAGGATTCAATGACTTTCAAAAAATATAGGCTAACTAAAAACACTATTACAGGTAGATGGATGGTGATAAAAAAAATTTGATCACAAGAATAGATTTGGAAAACAATAGGCTTTCAGTGGTTAAGAGGATTCAACATTAGTTTTTTTGTATGGGACACAGATACGCCTCTGTGAATAATGGATTCGCCCTTCCAAGTAATGAGATCACCTATCTAAGGTGCACATAATCGCCTCTATGTTTCACAAGATCGCCTCTCTTGGATTCATAGGATGACATATGTCTTGTACTATAGGGACAAGACTCACAGGATCGCCAAACTGGAAAATAGGCTCGCCTATCTAGATTTCAAAACCACCCCTTTCTTCAGATGTATGGATAGGGAACATAAATGCTTATCGAGATAATGACTTCTCCTATTTCCTTGGATGTACGGACAAGATACATAAACACTTATGGGGATGATGAGATCGCCCCTGCGGACATTAGGTTCGCCTATTCAAGGAGACGTATGGACGGACAACTGTGAGACTCGAACACAAAATCGCTTATGAGGATGACGCGATCTCCCATTTATTAAGGTGTATGGCAGAATATGGTACAGACTAGACGCGTGATTTCCCCTGTGGACAACAGGTTTTCCTATTCTAGGGGATGTACTAATAGATAACTAGGAGACTCGAACATAGAATTGCCTATGAGGATGACGGGATCGCCTATTCAAAGAATGGGCAGACATGGGGTCGCCTATCTAAGAGACCCTCAAGAAAATTTGCCTCTGATGGAGATGAGTTCAACTATTGGATGACCTGATTAGACTAAGACATGGGATCACCCCTTCCAGGGAAGGATCGCCTAACCACAATACCCTATGAGAAGAAAACTCACCACTGAGGGTAGGGGAAGAGTAAGGCGAAGGATTGAAAACATGACAAAAAAGAAGCAATGGACTAGACTGACTTGGATTGATGACAAGCACTGGTATATCACAAGAAGACACTCCAAGTAGCACAAGCCTGAAATTAGTAGTAAAGGTTTTCTAACTCGATGTAGGCTCACCACCTTGAGGGGACACCCCAACGTTAACACTCTGTGCAATCGGGTGGAAGCACCCTCTCACGAAGGCGAATAGCTAGAGATCCAATGGCACAAGGTCATCAATAGACGCCACAAGCTCACCTAATTCTCTGTCTCCTCGAGAACTATTGTAGTTCACCATGACAATTTCTATCTCAACCTAAGGGAGTACATGGTGAGTAACTTTATGGTATGGTCTGCATCCCCTGCACTACACCAAATTGTTGTTGAACACAGATCTCTATCTAGGCTATACAAGCTATCTCTTGAGTCCTTGATACACCAGGAGGGCACATGAGGCACAATCGTGAACACTAGCTCATCACAAGTGTGGATTGAGAGCCCCAATGAGGTATTGGAAACTCAGACCAACCCTGCACATCTTATCTAGGTATCACCCTTGCTTCGACGCATTGTTAGACACGACATGAGTGGATTGGGGTACAACTTTGGCTCTCCCCCCTTTATATACCCCATCGATAACACGTGGTCGATATTGTCCCCTGGGTGATGAAATCCCAAGTAGGTCTCAATAAAGGGAAGGAAATACTAGACGTTTTTTTTGGTCCCCAGTCTCACACGTAGCACAAGGGGAGAGCATACACACACTAGTACTACTAGGTGGACTCAACTAGACTAGAATGAGTTGTCATTTATGTTCACCCAGGATCATCGTATGGTGCAAGGGAAGAGCATACGTCAACAACATGCTCCCAAATATAGCAAACAATATTAATTCCCTTTAATTAAGTCTACATGTTCCTAGCTAGTATGAAAAAGATAATAGATAGATCTAACTAAGGGCTTCAACCGCTCATCCTACAACACACATGTTAGTAGTTTTGACCTTCTATCTTGGGTGTACGATTAGCTGCACAAACGTTAGTAAAATATCACAAGCATAGATAAACAAGTTAGCTAATTAGTACCCAAATTTAAAATCAAATAAAAGCACAAATGGAAAATTTTAGCGTTCTAGATTACCTCAAGTTCACCTCTACATGAAGCAAATTTTCCTTTCTCTAGGAAGCAAGATCGCCAGTTGAGTGGAGAGGCGGGAACTTATTCACCTCTACGGTCAATGTAGGATTGCCACTTCCTTCAACAAGTCCACCCATTCAAGTCACTCGAGCGCATCAACCTCTAAAATTAATGGTCTAGATTAGCAATGAAAAGTTCACCTTCCTAAGAAAAATATGTATACGTGTTTTCCTATGTTTAATGCAGGTATGCCCCTTTGTTCGATGAACTCGCCCGTCTGAGGTGGATTTGCGTCTGTGTGAAACCCGAACCTACAAAATTTGAAACAACACAAAAATGTGAAAGTAGACTCGTGAAGTGGGTCCCACTGGGCATGCTAGAAATGTGTGTAGGTTAAATTCCTAGTCTAAGATTGCAAAGTGAAATGAATGTAAAACAAGGATCTACACTACAACATCTCAAGATTGGCCTAGTTGAATTCAAACAAAAATACAAGAAAATGATACCTTATACCTTGCTTGAATTGTTGAGTTGGTTGGCCCTTTTGATGGTCAATTTGTGTGCTCCTTGACTTGCAAAATGGCTTAAATCCTAGTGCAAACTGAAGCTAAGATTATGGATAATGCATTGGTGGATGTGGGTAGTTGATTAGATGCAAAATGATGGCTCTAAGTGGTTGAAACAATGGAGGTATTCTTGAGTATGTGTGAGTGCACAATTTTTTTTGGCTAAGTGTTTGTTTGATTAAATGCTTGTGTGTGGTTAGCCAAAATGAGGCAAAATTCACCATATTTGTGGGAAGTGCCTCCAAATGAATGGAGGGTTGAGATTCATCCAAGGTGGAGAAGATCAATGGCTAGGGTGAGTTGAGAACTCACAAGCCATCTCATGCTGACATGTTTCAGGTGAGGTGGAAAAAATGGGATGAAGTGGAGGTGAGGTGGAAGTACTAGGAAGTACCTTGGGAATGGACAATATCTCCTCATAAAGGAGGTCTTTGTCCACATATACCTTGAGAGGACAAGTGAGGAATTAAAAATTCCTCACAAATCCTCATGGGGATGAGAAAAGGAATTATAAAATCCTTAAAATGCATGGATGGAATAAATGTGAATTTTAAATTCACATGGGGAAGAGGATGGCTTCTCCAAAAGGAGAAATCATTTAATAATAGTTGACTAAGGGCACATTCCATAAATGGCATGTGTATTAGGTTAGCTTAATTTAGTGATTAAGGTTTTACAAATACAAGATTAGATGGGCTAATGAAGGATTAGAGGCAAGTGACCAATTATGGAGGATGTGACCCTAATGATGATTAGGGATGTGCACACCCTAATCACAGATTAATTGGGTTAATCTAGATTAGAAGGTATTATGGAGGATATTGACATGAAGAGAGAGAAAAAAATGAATTAAAAATTGATTTAATTCATTTAGATAAAGTGAAGTTAAATTAAAAAAATTGACCTTTTATTTAATTTAGAGAGGAATGAGGTAAGGTATTTAATTTATTAATCAAATACCTTAGGAGACATTAGGTTAAGATAAAATATTAACTAAATAATGATTCATTTAGTTAATATGACTTAGGTATGTGGGATAGAGGAATGCAAGGGTGAATTTGACCATATGGGAGTGGTCAAATTCAGGTGTCTACATATACAAAGGCTCACTTCCAGAATAGGACACACTATCTAGAAAGGCTCATAGACAAGGCTCACTGTCAGAGTACAAAAAGAAGATAGAGAAGAAATGTTACACAGAGAACATGATCTTAGTGCAACAAAATATCCACCACAATAGATCCAACACCTTTGAAATCTATTTAAATGATTGTAGACACCTTTTCCTCACTACATCTAGTAATCTAACACTTGAAATTTTGCACTTCTCTGCTCAATTTCGCATCACTCACATCATATACTTCGCACACACATTTATATTGCATCTATGTCAACCTCCTTCATCAATTCAACTCATACTTATACCGTCCTCAACCTTGAAACCCTTTCCAAGGTTGACAATGTTAGAAAATGTGCCTCAAACTTACTCACATGAAACTCTTGAAAGTGAAAAATTAGTGAGACTCTTGGAATGTCTTGTTGACAAGCAATTTGGTTTTGAAGGTAAAAAATGATCATGTTAGTGTGACTAATGGTCAGTCTTGCCGACGGGATCCATCAGTATGACCTGAACGATCAACACAAGTTCACTATCTCTTAGCGAAGGTAGGAGTCTAACCGATAGGTGATGATCGGCAAGAGTCTTGATGATGGTACTCCGTCAGGCTAACTTTGGTCTTCGATTAGACCTAGGAAGATTGGACCGACAGTAGAAGTCCGACCGATGGGATATGGCCAGCATGAGTCTTGTTGATGGTTCTTCATTGGTGTGAAATATGACTTTAGCCCAACCTTAAGATCTTTCTCTGATGGTTGCAGTTCGGTCGATGGATTGGGATCAGAGTAAGTCCTACTGATGGATGGCATCAAAGTAACCTGGGTCTTTGGCCTAGCTTTGGATTATCGTCCTGACGGTATTGGTCTGCCCGATGGAATCGATTCGAGTAAGTCTACCCAATGAGATGAACAAGCAGGAAATTCATCGGTATGACATGAACTGTCGAAGGGGCTTTGGATACTTCCTTTGAGGTAGGATCTCAGCTCGATGGTCTTTTGGTCGGTGATACTTCACCAAGTCAAAGCGATAGAACACTGTGCAGTGTGCGATTGTCAAATGGGCATTTTTGGCATCGGTGAGACATGGTCTGGTCTCTCATCGATAAGCGATACAGTTGAAGAATTTTGATTGAACAAATATCCTATGTGGTTTGTTTTGAACCAATGAGAAGCATAATGTAAATCATTTGTAGTTGGAATGTTATGACCATTCACTCGTGGGAGATCAACAGATTGTTTGTGAACTATAAACAAAATAGAACTCTCTGTAATGGTCGAAGGTTGAATCGTTTGAGTAGTTAGTGTTTTGAATTGTATGTTGTATGAGCATTGGAACAATAAGACATAACGAAGCGTGATCATAATTTGTTTTGTACAAGGTTGATCAGGGAAATGTTGTTGCTATAAAATTGACATCTAGAAGTGAAGTCTGTATCTTTGTATGTAATTTGTTTACTGTAATACAAAGAGGCTTTACTTGGTGTGGTGGGTTTTTCTCCTGTAAGGGTTTTCCCATGTAAATTTGGTGTTCAATTGTGTATGTTTTTATTTCTCTATTTTGTTATTCCTTTCATGTGCATCATAATGAACTGAAATTGAAAAATTTAAATAAATATTTGCATTCTTCTCTGAGTTTTGACATTAGGAGAGTTTTTTCTACACCTTTGCTTTCCTAACAAGTGGTATCAGAGCCTGGCCAGTTGTGTTATCCTTGTGGGTAGGTTGGGTTTTTTGTGTCAATTCTATTTAGTGGGAGTCTTGTAGAAGTCTAGTAATTGAAATTATAGATTGTGATGGCAATGACAAGTACATCAGGAAAGATTGAAATTGAGAAATTCAATGGCAGTAATTTTGAGTTGTGGAAACTCAAAATGGAAGATTTGTTGGTTGATAGTGATCTTTGGGTTGTTGTGTCTAGAACAAAACCTTCTGGCATGAAGCAAGAAGATTGGGATTTGGCAGATCAAAAATCAAAGGGGCTGATAAGGCTCTGTTTGGCAGACTCTATTCTTCTAAATTTTCATGAAGAGAATATTGCATCTTCTTTATGGAAAAGACTTGGTGACATTTATCAGGGAAAGTCCTTGGTGAATAATTTGTTTTTAAGGAAGAATTTGTACTCTTTGAAAATGTAGGAAGGAGCATCTGTTGTTGATCATTTGAATACTTTTAACATGTTGATTGCTTAGTTAGCATCTGTGGGTGTGAAAATTGATGACAAAGATCAATGTATGCTATTGTTATGTTCTTTACCGGATTCTTGGGATCACTTGGTGATGGAAATTAGGAGTACGACATCCACTTTTAAGATGGAAGGCATTGTTGCTTCTTTTTTATCAGAAGAGATGAGAAGAAAATCTTCTGAGATGGCAAAGGAGGCTCTTGTTGTTTGAGGAAAATCGAAAGAAAAAGGAAAGAAGAAGGATAAGAAGTCCAAATCAAAATCAGAAGGGAGATCAAATTCTCCTGGAAAGAAGTCCAAGGTGAAGTGTTGGAACTGTGGGCAACCAAGTCATGTCTAAAAGGATTGCAAAGAGGAGAAAAAGAATAAGAAGAAGAAGAAGAACTCTTCTGATAATGATTCTTCTCAGAGTGATGCAGATGCCTTCAATGCAACCTTGGAAATTCAAGCATTAGATGATATCTAGTTGATTAATTATGGAGCATATTTCCACATGACATAGATCATAGAGACTGGTTCACAAAGTATGAAAAATACGATGGTGGAAAGGTGTATTTGGAAAGCGATTTGTCTCTGGAAATAGTTGGTCGTGGAAGAGTCAGATTTCAATTCCTTGATGGAAGAGTGAAGGTAATCAATGATGTAATGCATACTAGGTCTGGCTCAAAATTTACTCTTTGTTAGTAAGTTGAATGATGTTGGAGTGCAAGTCTCATTCTTTGGCAATGGCTGCAAAATGACTAGAGGATCAATGGTGTTGGCTAGGGGTACTTGAATTGGTACTTTGTACAAGCTAGACACACTTGTTGTTCAATACAACAATGTCTCTACAAAGCCACAAAAGGTTGTTCATAAAGAGAAGAAGGAAAATGTCCCTGATAGTGCAAACTCTATGGAAGTTGAACTTCCAGCAGAAAAGACTATGCTCTGGCATCATAGGCTTGGCCACATTGAAGAAAAAGGTTTTAAAACTTTGAAAAATAAAAACTTGGCTAAAGGGCTTGATGACTGTAACCTTGAATTCAAATTTTGTGAACATTGTATATATGGCAAACGACATCGTGTTTCATTTTATTCCAGTCCTCATAAATCTTTTGGTATACTTGATTACATTCATTATGATGTGTGTGGTTCACTGAATGTCCCTTCATTGTCAAAATCTAAATATTATGTTTCTTTTATTGATGACTATTCGAGAAGGGCATTTGTGTATTTTTTTAAAAGTAAATGAGAAGTGTTCAATTGTTTTAAGGAATTTAAAAACCTTGTGAAAAATCAGACTAGAAGAAAAATAAAGTGTTTAAGGACTGACAATGGCGGTGAGTTTTGTTCTGATGAGTTTGAAAGGTACTGCAAAGATCATGGAATTAAAAGACATAAAACTACACCTTACACTCCACAACAAAACGAAGTTGCTAAAAGGTTCAACAGGACGGTAATGGAAAGGGAAAGAAGTATGTTGAGCAGTGCTGGCTTGGAGGAGAAATTCTAGGCTGAGGAAGTTGCAACAACATGTTACTTAATATATCGTTCCCCTAACTCTACTCTTGTTGATAAAACACCTTTGGAATCATGGTCTGGAAAGAATCCCTCTCTAAGACATATTTGTGTCTTTGGCTATGAGGCATATGCATATGCGCCGAATGAAAAAAGATCTAAAATGGAGAACAAAGTTATTTTTATTGGCTATAGCATTTGCATAAAAGGATACAAGCTTTGGAATCTTGAGACTGAGAAGTTTTTGTACAATAGAAGTGTTATTTTTTGTGAGCTGAAGCCTTCTACTTTGGATCTGCAGTCAGAGACAAAATCAAAAAACAAAGAGGATGTAGTTGAAATTCCTCCCACACCAGATAAAGAGGAATTAAAAATTCAAAACATACCTGAATCTGAGGAGAGCTCAAGAAGCTCTGAAAGTTCTGAACAAGATGATAAACAATGTCCTCATCCTTGACTTGTGAGGAGGTCTACACGTGAAAGGCAACAACCAGATAGGTATGGATTCTCTACGTTGGATTCTAGTTGTGCCTATGCTTTGATTACTAACATTGATGAGCCTAGGATCGTAAAAGAGGCAACTAAAATGTCTGATTTAAATTCCTAGTTGGAAGCCATGAATTAAGAAATGGCATCATTAAATAAAAATGATACTTGGGATCTGGTTCCATTGCCTGAGGGTAGAAAGCCTGTGGGCTGAAAATAGGTGTAACATCATAGATTTTCTGCAAAACTAGAATAACAATGTTAAATCTTAATCTAAACAATAATCTAAAATCTAACAACAAAGAATGAGGAAATAAACTAAACTAATAAAACCAAAATGATCTCACCAAATAATGTTCACCCCTTCGAATTATCTTGATTGTTCTTCTCCATTTTGCCTTTTCAGTATTCTTGCCCTCAGATTTTTGTGTTTGAATGCAAGTATAGCTTCGTCAAGTGTCTAAGAAAAATATCGAATAATAGTCTCTTCTCAAAATTGTATGATTTCGAGAGGAGGAATAATGATTATGACAAGCCATTTTATAGATTTTGGGTTTTTGAACAATCGGCTCAGATTGAAAGTGAGATCGACGGACGAGATTGATGAATGCCATGCGATGTGAGTTCTGTCTCAGATAGAACGTGAGTTAGAACATGAGTTAGAAAAGACTGCAGGATAAAGACTAAGTTAGAATGATAACTTAATCTTGAGTTAAGAATCTTCGAAAATAGAAGAAATAGAATTTGTATGTCAAAGACAAAGTTAGAAGTCTAAGAATAACGCATTCGAATGCAAACATGAGTTAATTAATTAAATAAAGATATTTAATTAATAAACACATCATGCATATGAGTTGGAACTAGTTAACTGACTAGTTGTGACAGAGAGTTCTCTCATAGAGATAATCAGATGTTAAACCTAGAGATAACTAGAGAACTAAAAATAGATCTCGAGTCAGAAGGTGAGTGAATGACTTAGATAACTGAATGATAGAGGAATGTGACATAAATAATTAAAATATGAATTAAATGTTAATTTAATTCAACATTCAAAAATAAGAGACTTTAATTAAATAAATAAAGTAATTTATTTAGTTTGACTATTTGAAGAGGTTAATATAAATAATTAAATAATAAATATTTAATTATAGATAAAGGGGGTTTAATGAATAATTAAATAAAGATGTTTAATTATAGTTGGAAAAGTATGATAAAGGGTAATTAAATAATAAATTATTTAATTGATAGATAAAGGGGGTTTAATTAAATAATACATATTTAATTAAGAAGGAAGAATTAATTACTTTACAACATAATTAAATAAATATGATTTATTTAATTAATCAAGTTGAATAAAGATTAATAATGAATTAACGAATTAATTAAAAAGTGGTATTTAATTAATAGAGGAAATATGTGTTAGAAAGGTTAATTAAATAATTAACATTATTTAATCAAGACCACGGACTATAGAAAATTAATGTCAAATGTGTACTCGCAAGCCTAGACCAATTTTCAGTATCTACAGTTTGCCCCTCTTTGATACAATGTTGGTACAACGTTGTGTCAAAGAAAATATGCCCCGATCGTGCCCCAGCATGAAACAGGTTAAGGTATGCCCCCTCGAGAAAATTGACAAATTTTTGAAAGTTTCAAAAAAATCAGGAAATATTCCTAATAAGTCAATTTGATAGTCAGAAATGCTATGGAGTTGACGGAAATGAATTTGGAGTTTATACGGACGAATACGGGTTGTTGGAAGTTGAAAGGCTAAGCGGCCAATAGAGAAGGGCTGAAGAAATGCCATTTCTAACCCACCTATAAATAGGAATTAGGGCTAAAATCAATTCATTTGCACCCGGAGGAGATAGAAAAAGAGGAGTTTTTGCTCTGACTAGCTGATGAAATGGCACCCATTCCATATGCTTCGCATCGCGGTTATCAGATCCGGACTTTCAAGAGGCTAGCCGACGCAGGACCACCAGTATGTATCTGAAAATGAACTTGTCAAAGTTAATTTTGCACTTAGTTTTAGGCATAAGAAAATCAATTAAGCAAATGCGGTGCATCGTAAACGATGCATTTGCCGTCGTATTCGCCGAATCTGACTGCGAAACAATGCATTTGCAAAAACTCGTGTAGGTTAGATTAGGTTGTTTAGGGAATGATCGCATGTAAAACATTATGCATCGCATGTGTAGTTATGCAACGCATTTGCATTAGGGATAGACGCATGTGTAGTTGTGAACCGCATATGCAGTTGTGAGACACATATGTTGTAGTTAGGTAGGGTGAGAAAACTGCACCGCATTTGTGAAAATGCACCACATGTGGTTTAGTGAACCGCATGTGCAGTTGGTTGATAGGAGATGTGGAGAATATGTGACGCATATGTGATATGCACTGCATATGAGGCTCTGTGCAACGCATTTGCAAAAATGCACCGCATCTGTAATGTAAGCTGCATTTGACTGGTAAAATTTTTGAAAAAAAATTCTAAGTTAATCTTGAAAATTCTTGACATCATGGTTTAAATGCAGGTTGTATTAGATCCTATATACACGGGAGTCACGTCCAGATACGTACGATTTGAGAGATAGCCTGACTAGTGGAGAGATACGGCTACTGTCTAGATTTGGTTTGCGTCATTGCCTCTCGATGCCAATGATTCGGGCAAACAGAGGGATGCTTATGACATTATGCGAGTGATAGCACTTTGAGACTTCATCATTCCATCTACTGACTGGGGAGGCCACTGTCACATTAGAGGATGTGTACAGGATTTTGAGACTGTCGATAAGAGGTGAGCGGGTTATGTACAATAGCCAACGAGGATTGATGGAGCTTGCTAGATTTTATTAGGTAGATGACATTAGGATGCTCGGGATTGAGCACTACGAGATCAAGTGGCTAGTTTTAGTTGATAGATATGATAGGATTGACTACATTTTATGTACATTGATTGGGGGTATAGTTCTACCAGACCGATGGGGTCATGGCTTTCCTGTGGGATGGGGGGAGATGTTGGTGGGAATGTTGGAGAGTGAGACGAGATATGCATGGGATCCATGTCTACTCGGGATGCTATATTTTCATCTGCATGACATTTTTTATAGAGACGCACAGTCATTGAGTTGTGGGACTACTTTACTGATGGTGTGGGCTTGGGAGAGGATAGATGTCTTTCATCCACCACTTACTATAGAGAGACCAGGGAGGCATCCCTTTTTGTTCCGATATACAGCATAGATCACACAGACACATGTTGGGGACACAGAATACTAGAGACATGCACTTGACCTTCTGGATCCGTTCACATGGAGACCTTACATGGATTGTGAGGAGTGGCTGGATGATGAGAGACATTTACTATTTTGCAGATAGACACAGTATCTCATTGGGAGGACTGTTTCGAGTGTGCATATTATAGAGAGGCATCTACCAGAGTGGGTCATGAGACAGTTTTGAGAGGTTCAAGATGAGCCTCGAGGTAGAGCAGAGTTTGCTTGGTCGTCGAGAGGTTCCATAGTGGGGACCCATGATTCCAGTGGCTATTGCAAAGGCAGAAATACAGGCATTACAGCCATTACCTTGGGGATGGAGTGATGGATTAGTAGATCCAGGGACTATGACTGTATATGATGCATGGTGGGCTGTTCATCGCCTGATTCCTTATATAGATCCTGACCAGCCAGCACCAGTCGAGAGACGAGGCACAGGGCCGAGAGGACGACGTAGGGGTGGAGGTGCCAGAGTGGGTAGAGTTGGTGTTAGAGGTGATGGAGATGATGGTAGAGGCGGAGGTAGAGGTAGGAGATGAGGACAGAGAGGACGGAGAGGGGGTCAGGCAGGTGGACATGCACCTATTCAGGAGGCAGTAGCAGTTGATGTACCGATGGCAGACATCGGAGGGAGAGTGGATGTACAGTCTGGGGGTGAGCATGCTGCAATGAAGGTAGTGGTTGAGGAGTGTGTAGAGGTAGATGTCGGAGTAGAGGATGTTGTAGAGGATGTAGATATGGATGTGGCTATAGACCCTCTAGGTGTTTTGGAAGGATATGGAGAGGATGATGTTGAGGATGATATTGAGGAGGAGGCACCGATGGAGGAGCAAGAGAGAGAGCTCAGAGGTCGGATTGTAGAGGGGAGACAGGATGAGGATGCTCCTAGAGATGGTGATAGGGAGGCTTTGGAGGAGAGACTCAGACTTATGACTACAGAGTTTGAGGTGATGAGACTAGAGAGAGATAGTGCCTACATAGAGAGGGACAATGCATATGTAGAGAGGGATAGTGCTCGTATAAAGAGGGATAGTGCTCTTATGGAGAGAGACCAGGCTATAGCGTAGAGACATGAGATAAAGCAGCAGTTCACAAAGGTTTGACGCCTTTGCAGTGGGTCCTCATCTGATGGTATGGTGCGAGAGTTGGTCAGATCAATGGAGAGAGCCACTTATTATAGGGATCTTTATGAGGCAGCAGTGCCAGCAGAGAGACGAGCTCCTAGCTTTTCAGAGGTGCGGAGTCAGAGGTCATAGGGTAGGAGTCAGAGGACATAGAGCACTAAGGGGGTGGTAGGACCATCGAGGATGGGTCCATATGAGAGGCCTTCCACCTCGCAGAGAGCACCATCGATTCTTTTCCCACCACCATCACCACGTGACAATAGGGGTAGCAGGACACGATGACAGGGATGTATTTATGTAGACATGTGCATTTTGATCAGAGAGCTTGTGAGCTCATGTTTTATTTATGGATTAAATTCAGACATTGTACTGTGACACACTATTTTGATCGATATATATATATATATATATATGATTTTGGCAGCTTCTATATGATATGCAGTTCTATTTTATGGATGATGCTTTATTTCTATATGATTATGTTTCCTAGATGATGTATAGACATGTGTTATGAATGTTTCTATATGTTATGAATTATGCATTTAATAATGATGTTTATAAATGTCTTAATTTACTTATGATAATGAATGCAAATTTTCTATATGATGTTTATTTATATGTGATGGTTAAATGTACATGCAACGTTTACATTATGTATGCTATGATGATGCAATACCTATTATGTAATGATGAAATGCAATGTAATGCAACTATGTGTAATGCTCATTAAATGTATGCTAATGCAAATGATCTAATGTTTTTATGGTGTCACAGGACTTTATCTTTATGTTAAAGAAGAGAAATGTTGGGATGAAATGAATTCAGAATATTAATAAGAAATAATTAAGTTCGATTGATTGAGAAAAAGATATAATGTAAGTTGATTGAATGAGAAAAATACATAATCTTCAATATATTGCCAAATACGCTATACTTTCTTGTTATCATCATTGGGTAGGACATGACATAGATGGATAGTACACACTATGATATGAGATAGACCATAGTGTACAAAGTCATCCACCTGCGAAAAATAGACAGTCACAGACAAGGAGTGTCTTAACTCATACTAAGGACAATATTGCCCTAGTCATTTTGTTGAGACAAACCACAAACAACAGACAAATAAAAGACAGGTCATGAGATGTCATTGATCCTCTAAATCCTTGATAGGACATCCTTGAGGAAACTAGTAACATGACTCAAAAACCAATGTTAAAAAGACAGTTGACAGACAACAGCCAAAGAAAAAGAGTCCTGAGACATTGTTGCTTCTCTAAATCCTTCAAGGGACATCCTTGAGAAAGCTAGTAACAGGATCTTGCACAAATCAATAATAAGATAAGACAAAATAAGATATAAATTCATAAAGCCAAATAAATGTATTCGCCGAAATTTGATCTTGTGGGACTATTTGATGTTGATGTTTGACATAGCGTAATGTGAGAGAATGACACATACCGCATAAGATGTTGAGTCTAGTTTCGACTTGGTGACTTTTGTATAAGGCATGACAAACCCTGGTTTCAGAAATACAAGTGTCGTATAAGACGTTGGAGTCTGATGACGTTGAAGTGACAAGCCACATGGGACTATGACAATTTGATGACGTATGTTGACAAGAAAGACATATCTTGTTTAAGACATAGGTTGATCGCTCTGACAATGTGTTTGATATTGACTTGATGAAAATTTGAGATGTGTTGTCTTGTTGATGCATGACTTGTTTTGATTCCCTGACTGATAAAAGTGTGTGCGTGTAGATAGTGTATGACATGAAATGATACCCTAAACTATGATATGCAACTTATGTGATAGTGATTGTGAATGAACCCTATTGGACTGACCTAGTGTGGTCTGAGGAGATCATCAGTTGATTAGCCTTGCCTACATTATACATGTAGAGACCTCGTAGTTCGACACGACCAATGACTTTGAATATACAAAGCGTCATGATTTAAAAGTGTGTGATACATGAAAAACCTAGATTGACAGACCTAATGCCTCGGGGGCACATCGATTGATGGCCTTGCCTACGTCCCAGTCGTAGAGGCAACGTAGTTCGACTATGATTGCCTGAACATGACCGACTTGACGTGACTGACTAGACATGACTGACTTGACATGATGACTTGACTCTATTTTTCAGATTTTTTGACACATTTTTTGATTTTTTTTTATTTTTGAAGTTTTCTAATGTTTTTGGGATTTTTCAGGACATTCTCGATGATGTGATGTTATGTACATGATGTTAGGGCATAGAACAAGGATTTTCCCCCAGTCGGGAATATAATCTAGAAGATGGAGTGGATAATGGGATGGAATGGACGTTAGATGTCAATCGTTCCAAGGAATGAATAAGACAACCATTTATTATGAGAGATGGTGAAAAAGTCTGACTTGAATGATGGTAGACAGAAGAGCGAGCTTGACTACACATGGCGCATGTTTTCCAGGTTTTCACAATGGTACTTGTCCATAGCGCCACCGAAGCGATTTTCACTATTGGATGGATTTATTTCTCTTTACTTTTCTTTTTTCTCAATTTTTTTGGTGTTACAAAGACGCCTGTTTGCCAAGTTTTCATCAAGGTAACTTTTTTTTTGTTTTTCATTTTTTATTATTTTTTCCAGATTAAGACACGGATTCTCAGAGACTAAGCATAGAACCTCTTTAGATGCAGACTATTTATAGGGGACAAAAGCGGCTCTCCTTCAGGAGTAGAGAGTTGGTACACTCCTGATCCAAAGGCTTCTGTGACTATATAGGGCCCCAACCAGTTAGGCTCAAACTTACTTGGTTTCTCTCTTTCAGCTTGGTTCTTGGGATTCTCCATTAATACCAGGTCACCAATGTCAAAGTGTTTATTGAGAACCTTCCTATTGTAACTATGATGAAGACGATTTTGATATGCTTGAAAATGATCTAATGCCTTATGTCTTCGCTCATCCAACAATTCTAGCTCTTGTGACCTAGAGACACGGTACTCTTCATTGTCAATATGACCCTTTAAGGATACCCGTAGAGAAGGTATTTCAACCTCTATAGGTAAGATAGCTTCGGACCCGAATACGAGGGAAAATGGAGTGGCACTGGTGGGAGTACGGATGCTTGTGCGATAAGCCCATAAGGCAGGATTAAGTTATAGGTGCCAGTCATGACCAGCGTCATTGACAGTCTTCTTAAGGATTCTAACAATAGTCTTATTAAATGCCTCAGCTTGGCCATTAACTTGTGGGTAATACAGGGTGGAGAAATGGTGTTTGATGTGGAATTCTTCACATAAATGGCATACTTCTTGGTTCTTGAATGGGTGGCCATTGTCTGTGATTATGGATTGTGGTACACCATACTGAAAAATGATATAGTTTAGGATAAACTTAGATATTTGTGTGTCGGTTATGTATGTCATGGGAATAGCTTCAATCCATTTGGTGAAGTATTCGGTGGCGGTGATGATGATTTATGGCCATTAGATGATGGAGGGTGTATCTTACCTATGAGGTCGAGTCCCTATTGGGCGAAGGGCCATGGTGAAGTAATTGGATAAAGCTCCTGCGCTGGCACTCTTATCAAGTCTCCATGTATTTGACATTGTCTACATTTCTTTACAAAGATGTATGAGTCTTTCTCCATTGTAGGCCAATAGTAACCTAGTCTCATAATCTTGTGGGCTAGAGTAGGACCACTCGAATGAGATCCGTATATACCCTCGCATACCGCTCACAAAGTTGTTTGTGCTTCTTCAGCATTGAGACATCTCATAAGGGTGTTATCGAAGGTGTGTCTATATAGGGTTTCTCTGATGATGGTGTACTTAGTTGACTTTCAGATGAAGGTTCAACGTTGGTTATTGGACAATTCTTGAGGTAGGGTTTGGTCATTGAGGTAATCGAATATGTCTTTATACCAAGGAGATGTAGGACCAACAATGGTACACACTATCACAGTATCGGGGACATCATAAACGAGGACCAATAGCTGTTCAACCAGAAACTTGAACTTAGGCACATTACTCGGAATATCCAACAAGGAACCCACGGTTTCCATTGCATCTGCAGCTCTATTCTGGATACGTGGTATTTGTTGAAAAGTTATGTCATTGAAATACTATTTGAAACTATCAGCCATTCACTTGTAAGGTGCAAGTTTCTCATCCTTAGTCTCGTAGTCATCATTTACCTGTCGAATTACAAGTTGAGAGTCGCCAAAAACATGTAAGCTCTTAATTTTCCATTGAACTACCATTTTCAACCCTGTCACTAAGGCTTCGTATTCTGCTATATTGTTGGTACAAGGGAAAGCAATCCTGAATGATTTGGGAATGGTATCACCTTGAGGTGTAACAAATAAGATACCAGCTCCTAAACCACGATTTGTATGTGACCCATCAAAGTATAGTTTCCATTCTGTTTCAATGTCAATGTTTAAGAGAAATTCATCTAGAAAATCTGCCACTAATGGATGGTCTGCCTTTATAGGTGCATTAGCTAATTGATCCACAATCACCTATCCTTTTATAGCCTTCCTTTCAACATACTGAATGTCATACTCACTAAGTATCATAACCCATTTAGCCAATCGGCCTGTTAAAGCTGCCTTACTTAGGAGGTATTTAAGTGGATCAATCTTTGCAATTAGCATTGTTTGTCGATTGAGCATATAGTGCTAAATTTTTTGGGTAGCAAAGACTACCACAAGATAGGAACGTTCTATGTTGCTATAATTTAATTCATAGCCCACTAAGGTACGACTGATATAATAGACTGCTCTCTCATGACCTTGATCATTGTGTTGTGCGAGAAGATCCCCTAATGCCGACTGAGTTGCTGAGATGTAAAGTATCAATGGTTTTCCCTCTATAGGTGGCATTAAGACTGGTGGAGTAAGCAAATAGTCCTTGATTTGCTAGAAGGCCTCTAGACATTTAAGGGTCCATACAAATGGTACTCCTTTCTTGAGTAGATGCTGAAATGGATGTATTTTATCTGCCAGTTGTACTATGAAACGTGTAATGGACTGTAATCTCCCTTGTAGGGTTCTGAGTTGACCAATGCTGATGAGAGGAGGCATTTCTATGATAGCTCTTACCTTCTCTGGATCTACTTCAATGCCTCTTCGAGAGATGATATAACCTAACAGTTTCCCTGATTTGACTCCAAAGACACACTTCTTCGGATTTAGCCTGACATTGTAATTCTCTAGCCTCTAGAATATCTTGTCTAAGACTTTCAAATGATCTTCCCTTGTCTCTGATTTTGCTATGATTTCATCTACATAATCTTCCATGAAAGTATGGACAAAGTCATGGAAAATCGTAGTCATGGCCCGTTGATAGGTAGCTCCTGCATTCTTAAGGCCAACCGGCATAACATTCCAACAGTACGTGCCCCATGGATATGTGAAAGTTGTCTTGTGTTGGTCTTCAGGTGCTATTTTAATTTGGTTATATCCAGAGAAACCATCCATGAGGGATAGCATCTCGTATCTTGTTGTAAGGTCTACTATCATGTCGATATTCGGCAAAGGGAAGTCATCCTTAGGACATGCCTTATTGATGTCTCTAAAGTCAGTGCAAATGCGAATGCCCCCAGTTGGCTTAGTCACTATTACAAGATTTGATATCCAATCTGCATAGTCTATTGTCCTTATGAATCCTACATCAAAGAGTTTCTTAAGTTCTACCTTGACTAATAGAGCAATTTGCGGATGCATTTTCCTCAACTTCTGCTTGACTGGCTTAATACCTGGCTGTAGTGGCAAATGATGCAATATTAGGTCTGGATCCAGCCCAGGCATGTCAGCATACGACCATGCAAAGTTTATTTGTCTCTTTGTGAAGAAGTCATGTTATGCCTTGCATAACCACCCCATCTTTTTCCTTGGTCAAAATGGGTCCCCCTTTATTATTTTTGTACTTAGTTTTTTTTGAAACAAAGTTTGGAGTCTTGTTTTGCCAATACTTTATTTTTCTTTGGTTTCTCTGTCGAAATCGGAACCAGAACGAAATCGAGTTTTGAAAGTTCTTTTGAAACTTGTTTTGTTTTCATCCCGACAGTCCTTCGTTTATGTCTTTTGTTTTGTCTTCAGTGGACCCGGAGCCGGAGTGGGTGTTAAGTTGGTTTTTATCGAAAGTTGCAAAATCATAATCGATTCCGCTCCCGCCTCCGCTATTTTGGCTTTTGGTTTTAGTCTTTGTCTTTTTGTTTAGTTTTATTATATCGGTCTTTTGTTTTACTTTTTGTGTTTGGTTTTGTTTTGTGTTTACTTGGCGGACCCGGAACCGGAATGGGAATGAAGTTTGGAAATTTCTTAAAAGGTTTTGAATCAGTTTCCATTTTAGTTCCGCCCTTGCCGTTTTTCTAGATCGTTGACTTTTTGACTGAAGTCACACTATTGTGAAGTGTTGGTTCTCTTTTAGTTCCGACTCCGTCTTAACTGTGTTTCAATGCATTAATGACAATTGCTCGTGTAGGTAGAAATTCTCATTTTTACCTTCATTAAGGGTTAAACGAATCATTATTATCATTGTTAAAAACCTGAAGAGCAAGAAAGAGTAGCGACAGAGTTCATTTCAGCGAATCGATTGAAAGAGAAGAAGGTTATTGCTGGTCAATCAGTTCAGAAGGTTAGCTGGTTTCTTTTGTTTTTGAGGTAGGTTTTCTTATTAGTGTTCTTCATTTTATTTACTATTGCATTTTTTGTATATATTTTCCCATGTTTGGAATCATGTCTTTTTGTTCTTCGTTTTAACAAATTCGTGATTCTCGGCGTGCTTGTTTGAATGGGTGATTTATTTTGTTTGTTTGGTTGATTCCTCATTTCTTTTTGCTTTTATTTTTTAGTTCTTTCTATTTTAGGGCATGGTCGCTTTCACGTTTTAGTTGTGATCGCATCGTGCTATTTTGAATTTGCAGTAAGTTAGATTAATTTTAGGTTTTAAATGGTGATTAGTTGGATTAGAAATTTACAATGAGATAGATTAGAGATTTAGAGTGATTTAGGGTTAATTGATTCATTGTTTTTACTTAGGGTTTTGTCGCGTTCAGTCTGGTAAAACTACAAGGTTTAAAATCCGTGCCCTAGTTTTTATCATGTTTGTTAGATTAGGGTTTCGTAGGTTTCTGTGATCACATTTAAATGATTAAAATATGATACTCTAGGATTGAGTCGTTCCCCATGGTCATATGAGTAAAGTGTTTTAAAGCCTCTTTTCATCTAATACGACCTTGGTTTTGGTCATGGAGTTATAGGTTAAATTGATAAAATCTTTGATGACGTCATGGTTAACCTAGGCGGAGACGGGATCAGAATCGATCTTGAACTTGAGAATTCTATTTTCAAAAAAAAAGTATCGATTCCATTTTCATCCTGTTTCCTGCTCCACATTTAATAAAGAAGTCTTTTGTCGAAATAATGATGACCAATTCGAAAGCGGAGGCGGAATGGAAATAGAATATGAAAAATGAAAATATGAAGAAAACCAAATCCGTTTTCCATTCCGATCCCGGTTCTGATAACCTTCCCGATTCCGACTCCGAGCCTGTTCATTGTTAGTAAAATGTCTATATCAGTTTTGGCTCTGAGTCCGACAGTGTTGTAAAAAGAGACTATTTTAGGTTGTGTTTCTGCCTGGTTCCACCTCCGGTGCATATATGAAAGGCATGGTTTTTAAAGCATGTTTTATGATGATATCTAAATATCTAATTAGAGGTTTTGCTTGCAGAAAAGTTGAAAGATGTCAGGAATATCAGGGGAAGCTGCTCGAAGGAACCAGCCTATAGGAACATCAAAGGCAGCACCAAAACCAAAGAAGTTAAAGCCAAAACAACTGCTTTATACCTTGAGGTATAATCATAGGACTCTTGTGGTGAAGGTGAGCAAGGTGGAATCAGACTGGTCAGACATCACTGATATGAACTTGGGCCAGTAAAACTTTGAGGAGTTACATGGAGAAACCTTTGCAGAACGAGCAAATCTAATAGGAAGGACACAAAGGATTGTTGATTTTGGTTTGGCATATATTACTGTGTTTCCTTTATCAGTCCAGTGCCCGAAGTTGATCTTAACAGTAGCTAGTGCCTACAATCTTGCTACAAGACTATGCATGGATTCACAAGATAGGGTGATCATTGATCTTACTCCTCAAATGTTTCAAAATATATTTAATGTCCCGGATCCTAAGAGTTTGGTTCAGTTGGGTGAGGCAGAGGCCTTGGAGAAATATAGTAAGTATAAGGACTCTAATAGGTCTCATTTGAACAAAAATGGCTAAAGACAGAAAATAAATCTCTATCCAAGCTTGCACACCAACCTAAGAGGGTAGATTTCAAGAAGGAAATATCGGATTTAATAAAAATGTTGTCCAGGGTATTTGGGAAGAGGGATACGTTCCACTTCAAGGAATGGATGTTTCCTTTCATCCAAATAATCTTACAGGGCGATTATCAGTTTGATTGGCCAATGATTGTGTCAAATGCTATCCATGATCAGCTAACTAACATTAGAAACACTAAGTGTTTCTTTATGAATTTTTATGTGGTGTATGCAGCAACAAGATTGGGGAGTTTTCCAGGCTTGAACAGAGTGGGCATAATGGGAGCCTTGGATGGACAGAAGAAGGTATGGGAGCACTATGATCAGTTGTCCCTTCAAGTTGCTCAGACTCATTTCAGAAGAGTCAATGATGATTTTTATATGCGATCATCAACCAATTGAATGGAGATGCAGGATACCGATTGAGTCAAGAAGCCATGGCATTCATTGCTGAATGGGGATGTTGATACATCCAGTACCCCAAATTTACATACTTCAGGTTGGCTAATTTTGAAGGTCATCCACATTTGCTTCCAAGATGCTGCAATAACAGGATAGTGCTAATGGAGTTTGTATATCAGGCTATTGGAGTTAATGCTCGGTTTGGGATCAATTATAAAACTGGGTGTCATAAGTTTCCCATGAAGTTGGGTGAGTATGGTTGTCAACACTTGGTAGGAGCAAAGGTGGTCTGTAATGAATTAATACAGTTGAAATTGGGATTATACACAGCTCGTAAGTGTTTTGATCCGAAGGGTAAGATGTATGCTTTGTTGCCTTCAATATTTACTAGACATTTTAATTTGTTAGAAGACTTTTGGAGTGATCGGCAGGATGAGTATGATTTGAGAAAGAAGAACTATGAAAGATTGCCCGTCACACTCATGTCAAAGCTAGGTGTGAAAAAGAACATTCCTGACACATTGGTGGATGATGAAATTGTATTGGATCCATCCTATGAAGTGTTGAACATTGGCACCAAGAGCCTGGATCCAATTGACTAGGATGCTGAAGAGATAATTGATATTAAGAAGATTGGAAGGACAATATTGGATAGGAGTGTGTAGTGGTTAATGTTAAAAACTCAAGCTCCTCAAGAACCAGCCCCTAAAAAGGGTAAGGGATACAAAAGAATCAAAAGGAAGACACCTCCCAAAGAGCCATTGGAGTTCCTTCCTCTGGACATCGAAGAGATAGAACTTGAGGCGGTGGATGATGAAGAAGAAGCATAAGAAGGGGATATTCCAGTAGGATCTGTTGTTTCAACACCCACATTAAGCGAGTCATCCACACAAGTTCCACTTAAAAGGAAGAAGAGTAAAGAAATTCGAGAAGGAGCTCTTCATAGCATGGCTGAAGCTGGAAAGGGAAAAGAAGTGGAGGAGGAAATTCTGGAGGTTGAGACAGATTCAGATGAGACTCTCTCAGAAAAAGATATGCAAGAGAACATGCCTTTAGAGGAGGATATTGAGCAGGTTTTGACATAAGAAGAGCAATGGAAGTTGTTTGAGGATGCAAAAAGAGATTCTGATGCAAGGGATGCAACGGAGAAACAAAAGGAAATTGATGCTAAGGTACAAGTTGATGCTATACTTCACCAGCAACAATTTAAAGCCAAACAAGTTAAAGAAAAGGCAGCAGTTGATGAAGTGGAAAAACAAAGAAGGCAATAAGAACAAGAGCTCAAGATGAAGGAAGAGAATGATAAGTTAGAGTTGATACAAAAGATCCATGATCTTGAGGAGGAGAAAGCAAGAAACTGAAGGGAGAAAGAAATCTTGATTGCTAGGTTGAAACTTGCAGAAGAAGCTCGCCAAAAGGAAGAAGAAGTAGTACGATTGCAAAAAGAGAAAGATATTGCAGAGCTGGTTAGGAAGCAACAAGAAGAAGAAGCAAAGGAAGAACAACTTAAGGCTTTGGAAGTGGAAAGATTAGAAAAGGAAAGGCTAGAGGCTTTAGAAAAAGAGAAATTAGAAAGGGAAGCTCTAGAGAAAGAAAGGTTGGAAAAAGAAAGAGTGGAGGAAGAGAGGTTGAGGAAAGAACAGAAAGATAGGGAAGAGGCTGAAAATCTTGTGCAAATGCATATACTGCAAGAACAACAAGAGAAAGTAAGGGTTGACTCTCAACCCCAGGTAAATATGCAACCACCTTCTACAGTTATTACTCCCTCTTCCTCTATGATGACTACTGCTCCAAGTGCTCCTACATGGCTAAAATTGGACCTGCAGAAGAGGGCAGTAACCCCTTCATAGCCTCTCAATTGGGAGGATATGATGAAGGGAATTGAGCAGGAGAGGCCTTAGAAGAAGGCTAAGATTCTACATTCTACCCGACTCACAAACAAAGGAGAAATTGTTGCTGAATGTGCCACGCCAATGACAGAAAAGGAGGTAGGGGACATGCAGCTAATAGATTATCAATTGAGTACTGTCAACCTGGGAAGGACCACTAGGAATCAGCAAATGAACTTAATTGATGTGGTGGCTTCAACGACCAAATCAAGAATGATCAAGGATAAGCAAAAGAAAGATGCGCTTAAGGCTCAATTGGATCAATTGCATTCATTCTTGAAAAGTGTTTCCTCTCCAACATCACAATAGGTAACTGCCATTGAGACTCCTATTCTATTAAGTAAAAAGGAGGTAGATGATTTGGTGCAAGTAAGAGGCAAGGCAGAGATGGTAGATAGGTGGATGGACAAGTTGAATCAAGAGGTAGCTGAATTTTTGGTTGAGGGTTTTGAGACTTACAAAGGCACTAAAGAGTTGATAAAATAGATGTATCAATACATTGAAGCGTTGGAAAAACAAGAAGAAGAGTATAAAGAATACAATTAGAAATTGGAGAAGGTTAATGCATTACCTTTAGCTACTCTTCTTGAACAGTCCATACTTGAGGAGGAGAATAAAGATTTTATTGGAAAAACCTCTCGTATACTCTATTTTAGAACTAGCTTCTTGTGTAAACATAAGGATGAGATCTAGGAGGTTGTTAATAATTTGACCGAGCAATTGGAAGAGTTGGAAGCGGTCATTGCTATTATTATAGATGTAAATGCATTTACAAAAGAAGGCATGTCTTTGGGTCAAGTAAAAGAGAAATGGGATGAAAGATTCAGAGGACTGATGTAGAAAGGAGATGATGATGGAGATTTGATGTTGGATCGGTTAATGGATATCAAAGAAGAAATAAAAGTTGCTAGAAGAGAATTGACAAAGGTAAAAGGTATGAGGGAGTTTGCTGCAGCAGAATTGGATCGAATCAAATTTGAAGATAGCTAGGTCGATGAGCCATAAATAGATACATTACAGCAAGTCTTCGCCAGTTATGATGAGTTCATTGCAAATCCAGCTTCACATGCATAAATCTCTTGCATGCATGATTTCCTTCTTCTTTGCATGTTGCATGCAGCATTGACAGTTGAGGCGCATGACATATTTTCCTTCTATTTTTCTATTCTCCAGTTAAACTGAACGTCTAATGTAAGAACTCAAGATCAAATCGATCTGAGTTTCCAAGAAAGTTGTTGTTCCTAAAAAGGTGCATAGCCTAAAATAGAAGTGAAGTTCGAACTTTTTGTATAATATATAAATACCCGATGGGTATCATATTGTAAAGGTGGGCTAATTGAGAATAGGACTGGCTTACCTAATGCTAGGAGATAGAATTTTGTAGTGATTTTTACAGAGATACATTGTACTAGATGCTTTACAGTTAATAAAATTTACAGGTTTTCCCGAAATATGGTGTTAGAACTAAATTGTTTGTGTGATAAGGCTGATAAGCTATAATCTATCTGTATGCAGTGATTGTGCTGAACATAAGAGTTTCTTGAATGATGAAAGTCATTTGAAGGAATTGGATTTAAGGATTATCTTATTAGATTATCATTGAGTTAAAGTTATTAAATTATGTTGATCTATGACCTTAGCAATGAATGGATGTATGTTTTGAAATCTGGGAGATAGTTATGATAAGCGAAAAGTGATATTGAATTAAGCACCTTAGATGCATGCAATGGTATAGTTTATGTTGTAGATTGTGTCATGCTTTGGTTTGATGATCTGTTAGGAAACATTCATTGTTGAAGGTATATGTCTAGATGCTAGATAAATTTGATTCATACTTACTGGTTTACCCCTTTGTCCTATCTTTTTCTTTTATTTGAAACCCCATTGATTTACTAAAACGGTTTGGTAAAATGAGTCATTGCTTGAATCTTTTGTTACCAGCACAGGACCCTTAAATATTACAGTTGCATGAACTGATTGAGTGACACCAGACAGTTGAGAACCAACTACCAAGACCTTGGGAGTTAGGCTACTATATGTTGTCTTTCTTTTCCAGGAGAAATAGAGTAGAAATATTCTATTTTAACGTTGTTTGTGTCATCTTCACCATCAACAAGTCCTTAAACTCTGGTTTTTCTGTCTTTGTTAAAGAAGCTGCAAAATATACCTTCCGAGGATTCTCTTTTGTACCTATGTTGACTTCAACAGATTCTTCTACTAGCATCGGTGAATTTTCCTTTTCAATGGGAAGAATATTTAAACCTCTATCCTTGGGTGCCTCTGAGAGGTTTTCGCCCTCGGATACATCCTTTATTTTGACTTTTTCTTCATCCAAAGGCGCCTTTCGATTTTCACCTAGGGACTCATTATTTTTCTTTTTATTGTCTTTTTTCTTTTCATTCTCATTTTTGCAACTAGAGGTGTAAATAGACTCCCCAAAGTATGCTTTATCATCCAAGTCTATGGTAAAACCTGCTTTATGATCCCCTCTTGGTATGCCTTCTCTAAGTCCCATGAACTCAGCAATTGCTTCATCGTTCTCAAATGTATCTATGATCGGTGTACCTTGTTGATCCCAGTCAATAAGTTCGGGATATATAAGGGGCATGTCATCATTGGAGTTTCTAAAGGTATTTGCTGACAAGGTGAATATAGAATGGTTGACATGGTCGTAGAAGTTTTGGACTAACTCCTTCTTATTCTTCTTCCTAGGTGTAGGTATACTCTGATGTGGGACTATAGGAAGGGCGGAATCGTCAGAAGATGGCTTGTTAGGTGCCCAAGATGCATGATCAAGGCTTTCCCAGTAATAGTTCTCTTGCCATTCTTTTTTGGACAAATGTTTCTTAGGACGAGGACTAGATAGTTTTGGTACAGGTTTCACGTTTAGGTCCAACTCTCCAAATAGGGAATCTATGTTCATGGTACTAGTAGATGAAAGGGACTCCCATTCACCATCGCTTGAGTAAGGGGATTCATCATAGACTGGAGGTTTGTCGTAAACTGGGGGTTTGTCGTAAATTGGGGGAAGTGGTTCATGAGATGTCTCGATGTCTGTGCAAGCACTCACTTCCTCTTGAAAAGATGACGAAGTACCAGGAAACCCAATTCTAAGTGGTTGACACCCTAGCCCTAAGTATTTCGTTCGTGGGAAGACAGTGATTGGTTTCGTCCTTCCATTTTGATATAACCCTAACCCACTATGCCTGTCATAGCCTTCCTTTTGCATTATCTTAAATCCTTTTCCATACTGGTCCTTGGCTATTTGAATAGACGGGGAGGGGTATTCATGTTCTTTTTGATACAACCAGGAATCACCTTGATCGACAATTTATTCACTTAAATCTCCCCATTTGGTTAACGTCGTTGTAGGGGGAACATGAAATGTGACCACTGACTGTCTTCTATCTGCCATGGGTAGGCCATATGCCTTAGGTGGAATCAGTTCACTAACACAGTACGATGCCTTTATATTATATTCGCCACAGCCCTTGTCTTGGATCTCGAGTTTAGGAGTGGATGATGGTGGTTTGAATGAAATGGACTTAGTGAGATGCAGTGGGTCAACATATTAGGATAAAGTGGATGATGAAGCTTCTTGGTTAACTAGCACTTGTCATTGTGGAATTTCCCTTAGGCTTGTACAATACTAAAATGGATCTGGATCACCATCAATGGTGATTTATGTGCCATTATACGGGAACTTGAGACATTGGTGATATGTAGAAGGTACAACTTTCATTGCATGTATCCAAGGTCTACCTAACAACAAGTTGTATGGGAGGGTGAGATGCAAGACTTGGAAGCTGGTGTTCATGATTGCTGGGCCAATTCGGATAGGGAGTGTGACAACTCCTTTGGACGATCTTTCCTCATCATCGTAAGCCTTGATGACTATACTCTTAGCGGTATCTACACAGTCTTCTGAGAATCCTAATGCCTTAACCAATTTAAGGGTACACAAGTTCAAACCTACTCCTCCGTCTACCAAGACTCGTCAGACTTTGTTTTGATGGACTAGGACTTCAAGATGTAAGGGATCATTGTGATAAGACTTTTCAGTTGAGTAATCATGTTGGTAAAATGTGGCATGATGCGAGTTGGTCAAATATCCCACCATTTCTTTGAAACGATTGACATCCAAGTATGTAGGAACAGTTGTGTTCTGTAGAGCTTTGTCAAGAATGGCTCGATGCCTAGGTGACAAAGTCAACAATTCCAAGATAGATATTTGTGTGGGGGTTTTACTCAATTGATCAAGAAGGTTGTACTTGAACTTGGAAGCTTGGGTAGATGGCTCTGAAGAAGGACCAAGAATAATAATCTTAGTTCTGCATGTGTTTACATTACATTCCGGATGATTCTTAATGGTGAAGGTATTGGCATTCTTGTTTTGCAGCTCGGAGGTGGTTTATGATCGTTCCTTTACCATAGTCATACTTGGTATTGTTATAGTTGGCTGATGGATTATTCTGGGTTCCCAAACTGGAGGCTTTTCCTTTTGTGTGGTCATGTAACGGGTCCTTGAAAACCTTATGATCATTGTTCTTAGTGTTTTTCTGCCCATCAACCTCTATGGTTCCGTTTTCAACAAAGTCTTGTATTATATTCTTGAGTTGGCGACATTGTTGGAGGTTGTGCCCTTTGGTTCGATGATGTCACAAAAAGAGTTATCATCCCACCATGAAGGTTTGAACTATCCAGGATCAAACTCTCTTGGTTCCAAAGGCTTGATGAGATTATGCTTAATCAATTCTTTGAAAATAGTCTCGATTGGTTGTCCTAAAGGTGTAAATTCACGTGTAGGAAATCTCCTTTGTTGCGGTCTTTGTTGTTGTGAATTTTGGACATAGTTATCTTGTTGATCTGGACTATTCCTCATGTCTTGATTGGGATTATAACCTCTAAGAGTGATTACTGGTCTTGTATTGACGTGTTTAGCATCAACAATGTCGTCATTTGTAACATTCTTGTTTCTAGACCAGAATTTGTTTCTATCATTTGGTGCATTTTGATGTTGGACAACCGGATTTCTGCCTGGTACCTTTATTTCTCCTTTGTCTACAAGGCCTTTCTCAAGGATGATTCCCTTTTGTACCAAGTCTGAGAATGAAGTACAACAATGTACCCTTAGATCACTTCGCAATTTGGGGTTGATGTTCTCTAGGAATATTGTGACCTTTTGTTTTTCTGGTATTTCAACTGGACATCTACTAGCTAGACTTCGCCACCTCTGGAAGAAAGTGGTGAAATTTTTGCCATCTTCTTGTGTCATGTGAGACAAGGTTGAAATTTTTACCTCATTGTCTATGTTAAAGGCAAAATGTTCGATAAAATTCTCAGCTAATTCACCCCAAGATCGTATACCATATGGTAATTTAGAGAACCATTCCAGTCCTATCCCGACAAGGGTTCGTGAAAATAGTCTCATCAAGTATGTGAGGTCATACGCTATGTCCATGCATGCTGTTGAGAACTCTCTAATGTGTTCTAAAGGATTCTTTCTCCCATTATACTTAGGAAAAATTGGTATAATGTATCCATGGGGGAAAGGTGTCATGTAAAGCACTTTGTCAAAGGGACATGGACATAAGTCTTGCGCTGAGATAGTTCATTTTCTAGACATAGACATGTTGTCCATCTGTTGTTGAAGAGTTTGCATCTTGTTTTGAAGGACATCGACTTGCGTCAAGGACATGGTGTTTGTGATATTTGGATCAATGTAAGTATTTTGATACGCCATGTTTTGTGACGGGTTGTGATTGGGCGAGGGAATATATCCTGTCAAGATATTCTGATTCAGTATAGGGATATTCCTTGTTTGAATGGTTTGAGTTGGTATAGGAATGCTTCCTATCTAAATTGTCTGATTTGGAATAGGAATGCTTCTTGTCTGAATGATTTGACTTGGTATAGGTATATTTCTGCCAACTTTGGTTCTCTTACCAATCGTGTTAGTGCCAAAGGGGTTGGAGGAAGTTGCCCCCGCAGTGAATTGTAAACCTTGTATTATGTTGAAAGGGGTTGTGTTTACAATTGACGATGTTTGACTTGGTATACCAATTGGTATCGTTGCGGTTATTTGGGGAATAGAGACAGTTGACGTTGCAGTTTGGAATGGTTGAGTTGACTGTGTTTGCAAGGTACGAATATCAAATCCTATGGGTAGTTTGGCACCTTCTGGTAGCAATTTTGCTAGATAGCATTGGGGATCATTTTCCAAACATTCATCCATGAAGGATGCAAATTCAGGATCTTGTACTGCTGCGTCTATGTCCTCTATGTAAATCTGACCATGTGTGTCTCTAGTGACATGTTTTTCTAGCAAAGGCTTGTGTGGTCGTTTACTTCCTGACGGTTGGTTTCCAAATGGATTGATGAATTCATTGGGTTCTATCATTGCTTTTTGTTTCTTTTGGTACCTTGTTTCGACCATGAAAAAGTTGCTCAAAATGGGTAATGCAAACTATGCCTAAAAACTGATATGACCTATGTCTATGTTTTTGGATTTTTCTAACGATAAATGATGTAGCTAAAATGGTTTCTAAAAGATGTACACTAAGATGACGTATGATAGGATAGACAAAATACAAGATGCGAGTAGACTATGACGATGAATGAGTCTAAGATGGTATAACCTACCACTTATGGGATAAATGCATGTAAAGACTTGTTTTTAACCAAGGAACCTAATTGTATGACAAGGACAATTGACAAGGTGAATTTTTTCAAACTAGACTAATGAGCTGAAAAGATCCACTAGATATGACCAAAGTGACAAGGTTCAATGATTTTGACAAACCGTAACATGAATGTTTCTAATGACGAGGAAAGTTATCTATTCTGTGATATGCAATTTCCTAGGGAGTATCTATATGCATGCAACTTAGGATGACTATGACTAAGACATTTACCATGACTAAGATGTATATGACACCTAATGATGGTAACTAAGACGTATATGACACCTAATGATGCAAAATTTTGAGAAAAATTTACCAGTTTCGAATCTAAGGTTGATCTTAAAAACCTAAAGCAAATTATGACAATGATGTTTTTGGACTCAGCTCTTAGTTTTTGATGTTTTCTGTTGATAGGAAAATGCGGTTCACCTAACAGTTGCGGTTCAGATTCTGACAGATGCGGTTTTTGACAGTGCATGCGGTGTTTATGATAGTTGCGATTTACCTATACACATGCGGCTCGAAAACTGACAGATGCGGTTTGCATGCACACATGCGACTCAGAATGTGACAGTTGTGACTCGTGATATGCAGACTATGAAAAGTGAAAATTTGACAACTAGATGCGGCTTTTCCCCTAACAGATGCGACTCACTAATACATATGCGGCAATTAAACTGACAAATACGACTTTGTTTTCTGATAGTTGAATTTTTCCCAAAAGTTGTTGACTGAATTTGTTTGTTTGATCAAGATTTTGACAAATATAGCAAAGAGCAAACAGAACAATCAATGTATTTTCAGTTTTTGTGTGATGGAAGGACTGTTAAGACTCGAAAAACAATTACAACCTAGGCTTTTAGGACAATACTTGTTGAATTCTTATTTGGATTTCTCCAACTACACATATTTATAGCGAATGACTAGTAGCTTGACCCCACTGGCTCCCCTCCATGACACTCACTTATACGGGGCAGCCAAGCTACTGTATCCATGAAACTCCCATGGCATGCATTTCATTTCCACACATAAATCGTAAGATAAAGACGGCTTCACAGGGCCGACCCTGCTACGCCAAGAAGTAGGTAGGATTTTGGTAACTCTACAACAAGGTGTTTAATAAGGGCATTCCATTCATGGGACACTATCCAACATCGACGAGAGTCCATTTTAGTCCATCTTGTCGGAATAGTGTGCGTGATTCGTGGGATTTCCCCAAGAATCCACTTTTCTATACCGGCTAGAAGTCGCTTGGCTTTAGCGTGCTATCGGCCTGAGTCATCTTGGGGTGAGTATTTTTTCCTACCAAGACAGGCCCAAGTTCTAGAGTCAGCAACCATTTCTCTTACACCCAGGATCGCATGACTACACAAGGGGAGAGGATACTTCGGTGTACTGAATTGTAAGGGTTACAGATACGTGCAAAGCACCAGACAAAGAAGACAATGGTTCTTTTTAATCCAAACGGCAATTTGCTATCTATCAATTAGAAAATTCATTTTAATCCCACACGACAATTATCTATCTACCAAACAAAAGCTTGCTTAAATAAATGAATTAACACAAAGGCATTAGGTCCTACATGCAAATTCATCAGTAGTTCATTGTTCTTCAGCTTTCGTCCTGCAGAAAATTGTCTTAGGTTTTTAAATGTCTTCTATGCTTCGTCCTGCAGACACTATGTTATTCCTCCTTAACACAACTGAAACAAACATTAGCGAAAATCCAAACAGCCTAAAAAGCGAAAAATGAAAATATGGATGCATGGAAATCGATAAAAAAATGAAAAAGTTTTACCAGGAAGATGCGGCTTTTGGAGCCACAGATGCGGTTCGATTGTTGACAAGCGGATGCGGTTCACGAATTTGTTGACAGGCGGATGCGGTTCGTGACTTTGCGGATGCGGCTTTTGATGACAGATGCGTCGTTGTTTTTCATAGATGCAGCTCGTAACTACAGATGCATCGTTTTGCAAAATAGATGCGTCGTACGGAAAACTTGCAAAAAAGAATAGAAAATGGAAAAACGGAAAGACGGAAATATGTGCGGATTTTGAAGCGTGTTCACGTCGGGTTCACCAAATGTAACATCATAGATTTTCTGCAAAACTAGAATAACAATGTTAAATCTTAATCTAAACAATAATCTAAAATCTAACAACAAAGAACGAGGAAATAAACTAAACTAATAAAACCAAAATGATCTCACCGAATAACGTTCACCCCTTCAAATTATCTTGATTGTTCTTCTCCATTTTGCCTTTTCAGTATTCTTGCCCTCAAATTTCTTTGTTTGAATGCAAGTATAGCTTCATCGAGTGTCTAAGCAAAATATTGAATAATAGTCTCTTCTCAAAAGTGTATGATTTCGGGAGGAGGAATAATGATTATGACAAGCCATTTTATAGATTTTGGGTTTTTGAACGATCGACTCAGATTGAAAGAGAGATTGACGGACGAGATTGATGAATGTCATGCGATGTGAGTTCTGTCTCAGATAGAATGTGAGTTAGAACATGAGTTAGAAAAGACTGCAGGATAAAGACTAAGTTAGAACGATAAGTTAATCTTGAGTTAAGAATCTTCGAAAATAGAAGAAATAGACTTTGTATGTCAAAGACAAAGTTAGAAGTCTAAGAATAACACATTCGAATGCAAACATGATTTAATTAATTAAATAAAGATATTTAATTAATAAACACATCATGCATATGAGTTGGAACTAGTTAACTGACTAGTTGTGATAGAGAGTTATCTCGCAAAGATAATCAGATGTTAAACCCAGAGATAACTGGAGAACTAAAAATAGATCTCGAGTCAGAAGGTGAGTGAATGACTTAGATAACTGAATGATAGAGGAATGTGACATAAATAATTAAAATATGAATTAAATGTTAATTTAATTCAACATTTGAAAATAAGAGACTTTAATTAAATAAATAAAGTAATTTATTTAATTTGACTATTTGAAGAGGATAATATAAATAATTAAATAATAAATATTTAATTATAGATAAAGGGGGTTTAATGAATAATTAAATAAAGATATTTAATTATAGTTGGAAAAGTATGATAAAGGGTAATTAAATAATAAATCATTTATTTGATAGATAAAGGGGGTTTAATTAAATAATACATATTTAATTAAGAAGGAAGAATTAATTACTTTACAACATAATTAAATAAATATGATTTATTTAATTAATCAAGTTGAATAAAGATTAATAATGAATTAATTAAAAAGGGGTATTTAATTAATAGATGAAATATGTGTTAGAAAGGTTAATTAAATAATTAACATTATTTAATCAAGACCACGGACTATAGAAAAATAATGTCAAATGTGTACTCATAGGCCTAGACCAATTTTCGGTATCTACAATGAGTATTTAAAAAGAAAATTTATTTGGATGGCTATGTTGAAAAGTATAAAGCGAGGTTGGTTGCAAAGGGATATTCCTAGGTAGAGGGAATTGATTATGGGGAAATTTTTTCTCTAGTAGAAAAGCTAACATCTATCAGATTTCTTTTGTCACTTGCAGCAACATATGACTGGGAGATTGAGCAGATGGATGTGAAGACAACATTTCTTCATGGTGATCTTGAAGAAGAAATTTATGTCCCAGCCAGAGCACTTTGTGAAAAAAGGTAAAGAAAATCTGGTTTGCAAGTTGAAAAAATCTCTGTATGGATTAAAACAATCTCCTAGAATGTGGTACCAGAAGTTTGACACTTTTGTTTTGTCATTGGGATTTGTAAGATCGAAATCTAATCATTGTGTGCATTAAAAATTTGAGAATGATCGTATTTTAATTATTTCTTTGTATGTGGATAATATGTTATTCATTGGGAATAGTATGTTTATGATTTCTGATCTAAAATCTCAATTGTTTGTAAAATTCGAAATAAAAGATTTGGGTGCAACAAGGTATATTTTGGGGATGGAAATAACTAGGGACAGAAAGAGTAGAAAACTTTGGCTCAGCCAGAGTAAATATATTAACACTGTTTTGGAGAGATTTTGTATCACTGATTGCAAGCAGCTAGTTGTTTCAGTTTTGCAGGGAACAAAGTTATTTGTTGAAGATTGTCCAAAATCTCCTACTGAGATGGAGGACATGACCAGTGTGCCTTATGCAAGTGTAGTTGGTTGTTTAATGTATGCAATGGTTTGTACCAGGCCAGACATTGCCCAAGCAATGGGAGTACTTAGTTGTTTTATTGAAAATCCAGGAAGGCTGCATTGGGATGCTATGAAACAAGTGTTTAGATATCTGAAGGGAACTTTGGAGTATGCTTTGTGTTACCATGGCAATTTGGTTGGATCACAGAGGACTCTCAGCATTCGTGGTTATGTGGATTCTAATTGGGCAAGGGAAATTGACAACAAAAGATCCACCAGTGGATATATTTTCATGGTGAATGGTGGTGCAGTTAGTTGGATGAGCAAGTGGCAGGATGTAGTCACTTTGTCCACTATGGAGGTAGAATACATGGAAGTTACACATGCCTGTAAAGAAGCAATCTAGTTAAAACGTTTGTGTTCTAACATTGGGTTTGATGTAGGGAAGATTACAATTTATTGTGATAGTCAGAGTGTTATTTATCTGGCGAAAAATCCTACTTTCCATGCTAGGATGAAACATATTGATGTGCAGTATCACTTTGTACGAGATATGGTGGAGGATGGAAAGGTCTATTTAGAAAAAGGGGATACTCTGGAAAATGTTGTAGATGAATTGATGAAACCAATGAGCACAGACAAGTACAGGTGGTGTGCAAGTTCAATGGGCCTTGGTTCCCATGAATCTTAGTAGTTTGTGAATACTCTGGAGGTGTCAGTAAGATCTTCGTCAAGTGGGAGATTGTTGGAAAATGTGCCTCAAGCTTACTGACACGAAACTCCTGAAACAAAAAAATCGATGAGACTCTTGGAATGTCTTGTTGACAAGTAGTTTGGTTCTGAAGGTCTGAAATGATCATGTCAGTGTGACTAATGGTTGATCTTGCCGACGAGATCCATCGGTATGACCTGAACGATCAACACAGGTTCACTATCTCTCGACGAACTTAGGAGTTTGACCGATAGGTGATGATCAGTGAGAGTCTTTCTGACAATACTCCGTCAGGCTAACTTTGGTCTTTGGTTAGACTTGGGAAGATTGGACCAACAGTAGAAGTTTGGCTGACGGGGTATAGTCAGTGTGAGTCTTGCCGATGGTTCTTCATCGGTGTGAAATATGACTTCTGTCCAACCTTAAGATCTTCATCTGATGGTTGAAGTCCGACCGATGGATTGGGATCGGAGTAGTCCTGCTGATGGATCGCATCAAAGTAACCCAAGTCTTTGGCCTAGCTTTGGATTATTGTCCTGATTGTATTGATCTGCCCCATGGAATCGATAGGGGTAAGTCTTCCCGATGAGATGAACAAGCAAGAACATCATTAGTATGACATGAACTCTCGGAGGAGCTTTGGAGACTTCCTCCAAGGTAGGATCTCATCTCGATGGTCTTTTGGTCGGTGAGACTTCACCAAGTCAAAGCGATAGAGCAATAAAAGACTATGTAGTGTGCGATTGTCAAATGGCTATTTTTGGCATTGGTGAGAAATAGTCTGGTGTCTCACTGATAAGCGATACAGTTGAAGAATTTTGACCGAACGACTGTCCTACGTGTTTTTTTGAACCAATGAGAAGCAAAATGTAAATCGTTTGTAGTTGGACCATTGTGACCGTTCACTCGTGGGAGATCAATAGACTATTTGTGAATTGTGAACAAAATGGAACACTCTGTAATGGTCGAAGGTTGAATCATTCGAGTAGTTAGTGTTTTGAACTGTATGTTGCATGAGCATTGGAATGGTAAGACATAACGAAGTGTGATCAAAATTTGTTTTGTACAAGGTTAATCAGGGAAATGTTGTTGCTGTAAAATTGGCATCTGAAAGTGAAGTTTGTATCTTTGTATGTAATTTATTTATTGTGATACAAAGGGGCTTTACTTGGTGTGGTGTGTTTTTCTCTCGTAAGGGTTTTCCCACGTAAATCTGGTGTTCAATTGTGTATGTGTTTATTTCTCTATTTTTTTATTCCTTTCATGTGCATCATAATGAACTGAAATTGCAAAATTTAAAGACATATCTGCATTCTTCTCTGAGTTTTGACATTAGGAGAGTTTGTTCTATGCCTTTTCTTTCCTAACAGACAATGCACCTCAAATGTGCAATTTCAAATTAGGTCAGCGCCAAAACATTCCCACGGTGGAAAGGAATGAAGACGAACCACATAAATCCTTAGCTATGACCCAAATTTATCCTAACACGCCTCAACATGCTTCCAAAAACTTTGAAGACACTTCGCATGTAGTGTAAACACTAGGTCGGTCGTTACCCGTGCAAACACCATTAATCAATTAAGTGCATGCTTAATCAATCTCTAGAAAACTTGCAAACCACACACCACATTTCAACACAATCTAGAATATTCCTCCAATATGCTAAAATCCATTAAATTCCTTCACAACAACTTTCACTTAAAGAGTGTACAAGCCCAATACATCCAGACAACACTATCAAACACTATAACTCAAGAGACCATCTTTCATAATACCAAACCATGAATCCTTTTGACACAGGTAAGAGAAAAACACTATAAACATACCTTCAAAATCTCAAGACCTAAAGCACAATTGCAGAGAAATATGGAGCCAAAACATTTCTCCCAGACTCCTTTGTAATGCACATTTCACACTAGTGAACACAACTTATTTTGTATAACAATCTAGCATACCATCTCTTGAATATAGCATCTCTAATCACCTCTCACCAACATTTATGGGCCACATAGACATAGCATCAACACAGAAGAAATGCATAGCACATCTTAGAGCACATTCTGAACCACTAAACACACCTTCATCACACTATTTTCTCTTCAAGCTATCTCAAAATAACTTGGAAACCAAGCACCAAAGACATCATCTCACATCATAAGGATAGCTCCATGTACTCACAACACTTCCTCAATATCTCAACTATACATGCATACCCAGACAATTCAGTTAACACCTCTTCCATCAATGGGTTGACACCAATGACTTGACACAAGCTTGTTGACATCAATGACAACACCAATCTACTCATACTTGCAACAATATCCCCTTTGTCATTGATGGCAGCACGAGATGTGAAAACTATCAAAGACAACTCTCCTTTTTATTGATTAGACAGTTTACACAACATTTGTCTCTCCCTCTTTCAACATGCTTCACTCTCCCTTTGATAATAATTATCAGACAACATACACAACTTTCTCCCCCTGATACCTTGCACTTTTTCATGTGATTCTCTCTCCCCCTTTGACATCAATGGAAAAAGATAATTTTTTTACATTATTCTCCCCCTTTGACATTGCACAACTTACTTTCAACTGCTCTAAATTCTCCCTCTTAGGAGCGCACACCAACTTGTACCAGATTAGCAACCTCTACATAATGACAACACTCACTCCATACTACAACAATTTCACTACCTACTCCCCCTGAGAGGTAGAAGCCAACATCAGTCCAAAATAAATGATAGATCATGAGATCCACTAGACTGATGCATCTCCCAAATTCTCTTGGAGATACTCAAAAGTATCCTTAGTGAATATGTCAATAATATGATCCTTTGTAGGTGCATATTCAAGCTTCACTTCATTCTCCACAACCTTCTCTCTCAGAAAGTGATATCTAATTGAAATATGTTTTGTCCTTGAATGCATCACTGGGTTCTTTGAAATGTTTATTGCACTTGGATTATCACAAAAGATAGAAATAGGCTCATCATACACCAATCTGATATCCTTCAATCTTTGCCTCATCCACAACACTTGTGTGCAGCACGATGCTACTGCAATATACTTAGCCTCTACAGTAGATGAAGAAATTGAATCTTGTTTCTTACTTAGCCATGACACCAACCTTGCATCAAAATTTCCTAAGTTTTCTTCATCTCTTCTAATATAGCATTTGCTTCCAAACACTCGGAAGTACTTGACAATAGGGATCCTTCCATACCATAACTCATAGGGAGTCGTTATGTTGTTTATTTTTTCTTGAACTCTGTTAAGTATGTAAACAATGGTATGAATTGCTTCTCTCTCGTAGACTTCTGGTAGGTTAGCTTCTTTCATCATAGTCCTTGCAGCTTCTTGAATAGTCTTGTTTTTCCTTTCAACCACTCCATTTTATTGAGGATTCCTAGGGGCAGACAAGTGCCTCTTTATGCCATGATTCTCACAAAACATGTTAAATTAATTAGAGGTGAATTCTCCACCTCTTTCACCTTGTAGAATTCTCACTCTTGTAGGACCACAAAGGTCTGTATGCACCAATTCCAACAATCTGGTAGAAGATTGTTTTTTACCCTTGAAAATTCTTGTTTGCTTTCCAATTTGACACTCCTTGCAAATAGCATTGATAGGCTTTGTAATCCTTGGAAAATCTTTCACTCCTTGAACTGAACTGATTCTAACCAAGTTATCAAAATTGATGTGACACATCCTCTAGTGCCATAACCAACTTTCATTAATTTGAGTCATAAAACAATGACCATCAACACCCTTCACCTGATAAACATTTCATCTATCCTTTTTCTAGCAGCAATCACAGTTCCATACCCTTTTTTGATCTCACATCCATCATCTTGAAACATAATATTATATCATTTGCTACACATATGTCCAACACTCAAAATATTATGCCTTAAACCCTTGACTAGTAAACATCATCAGCATTATGTTTTCCATCAAAACTTCAATTGAACCTATTCCACAAATCTTAACACTCGAATCATCTCCAAATTTAGCAAGTCCTCCATCACATTTTTCAAGTTTGAAAAACTTACTCTTGTCTCTGGTCATATGATTTGAGTAGCCACTATCAATGATCCAATAGTTCTTATCCTGTCTAACATGTAAAGCAGATACTAAAGTACCTTCAGCCTTAACCTTTATCTCTGGAACACTTTCCTTCACACATCTTTCAAAGTTAGCAGAAATAGATTCATCTTTTAAATCCAAGAACAGGCATTCATTATCATCATAGTCTCCATAATCAAATTCATCATGAGAAATACCAACATCTTCTTTAACATAATAGCTTTTCTTGATCATCTTACTTGTGTTTTCCTAATTCTTATTGTTCATACTTCTATTTGGACATCTTGAAGAAAAGTGACCTATTTGTCCACAACTAAAACATTTGAAAGGTAATGTACCTTTGTACTTATCAGTTCCCTTTTTCATCCTTCTTGCAAAGTTAGCTTCTGCATCATAAAGATCATCTCCATTTGAATCTTCAATCTTTTTTGATTTTCCAGCCTTGAAAGCAGTCTCCACTTTGTACTATTATTCAGACCAAATTTTCTCATTTCAAATGCAGTTAGTGTGCCAAGCAACATCCTCAATAGAAAAAACTTTTTGACCATAAGAATCAGGAAGAATTCTGAGAATTTTCTTTACCACTTTAGGTTCTTTGAATTTTTCACCAAGACCTCTCATTGCACTAACAAGTACATCAACCCTCTACATGTAACTTGTAACTGTTTCATCTTCAAACATTCACAAGTTCTCAAATTGTGTCTTCGGATTCTGCATCTTTGCTTGTTTAACCTTATCATCTCCATAAATATATTCTAGCTTATCCCAAATTTCTTTAGAAATTTTCATAGCCATAACTTTCACTAATTCAGAATTTGCAAGACTACTCAAAAGAACAAACCTTGCTTTACCATGTGTTTCATAGGCCTTGATCTCATCACTTGTGCTTAGTCCATTTTGAGGTATAGTGTAAGTAGTCGTCACTACTTGTAAAACATCATATCCAAGGTAAACCAGATAGCGTTCCATCTTCACTTTCTAGAATGCATAGTCTATGCCATCAAACATAGGGATCTCTTTGTTTTCCATCCCAAATCTACCTCAAGTTGTTAAGATTTTATCCAAGGAACCTTGCTCTGATGCCAATTGTTGAATGAACAAGACAACTGAGAGGGGTTGAATCAATTGTATCTTATCAAAACATCAAAACCCTCAATAGTAATAAGATCCACATGCATTCATTAAATCACTAATTTGTTATAATATTTAAACATGAAATGCATATAATAGAAACTTAATCACTCAACACCATGCACAAGACAACACCAGATTTACATGGAAAATCCAAGAATGGAAAAACCGCAATGAGGATTAGCTCACAATATAAGTAACTACAAAATCAGTACAAAGGCTCACTGGCAGAATAGGACACACTATCCAGAAAGGCTCACTACAAGAGTACAAAAAGAAGATAGAGAAGAAATGATATACAAAGAACACAATCTCAATGCAAGAAAAGATTCACCACAATCTCTTCAACACCTTCGCAGTCTGTTTGAATGATTGTAGACACCTTCTACTCACTGCATCTGGTAATCCAACACTTGAAAGTTTGCACTGCTTTGCTCAATTTTGTATCACTCGCATCATATACTTGGCATGCACATTTATCTTGCATATATATTAATCTCCTTTATCAATTCAACTCATACTTATACCATCCTCAACCTTGAAACCCTTTTCAAGGTCAACAATGCACCTCAAACGTGCAAATTCAAATTAGTTCAGCACCAAAACATTCCCGTGGTGGATAGGAATGAAGATGAACCACACAAATCCTTAGCTAGGACCCAAATCTATCCTAACACGCCTCAACGCGCTTCCACAAACTTTGAAGACACTTTGCATGTAGTGTAAATACCAGGTCGACCATTACCCGTGCAAACACCATTAATCAATTAAGTGCATGCTTCATCAATCTCAAGACAACTTGCGAACCACACACCATGCTTCAACACAATCTAGAATATTCCTCCAACATCCTAAAATCCATCAAATTCCTTTGCAACAACTTTCACTTGAAGAATGTACAAGCCCAGTACATCCAGACAACACTATCAAACATTGTAACTTAGAAGACCATCTTCTAGAACACCAAACCATGAATCCTCTTGACATAGGCAAGAGAACAACACCATCAACATACCTTCAAAATCACAAGACCTGGAGCACAACTGTAAAGAAAAGCGGAGCCAAAACATTTCTCCCAGACACCTTTGTAATGCAAAGTTCACACACTAGTGAACACAACTTATTTTGTAAATTTATCTAGCATACCGTCTCTTGAATATAGCATCTCTTGTAACCTCTCACCAACATATATAAACCACACAGGCATAGCATCAACACAGAAGAAACGCGAAGCACATCCTGGAGCACATTCTGAACCACTGAGCACACCTTCATCACACTATTTTCTCTTTTTTTCAAACTTTCTCAAAAGCACTTGGAAACCAAGCACCAGAGACATCATCTCAACATCTCGCATCATAAAGATAGCTCCATGTACTCACAACACTTCCTTAATATCTCAACTATACATGCATACCCAAATAGTTCAACTAAAACCTCTTCCATTAACCAGTTGACACCAATTACAACACCAATATGTTCATACTTACAACAGGATTTGCATGCACCTCAAAGCATGGACTAAATATAGTGGTGAGATTTTGCAATGATATTCCTTATTTAGTTTTGTGCCTATTTTGAGAGAATGAATCAATGCATTTATATATCTACAACTGATGCTATTTTATGCAAAGTTGGGCTCATTTCCCTAGCCTTCACTTATCTCTATTACATGCATTCCCATACATCTATCTACATTTTATTGATTTCTACACATCTCTTCACACAAACCATATTTACTACACCTACCATGATCAAACATTGATCTTGTGCATAGAATTTACTATTCTATCATCTTGTGTGATTTCCACACGTGTTGGATCAATTCTATGTCCATAAATTTGACCCCTAAATTTCCAAAACTCAAATTCAAATTTCTCCTTCCCATTTCACTAGATGTTGTGAGCCAATCACACACACACACACACACATTTCCATTATTTATTGTTATGTATTGTATTTAAAGGCATTTGGTTGCAATCATTTAGCATCCTCTCATATCTACAAGCATCATTCAAATAACATTTGTATTCAAGGAGCATCCTAGGAACATATTAGTTTGGTGCACTGAAAAGAACAACATTTACATCAACATCTTCATCTAGGATATTTGCATGATTGTCTGTTGCTTATCAATCCCTTACACAAATGTAAAGTTGGGTGTTTCTAGGATTGACCAATAACATGTGCTTAGTGATCTAGTAGTCTTCTAAAGGTTTTAAATACTACCATTATAAATAGCAAAATAGATATCAAACCCAACAAATTAGAATACAAAAGTGTAAACCCAATAATATCATATTTATACATCAAACGATGGATTCAATAATGTAGAAGTAATCTGTAAACATGTACTTAACCCAAACGAAGACACAATATTGTACAAAATATAAGGTGATAAACAAACAAAGAGATCTTATTCTCAATTCCAAAGTAGTTTAAATTTTGAAACTACAATAGAATTATTTATCTTCAAACCTAAAACAAAATATTATTAACCTTCTTCACATTTACCATTTTATAAATAATATTTAATTTAATGCTACATACACCTATAATTATTAATTTCAAAGTTTATAAACTATATTAAACTATAAATGAAATAGAAGCAGCCTACTAAGTTTATTTTATTTTATTATTAACAATATTGCAATAGGTGCCAAATAAAGGTGCTTTAGAGGCACTTAAAATGGAAGATGATTTACCTTGGGATATTTGGATATGACAAGAATGGTCCCATTTCACGTGAAACGCCCTGAATTCTTAGCATAATGTAGCATATATCACACCCAAAATAATTTAAAATTTTGCTACTAAAGATTATAGTGTCATTTGATCTTGTAATAGTTCTCCAAAGACATAAAACCTATATTTAATTACCCATCATGTTGGGTTTTTAACATATTCCTTGATGCATTCCCCTTGCTTTTTTTATTTGAAAAAAGCCAACAAAGTAGGTAATATGTCACTTTGGCCAATGGTGGATATTATATATCATTTACTACTTTTAAGTCTATTTGAAGATTGAGAGGTGGTATATGAGTTTGTGCTTATAATTTAAGTATTTTCAATATTGTGTTTTAATTTCTTTGAAAGTTGTTAGATTTTATCAATAAAGTTAGTTCATTTTAAAGATTTTGTTCAATTTAAAATAAAATTAGAAAGGTAAAATTTATATTATATATATAATTAAAATTATATGAAGTGATTCAAGTTATCTAAAATTTATAAAATATTGTAATAAGATAGTTTTTGGATTCAGCTATTTTTTCATCTGATATTTCAAATCACACTCAATAATACTTCATCATCAAAAAAATGAAAGTGAATGTGATAAAGTGAGTGTGATTTGATACTGTTAAGAGAGAAGACCCAGTTACCTCCCTCCATTGAATTACCGCTACCTCCATGCTCAGTTAACCCCCCCAAAAAAAAATTCACTTTGATCCATTAAAAAACTTTATTTGATTGAATAAATAATTACAAAAACACCAATGGCTGTTCATTATAATTACAAAAACACTAATGGCTACTCATTAAGTGTTAAAGTGCATGTTTTAGAGTGGATTTAAGGCATAAATAGTTATAATTGATGGAAATTAGAGTGAACGGATATTGGGACATTATGTGGCGGCAATCAGACGACACCTCTAAAAGGTGTCTTTTTGACCTCCGCACGCATATCCAATGCTCCCGCACTCTATTGAATTGCCCAAAAGCCAAAAGCTTAGTTATAAGCTCTTAACTCGTGGGCAAAAAAAAACCCATAAATTTTTTTTCGATTCAACGCATGGTTTAGATTCTTTAGTTGCGCGAAGTTAGCCCTGGCGGATATTGAGTCTTCTCCCCTATATTAAATCATTCACGACTAAATCTAAAAACAATTTTACTTCATAGACTAGAACCAAATATTATTAAAAAAATCCTAAATATACTCATTTATTATTCTTTGAAAAAGGAAGACAATCATTTTTCTTGTACTCTTGTAAAAGAGGTCACAAGTTCAAATTGTGTAGGGGGTAAAGTATGTACACCTCGTATTGTGGAGCATTAGTTAGGTGTCTCCCTCATATTGGGAGTGCTGTAAACCATCTGTAGACCCAAAAACAGACCACCTTCTATATCGTGGACTATAAAAAGACCTTTCCTTTCGTTTTGTAACAAATGACTTGATATAATAAACCAGTCAATTTACTTACCAGACCCCACCATCATAAATATGAAGAAAACTCCATTTAAACCCTTCTAACTGATTTATCAGAGAGACTTTAACCTCATTTATAACCTCATAACTGATACAACTGATTAGCCAAGAAGTTGGATGAATTCAAAGAGTATTAATCCACTTTGAATGCTCTGAACTAATTAGAGTTTATGTTTCCCAACCCCTCCCTCCCCCAATTAAACCAGCTTAATTTGCTAACCCAATTGTCTGTGAGGACCGCAGCTTACCCAAAAAACGATGGGACGTTTTCTAGAAAAGTAGGCTGCCTATGCAGGTGACGATGGTATAAAGATCTGGGCGACATTTTGGCGTACACTGGCTGAAAAGTGGGGCAACTTCTAAAAAACAAATTAAAAAGATTAAAAAGCCTAGTTGAATGCGGTCTGTGTGGAAGACGGAGTCCTCTGATCTTTGATTTGATATGTCACGCCGTCCTGTCCATATAACACAAACAAACATGTGACTAGATTTGATTCGGAGGTACTCTACTTTATCTGTTCCTAGTCATAGATTTTCAGAACCCAGTCTTTTCAGCTGTCAGCCATTAAACTTTTAACAAATCATTTGCCCTATACCTAGATAGCCTAATCTTTTTCATTTTTGTGCCAGTCTGTTCAAATCCTTTCAATTGATTCTTGAACTCTGAATGTAACTCAGTTTTTATTTGACATAAAATGTGTCTGTCGGCATATTAAACTTTTTCCAATTTGTCCTGTTGACTTAATGCAAAGTGCAATGGATGCACCAATAGACAAACCCAAGGGGAGGTCATTAACACACTTATCTCAGATATTAATGTGTGAAGTAACAATTTATTTACTTTTTAGTTCTTTGCAATCACTGCAACAGAAAATCTAGAAGAGAAACTTCATCATTAAAATTAAAAACAAACAATCATAAAATTATTGAGAGCAATTTTTAACATTGCATAAAAAATATATAATTAAATTCAAAAATTATCATTATTTTAAACATTGAGAAAAATATATACAGAATTGAATCCAGAAAATATATACACAACTGAATGTAAAAACTATCAATAACTAATTTTGAACATTATTCCAAAAATATACACAACTAAATCCAGAAACTATCTTATTGAAACTATCTAAATATACTGTTAAAAACTAGCTGCAACTAATCCTATTTATATAGTAACCTCATAAATACCATATCTATTAGGGATAGATATGATTAATATGATTCCATCAACATACACATATCTAAGTATATAAGTATCCAAGGGAAGCTGTACTAGATATCATGGTCTCTAGAACACTCAGGGGCCAGCTTTTGGTACCTAACTTTGTCACTACAGTAGTTGTAGATGGTATACTTGTTCCTAACCCACTTGAGTCTTCTCCACTGTAATCCATCCAAATCATCAAATTCCTTCTGATCCCACCATCTCTTGCCCAGTGTTGGACACTGTGAGTGAGGTGCAGAGGCCTCACACCCATCAATGTGGAATCCTTTGTATGCTGCAACAAATGGTGCTTTGCTCCAGTCTGTCTTTTCAAGCCCCCCTCTTGTGGCCCAATCATCAGCGTTCCACAGGCTTGAGTAGATCTTCATGGGCTGATTGAATGGATATCTCACTCCCAAGTCCTTGCTGTTCTTGAACACTCTAATTGGAACATCATCTACAAAGAATCTGAAATTCCAAATCTAATTGTTTTAGCACCAAAAAACAAAAAGATATCCATACTAACCATCAGGACACGGTCCAGAGATTTTCTAACAAAAATTTGTTCTAGATGAAATGAACTTACACAATCTGACGCATGTTCCAGAGAACAGAGTAAGAATGGTAATCTTTTGTGGGGTCAAACCAGAGGTATATGCGCTGTTCTCTGTCGCCTTTCCCTCCACTGAACACATTAGTTTGAAGAATGTATGGCTGTCCAGACCTATTGCCTAAGAACTCAAAGTCTATCTCATCATGCTCAGAGTTCTGTGACGACAGCTGCAACTCATGATAACAAATAAGTTAATAACCCATTATGTTATATACTCAATACCTAGAAGGTACTGAAAAAAGGTAGAGACCATGACCGGAATTCATGATCCTTACATAAAAAGCAGTGACGGTGCCTGCAGAGTCACCAGGAACCATCTTTATCTGCATACTGAAGTGCCCAAACAAGTATGTGCCCTTGGATTGGAATCCGGTACCTGCACCACCACCCACAAAAAAGAAGATTAAGATGGAATGTACTAACCAGAATACTAAGTTTAAACCCATTGAAGCTGAAAAACCTACTGTTATGTAAGGAAAAAATGTTCATTTACTTACAGAAGGATTTACATATAAAGCCCATAAAAACATCATAAGACGGTACCTGTCGATTTGTCCAAAGAAAGTGTGGCCTGGTTCCCACCATCAATGTACTTTATATGATCAGCAGCCCATGTGGGAGCGTAGTTCTTTTGAAATGGCACGTCTATGGGCCTCCTAGGTGTGCCAGCCATGACAGCAGGCACCACCAAAACTAAGAGCAGGAATACTTTGAATACCATCTCTGCACGGTCTATTGGACGAACATATCCCTAATAGCCACAATATCAGATTAAAATGGTCCAAGAATCAACTATTTAACGAATGACTTTATTTCTGTCAGTAAATTCATAAGTATTTTTCTACAGCAACTAGAAAATGCTTCTACAGTACTAAAAGAGACTGGCATCTGTACAAAATTGTTCAGATACTCTCCAGTCCCACCCATAATCACTCTAATGCGTCTTACCATATCTTGACATAAGAATCTGTTACTCTGTAGCCACTAGAATAATTTGTTAAAATTTGAATACAGCTAACAATTTTGAATACAAGGACTGTTAGGAATCACTTTCTGATATTCTAAACCAACTTTTGTACCTACAACATTCTACATTACTAAGTGAGAAACCTGAAACTTACTCCTTTATTGACTCCTAACACAGACCTATCTGCTCAAAGAATCACACATGTATCTCATTAGCACCATTTTTTTCGACTTATGGTGGATCGTGGAATTTGATCCAAACATCCATAAAAAAACTCATTCAATCAAATCCAAAAACATCTAATACTAATAACGTCATTTACCCAGTCCTTATCCTAAGCCTCTCAAAGCATCACCACTTCAACACATATTGAAATGGAAAGCCATTCTTAAAGCAAGATGGTTAAAGTCTAAGACCCATTTGATTCAAATGACCTCTGCACAATACAACAAGAGGTACCAAAAGGAATAGCAGCCATAAGCAGAGTAAAAATATCCCAAACATATTGGTGTTTTAGGCCTGATTGAGAAATGCATTCCTAAGCTAAAAGAAGAAAAGCTAGACATAAATCCATATAGCTACCTTCAAAGCTGCAAAACAATACTGAATCTTATAAGTGCTACACATCAATTCCAGCGGCAAAACTTGTTAAGTTTTGAACACAAACAATGTTAAAATGAGAATGGCAGTCCTATCCACTGATGTCAACTGCTTGCCTGCAATTTATCATATCCCCAGAAAGAAAACTAATATACTACCCAGCAAAAGCCCATATACCTTTCTAGAAATGAAGAAAATGCCCTTTGAAACCACTTGTTCAACTCGATCAAGTCTCTGAGAGGAACTGCTATATGAAGTATTGAGGACTCCAGTTGAACTTAAAGGCCCTTTTGTAATAGCTCGGGAAGAATAAAATACTAATAAAAAGAATTCGTACTGTTAATGAATTGGACCAGCTCATAGAGTATTGAAATTTGCCTGCTAAAACACAGCTGGTACGCTTGTCTGAGCTATTGTTCTTGTTTGTCTCTACCTGCCTAGATTAGTTCTATATCTTCACTTATAGGGACATGTGCTTCCCATTGTCTCAAATCTCCAAAATCATTCCTTTCTTAATTGGCTCCATTTGAATTATTCTTAGAGGTGTATGAATTGTTTATTCGTTAGAACTATTTTATTGGTTGAATATAATTAGTGAAGGTGATGGAATTGCGAACATATAATTTTCACGATTATGAATTGTTTTTGGATTTGACTGTGAATTTTCTTTCAATATTTAGGATCAAACTCCATGATCCATCATTTTGAAGAGAAGGCAAGAAAATAGAAAAAAAGATGAAATATTTTTTATTTACATCATTTATCAAAGTTTATTTTTTCTTGAAGTACAATATTAATGAATAAAGTTAAGATCCTGTCTTGGTAGAAGTATCAACTTAGATTTGTATTCCTATATCAAATTGTAAAAGTGATCTAAATCGATATAAGAATTAAAAATAATCTGATCTGTATTCTACTATAATATAACATTCTTTTAATTCTTATTTCATTAAAAAAAATCTGAAGTTTCCTCCAACCAAAAAGAAATAAAGATGATTGTCATCACACAATATTTATAAACATTAATTATTTTTATGACTTACATGCCAACATAACATTATTTTCAATATTTTATATTAAAAAAAAAACTCTTTACAATAAGATGAACAACCAATTAAATTTAACTGTTTTAAGATATAAATAAACCATATTACATTACGTTATCCCTCCCCACTTTTCCATGGAAGCATCCCCTCTACGAAATGATCTTTTGGCATTTGCAATTATGAAGACGCCTCTCATATTGTTTTAATGTTTATGGCATGGTACAATAGTGTGATTATAAAGAACCTCCGTAAGCTCACATGTTCCCATCATTTTATAAGAGAATTTAGACCCAAAAAGGTCTTATCAAATCCAAAATCAATTATAATAAATAATAACTATTATTTTAGTCCATCATTTTTGTTTTTGTTATATACTAAGAGTATATGTGAGGTAATTATGTTTTTCATTTATTTTTGTTATCGTTTTTGTAATTTGATATGGAAAAACAAATAGGAGAGTATGAGCCTATGCTAATGTCTCTTCAGTTAAGAGTCAAGGATTAAGGGGTATCTATTCCACCAAAGTCGCTTGGGCACAATCTTGGTCTCATCTTTTATATCATATCTTAGTGTGCACCTAAGTTGGCCTAGTGGTGGAAAACTTGTACTCTTGAAAGAGAGGTCACAAGTTCAAATCCTGTAGGGGGTAAGGTATGTACACCTCATATTGTGGAGCATGAGTTAGGTGTCTCCCTCATATTGGGAGTATGAGGAGTCTCATATATTGTAAGATCAATGGACTATAAAAGGACCTTTCATTTCCTTTCCTTTGAGGGTTTAAACCTTAGTAGATGATGTAATCAAGGAGCATACCATCATCCTCATTAATTGTGCTCAACCAATTGAATTAAAGCCCTTTGGTGTACCTTTTATTTTCAATGAGACATTCATAACATTTTTTTAACTCTACATGTGCTTTTAGGTTAAGGGCTATAAGTGCATGCATTTTATATTTTTTCTTTTACATTTATTTTGAGTATTGTTGTAAATATGTTGTAATATTTATTTTATTTTATTTGATATGAATATTGATTGTAATCGTGAATTTATCAATTAAGTCTTTTAGTATATTGTTTTAGTTAGGATTGATCCAAGTAGTTAAGCCCCGTGCTAATTTGAACTAAGTGTAGACACATAAAAATGGCCTAGACTCGCAAACCACATTTCTCTATATCATGCTTCATCTCAACATAATTAAAATATTTAACTATGTCCTATAGTCCAATGTCAACTATTAATTAAATAATTATTAATTATTTAATTAATTCACGTCTTTTATTCCTCTTGGCTATTTAAATAAATAAATTACATTTATAATTTAAATGCGTCGCTAATTGCTTATGTCACTCTATAATTAAATAAATTCCTAAATTTATTTAATTATTATTAGTCCATTACTTCCTCTTGATTATTTAAATAAATAAACCTCTCGAACTTTCTTTCTAAATTTTAAATAAAATCACCCACTTTTTAATTTTCCTCCACAATTAAATAATTAGAATTATTTAATTGTCTTATTGATTTTCTTTCTAAATTTAAATAAAAGCATTTTATTTAAATTGGCAATTTCCCTCTTTTCATGTAAATAATTTTAAATTATTATTATTTACTGTCACATGAATTCACCATTTTGGAATTAATTTAAAATATTAATTTTAAAATAGCATTTCTCTCCACAAAGTAAGTTATTTCTAAAATAACTTGATTTTTTAACTCATCCTTTTTTCACTTACTAATTTTCATCTCACTGTCACAACTATTATCTTCCCTTGATTTAATTTCTTAAATTAAATCTCATCCACTCAATTTGAATTTCACCCTAAAGTTACCCTAACCCTAATTAAGGGGTTGTTATTTTGAATCTTGACCATAGATTCTAGGGCACTTGTCAATCCTTAATCTCATTCATCCATACAAAATTACATTTTCTATAAAATGTCAATTTCGTCTTCATTTCAAGATCTCTTAATATCTCTTAATTTTAATTTCTAGACTTCTCTTTCTTCATGCATTCTTGCATTTCTTTATTAAAATCATTCAACACTTGCTTATGGCTAGTCAATAATATAGATTTTCTCATCAAAATTTGAGGGTACTTCACATTTCAGCAAGCTAGAAGGTACAATGGAAGTCAGTCATGGAGGATGAAGGATTGAGTGAGCTCGTTTCATCTTTGTTTTTTATTCATTTCCTATGCATTCCATTGATTATTGTGGGTTTTATATAGTATGTATGTATGTTTGCTAACAACTTCATCTTGCAGAAAAATCCTCAATTAAATTGGTGAACCCGACTTTTTAACACATTTTTTGTAGGTTACCGTATGGTTTTTTTGTTGTTTTGCAGGTACAGGTATGGAACGACGCATTCGACATCTCCTGCGACGCAACTGCTCTATTGCACCACATTCGTCACCTACAGCGACGCATACATTTTGTCATAACGCACTTGATATTTCACACGATGTAACTGACAAACCAAGCCGCATACGATAGACAGAGAGCCGCATTTGACATAACACACCACATCTGCAACACATAATGATGCATTCACTCTGCTGCGACGTAGGCGACTGGAAAAAAAAACTTTTTATTTTTATCTTTCAATTTTTTTTTGTTTTTCTTTTGTTTTTTGGAGAATTTGTTTTTATACTAATCTGTCTGTTGCAGCGCGTGTCAAGCTAGAATCTAACCCTTGGTTATTGTTTATTTTTATTTTCAATAATTTAATCAATCATGCATTTCACTCATAGTTAAAATGAACAATCACACATTTGCATGAATTTAAAAAGAATAATCTTTCATGGGTTTAAAATGAACTGTTAGTTAGCTCACATTACAAACAATTAAAATGAACCCTTTGCTTGATAACACTACAAACAGTTAAAATGAATGCGTTTCTATTATGTTTTGTGATTTAGTTAATTGTCACATCTTCATATTTCAATTTGGGTTTTAAAAAGAACAACCATGCGAGTGTGAGTCAAACATATTGGTGTGCTCTCTCTTTGTTTTTCAACAAAGATTGATTGAACTACGAATATGTTTGCTTGCTTTTGTTAACCTTAGAAACTGGGCTTGCTTTGGTGGGAAAAAGTACTCACCCTAAAGCGACTCAAACCGACAACGAAGCTCTTTAGCCAAGCTACTCCCGACCGGTACACAAATATGAATCCTAAGGGAAAGTCTAGGATTATGAGTGCAGATATGTCATACAGACCAAGTAGTACTCCCCAAAACCCTGTTGAGCTTAACCTCTTCAAGCTGGAGTGCCTACTTAATGGAGCTTAATCTTGTGCCCCATGTATAGCCACTCGAACGGGTGCCTGAATTAAAACCCTTATTTTTAGTGTGACCAAAAACATTATTTTTTTGGTGCAGCAACAGTCATTACCAAGATACCCACACTTGTGCAATTTTTAGTAGAGATGATCAATCTTCCATGGGAGTTTCATGGAGGTTGGAAGCTTGGTTACCCTGAGAAGTGAGTGCATTGTAAGGGGGAGCTCGTGGGGCCAAGCTTCTAAATTCATCCACTAAGAATATGTAGTTGGAGTAAAATCCACGTGAGATCCATAAGAATACTGTCCTTTCATCCATAGGGATTTGTAAATATTTTCTGTGGTTGATTTTCAATTTCTTCCAACATCATGTGTTTTCAAAGTGTATTCAGACAACTTGAACAAATAAACATCAACCCCAAAATCTGAAACAACACTGTCAAACTGAAACAAATTCCTTGCAATCTGCCCAAAGTTTTGCCAAAATCACTTCCTGCAATGCATTTGATGATTTGAACTGCAATTGAATTTTGTTGAGCCGCATTTGATCTGCCAAGCTACAATCGCCTTCTATAACGCCACAATTGACTATCATTCAACTTATTTTCTTGATCAAACACTGCATCTGCCATATTGAACCATAACTGCTTATTCCTGAGCCGCATTTGCTCTGTCAAGTCGCAATTGCCATCTGAAATGCCACAATTGCATGTCCAATATTGTAATTTCCAGCTCAAACATCGCAAGTGATCTTTCAAACTGCATTGGCCATCTAAAACGCCACATTTTTCAACACTGGCTAAATCCTGAAATGCATCTGCCATATTGCAACGCATTTGCCAGTATTTGAAAAGAATCTGACTACTCTGCAACACATTTGCCTGTCAACTCAAAAATCATTATTACTGTTGGAAACCTGAGACCAAGCATTTGTAAACCTCATTTTCCAGTAGTCTTTGTCCAAAACCAGGGGAACACTTGTCCAAGTCATCCATGTTTGCATGTTTACCTTGCATTTAGCTTACAATCCACCATCATCTTCATAGGCAAAGTATTAAGTCCTTAATTTTTTAAACTTTGGGATCGAAAAACTTTCCTTATTTTTGTCAAACCATTGTCTCAAAAAATACATTGCCATTGGACCAAGTCAAACAAATCAATCCTTACTCATTGTTCTTTTGTGAGCTATTTCCAACTCATAAGCCTAGTGTGGAAATCTCACCTTGTCATTTTGTCATCTTATCCTTCAAACTAGTCCTTTGACAATCCAAATCGAGACATTGGCCAAAATTTGAAAGGTTACAAAACCTTTCCAAAAAATCATTTGACATAGGACACTCATTACCACTTTGCATTTGACATTCCTTTTAGTCTTTTTCTTCACTTTTCATTGTCACCTTGCATCATACATAGTCTTAGTCTTAGTCTCATTCTATCCACCATCATGTCTTCAAGTCACTATGACATGCTTGCTAGTCGAATTGAATGCCAATTTATTACTAATGGTCAAGCACAACTAGCTAAGGACTTCAAAACACTATACCTCCCATCCAAGTCCAAATTTACAACCCCTAGTCCTTCATCCATCTATCCCTCTTACCAACAACCCATAAGTCCTAGTCCTCTATCCATCTACTATCAAGAGTCCCCTAACACCACCCATGACACTAAGTCACAACAAACTTCCATTAGTCATATCCACCCTAACTTTGACAAGGGAAACCAACCCTCCATTAATCCATTCTAAGCCTCCACGTCATATCCTAGTCCTTCATCCTATCTTAGTCCACCATTCATGTCATATCCTAGTCCTCCATCCACATCATATCCCAGTCCTCTATTCACATCATATCCTAGTCCTCCACCCACGTCATATCCTAGTCCTCCATCCACGTCATATCCTTGTCATGCATTCATGTCCTATCCTAGCCCATCATCCCTCAACCAATTCCAAACCTCCATGTCATATCCTAGTCCATTATACACCAATCCATTCCATGACACTCCATGTTTTCATGAAAACATATCTAGTCATGGTCTCCAAAGTCCCATCTTCTTACCTACACTTGAGGATACATGTCAAGAGGCAAGGCCAAAGCACGACATCATAACATCACTATCTTGTCCAGATCAAAGTAGTCCATTGGACCCCATGTTTACGTCCATTCAAGAAGTCCTCTAAGACAATCATGGCATACCAAAGACACCTATCATTGGTCAAGAGTCCATCCAAAACCATGTCATTCAAGATGAATCTATCCTTGGTCAAGACCCTATTTTTGATCATGTCATTCTAACTGAGCCCATCTTTGATCAAGACACTACTTTTGAAGAAGTCCAAAATGATCCACTACTTGACCTTTATGCCCTTCATGATGAAACACTCGAAGATGACCCTCTTCAAGCTTCCAATGTTGACACTTCCAAAGATGAGACACTTGCCACTATGGGACACATAGATGATCTACCATTAGAACAAGAGTATTCTAGCATGTACATATTTGCAAATGATCAAGCTATAGCTGAATTTAGTGGGCTCTATGACAATGACCATGAAGACGGTTTTGACATCAACTTCGAAGCACCAATAGAATCATCAGAATCTGATATGTCAAAAAATCAGACCCAAGATGTCAATCAGAAATCTATCCAACATGTCAGTAAAGCTACAACATCCTATCAATTAGGATCATCTATCTTTTTCAGAGCAGGCTTTCTTACAGATGAGAAGATTCTGAGCATTAATTTCCACAATAAGGATGGGTTGGCATCTTGCTTCCAAAATAACAAGTACCCCATCACAAACATAATTTTTCAAAACATGCATTATCAAGGAAAAGGACTAGGCCTACATGAGCAAGGAATTATAGAACCTATACAAGTTCAGATAGATTATAGACATCAAAGTCTTGGCTATTTATCGGTCAGAAAATCTAACGATGTTAGTGGTCCCTCCTGGATATTGGGGGAAAATTTATCAGGTACAAACATCAAAATGGGTGTCATGAGTAGTCCTTGTCATAAGATTGTTGCCAACACCCCTTCCCTCCACACCCAAACCATCATTCCATCATGAATAAACCTTCCATTTGGAACCAACAAAAGTATTGCAAATACAAAATCCAAAATCACATGTCAAAGGCCATGGAATCAATCAAAAATACAAGTGGACAAATGAAGCTAAAGTGGATCCCAAAACAAAATGGATCAAGTCAAGAAAAGAATGAATCAGGCAAAGAAAATATACCAAATCCAAAACTCAATCAAAATGTGGAGCCACAGTACAAGAGGACTCCCACATATAATACATGTCCACCCCCTCCAACATGGCCATCAAGAAAGACATATAAAAGTGTTGGTTTCAAACACTATCCTAATCCGACACCCAAAGTTTGGAAAATAAAAACCAATACATCCAAACATCCAACCAACCTGTCCATGTCCACCATCATCCGTCATAATCCTACATCGTCCTTAAAGTCCAAAAATCCCATGTCACAAATCCATCACATCTTGGCAACAACTCTCTATCATAAGGACTCTCATGGAATTCTATCGCAATGTGCATATTCTGATAAGGCCAACTCTAATATAAAAAAGGATCACAATGACATCAATCAGTTGTATGTAAGCGCTATCATCCTAACAAGGCAACTACTTCAAAAAGGTCATTATTGGCATGGCATGGCACCAGCCTCTACATCGACACTGTCAAAGGCTTCAACACAGTCAGTGGTCATCTAAAGCATCAAGGCTATCCAACAAAACTCAAAAATACAAAAATAAAATAAAAAAAAAAAAAATCGTCACCTTGATGAAAACCTGGCAAGCAGGCGTCATGGTGACACCAAAAAAAAAATAAAAAAAAATCAAAAATAGTAAAGAGAAAAATTTCGTTCAACAGTGAAAACTTGGCAAACATGCACTTTGGATAAGTACCATGATGAAAACCTGGCAAATAAGCATCATGTATAGAATAAATCATCTATGTGGACCATTACACCTGGGGGCAAGTCGTCTCATCTCCCATGCCCTTCACATGACATTTCCTATGATATTTCCATCTATCCATCTAAACCTTATCACTTTCCGTCCATTTTTCCCACCAATTTTGATCTTGATAAGGACTAAAATGCAAAAACAGGTCATGCTTTGGGAAAACTCTTGACATGTCTATCTTTTGGTCATACCTTATTCATTAAATATCATGTCATTACCTTCATAGCTTCCTTTTCACTATATGACATTGTCCTTGGAGACCATATGATATTTTTCCTAGTCGAAGCCATCCATGTCTCCTATATTTTATTAGTCATCCATCTCTCTTGCCTTTCACCTATCACCTATCTTGGTTTCCCTTGTCAATGGTCCTGCAATCCTCTGTCATCCCATCTAGTCCTAATCAATTCATTCCAAATGCAATAATATGGAAAACCTAGCGCATCATCCAAAACATTCCTTGGCTTTGTCCTTGGTTCTGTTGCAGACTTTTATCCTCTTGTCATATCATTGTCATCTTCACGTTGTTTTGAGATGTGTCCTTCCCACGTCAAACAATGTTTTCTTTTTCATCGTCACCTATCAATAGGTATTCAGCTTGACTAGCGGAAAAATCATGGTTGTCCTTGGATTCATGTGTGTCGATATCATTCACATGCATTTGTCACAATTTTCATAAAGCATCAAAAAGTCATAAAAATCAGAAAATTCCTAAAAAAAGTCCTAAAAATCGTATAAAGTCCTGAAAAAAGACCTAATTTTTTTGAAAAATGTCTTGAAGAAAACACAAAAACATCCAAATCAATGTCAAAATCCCAAAAACAGAGTCAAAGTGAGTCATATCTTGTCGAGTCCGTTGAGTCAGTCAGTCTTTGTCATTTGTCTGAACTATGTTGTCTCTGTGCATTTGCTACGTAGGCAAGATTCATCTTTGAATCCTCGAGACATTAGGTCAGTCCTTTTAGGTTTTTCAAAATAAAAATCATAAGTCAAACATGGTCACGTCAGTCAAATAAAGCAGACATAATCATGTAGACACCGAAAATTGGTCTAGGCCTGCGAGTACCACTTTCGACATAATTTTCTAATGTCCATGATCATGATTAAATAATGTTAATTATTTAATTACTTTTCTAATACACCTTTCCTTTATTAATTAAATACCCATTTTAATTAATTCATTTATTTCAACTCTGATTAATTAAATAAATCATATTTATTTAATTATGTCGCTAACTAATTAATTCTCTTTTCTTAATTAAATAATTTATTATAAAATTAACCCCTTTATCATGTTTCGACTATAATTAAATATTTATTATTTAATTATTCAGTTTCACCTTTTCAACAGTCAATTAAATAAATTATCATTATTTATTTAATTAAATCATTTCAATTTTCGAATGTTGAATTAAATTAACATTTAATTCATAATAATTGTTTCTGTCACATTCTTTTGTCATCCAATTGATTAATTATTCACTCACCATCTAACTCAAGATCTATTTTAATCCGCCAGTTATCTCTGGATTTGATATCTGATCATCTCTGCGAGGAGATTCTCTATCATAACCAGTCAGTTAACTAGTTCTAACTCATATGCATGAAAGTGTTTATTAATTAAATATCTTTATTTAATTAATTAATTCATGTGTGCATTCGAACTCTTTATTCTTCGAGTTCTAACTTTGTCTTTTTCATCCAAAGTTTATTTCTTCTATTTTCGAAGACTCTCAACTAAAGATTAAATTGTTTATTTAATCTTGAACTCTTGTTCTTTCTATTTTCGAACAGTCTTGACACAAGATTAAGTTATTGTTCTAATTTAATCTTTATCCTACAAAATTTCCTAACTCACATTCTAACTGACACATAACTCACATCGCATGACATTCATCAATCTCGATCATTGATCTCTCTTTTGAATCTGAGTCGATCGTTCAAAAACCCAAAATCTATAAATTGACCTGTCATTATCATTATTCCTCCTCCTGAAATCAATACTTTTGAGAAGAAACTTAATCTTTGATATTTTTCATAGACATTACAACAAGGCTATGCTTGCATCAATACTGAAAATCTGAGGACAAAAATACTGATACAACAAAATGGAGAGGGAAATCAAGATAATTCAAAAAAGTGGGCGCATATTCGGTGAGATTGTTTCAGTTTATTGTGTTTATTGTTTATTGTTCATTTGCTTGTTCTTTATTGTTTGATTTAGATTAATATTTGTTAGATTAGATTTAACCATCTCATTTGTGCAACAATTCCATTTATCTAAGTTACATTTTGTGAACCCGACGTGAAGTCACACTTCAAATTCACGACATACTTTTCGCTTTCTATTTTTTGTTTTGCAGGTTATCGTACGAAAAACCACATCCAATTGAAGAAACGATGGATCTGTACTCGCAAACCGCATCTGATACATCCCGCGACGCATCTGACAGAACGAGTCGCATCCGCTACATTCTGCACCGCATCTGACTGTCAACATCGAACCACATCCGCATGTCAACGTCACGACACATCTGTGGGTTGAAAAGCCACATCTGCCTGGTAATAAATTTTTTGATTTTTTTAAAACTTCCGTACATTCGCGTTTTCATTTTTTTTTTGGGTTATTTCATTTTTCGCTAATGTTTGTTTGCAGTTGTGTTTAGGAGGATAACTTTGTTTTTGCAGGACAAAGCATAGAAGACCAAAGTAAAAAAAAAAAAAAACATCTTTTCTGCAAGACGAAAGTCGAAGACACAAAACTATTGATCAGTTTGCATGCAGGACCTAATGAAGACATTGTTTTTAAGTTAACTTTATTTGGAAAGCTTTGTGTTTGGTAGTTTAGAAAAATGTCGTTTGGGTTTAAAAAGAACGTGTGTTTTTCATGCCTGAAGTTTTTTAGATAGAACCTCGATTCAGTATATCGAAGTATCCTCTCCCCTTGCGCATTTATGTGATCCTGGGTGTAAGAGAAATTATTACTGACTCTAGAACTTGGGCTTGTCTTGGTGGGAAAAAGTACTCACCCCAAGATGACTCAAAATTGGTGACGCGCTTATCGCCAGCGACTCCCAACCGATATACAAATTTTAATACTCGAGGAAAGCTCAATATTATGAGGATCCTAGTGGACCAGCACTTGACTCCCCAGTACCCTTGTGGTGCATTGAAACCTACAGAGCATAACCTCTGTAGACTGGGATGATATTGCCTCTCGCATGGCTCTTCTGAACGGGTGCCCGAATTAAAAAGCCACTTGTTGTAGTTTTGCCAAAATCCTTTCTATTTGCTGGTGCAACAGGTTTGGACCTGTGAAGCCGTCTTACATATTTATGGTTCAAGTGTGGAGATGAGATGTATTCCATGGGAGTTTATTGGGTATAGTAGCTTGGTTGCCTCGTATAAGTGAGTGTCGTGGAGGGGAGCTAGTGGGGTAAAGCTACTAGTCATCCGCCTTGAATATGCGTAGCTGGATTTATCCAAGTAAGAATTCAGTAAATATTGTCCAACATAGCCTAGGGAGTAATTGTTCTCTGATTTTAACAGATCCATCACTACAAATTGAAAACACATTGTATTTTGTGCTTTTTTTTGTTGTATTCGTCAAACACTTGATCATCAAACTGAGTCAGTCATACAATCATCATCATAAAACCGCTATTAACAAATTGAGTCACAACTATTATGGTATGAACCACATGTGTTTTACAAAGTCGCAACTTTCCATTTAAACACCGCATATTTCTGTTAACAAAGTCCAATTTCACAGAGTTTACATATTGCGCCGCAACTGTCAATTTCTGAGTCGCATGTGTATTTGTGAGCTGCATTTGTCAAACAAAAAACCGCAACTGTCTGTCAACAGGTTTAGTTTCACAAAATCCATATTTCGAGTCGCATCTGATCCATTGAGTCGCATCTACCATAAAGTAAACCGCATTTGTCAAGAGTCAAAATTGCCTATCAACGTTCGGAATCGGTTTTAGTTAAATCACCACATCTACAACCTGAAACGCATCTATCAAAAAATAAAACCGCATCTGAAAGGTGAACCGCATTTGACTGTCAACATAAAACTGAGAAAACTATAAACTGAGTCTGAAAGCATAACTGTCATTTTCGTTTATATTTCTCACGATCAACCTTGGATAGAAATTGGAATTTTTTTCTCAAAAAACTTGCATTATTAGGTGTCATATATGTCATAGTGCTAGTCATCCTAGGTTGCATACATTTCGACACTTCCTAGGAAATTGCATATAGTAGAATAGAACAACTTTATGCGTCATTGGATACATTTATGTTCCGATTTGTCATCATCATTGAACCTAGTCACTTTGGTCCTATTAGTGAATCTTTCTAGCTCAATAGTCTAGTTTGGGAAATTCACCTTGTCAATTGTCTTTGTCCTACAATCAGGTTCCTTGGTAACGTCAAATCATTGCTTGGATTTATTCCATAGGTGGTAGGTTACACCCATCTTAGAATCATTTACCATCATAGTCTACTCGAGATTTTGCATATTGTTCATCCTAGCATACGTCATTTTAGAAATATTTAGCAACATTCTTTATATTCAGAAAAATCCAAAAACATAGGAATAGGACATATCAGTTTTAGACATAGCTTGCATTACCTCATTTTGAGCAAATTTTCATGGTTGAAACAAGGTCTAGGAAGAAACATAAAGCAATGTCAGATCCTAACGAATTTGTCAATCCTTTTGGAAATCAACCATCAGGGAAAGAAACACCACACAAAAATTTGCTTGAAAAACACGTCACTAGAGACACACATGGACAAATTTATGTTGAAGACATAGACGCTGCAGTACAAGATCCTGAGTTTGCATCCTTTATGGATGAGTGTTTGGCAAATGATCCCCAATGATATCTAGAAAATTTTCTAGTAGAAGGTGCCACACTACCACCAGGATTTGGCATTCATAGTTTGAAAACAACATCTACTCAACTGACGCAAACCGTGACGTCAAGTGTTTCTATTCCCCAAATTACTGCCGCAATACCAACTGGCATACCAAATCAAACATCGTCAATTGTAAACACAACCCCTTTCAACATAACACAAGGTTTACAATTCATTGCGGGGGCATCCTCATCAAACCCGTTTGGCACAAACACTATTGGTAAGACAACCAAAGCTGACACGAACAAAACTATAGGGGTTACACAGAACATTCCAAAAGGAAATATTCCTACATCAACCCAGAACATTCTGACAAGAAATATTCCTATACCAAACTAGAACATTTTGATAGGATATATCCCCACACCGAATCAAAACATTCAAACAGGATATATTCCCTCGCCAAATCACAACCCGTCACAAAACATAGCATTTCAGAACACCTACATTGATCTAAACAGTGCAAAAAACATGTCCTTGACACAAGTAGATGTTCTCCAAAACCAAATGCAAATGCTTCAACAACAGATGGACAACATGTCTATGTCAGGTAAATGAACTATCTCAGCACAAGATCTATGTCCATGTCCTTTTGACAAGGCGCTATACATGACACCCTTTCCACATGGATACATTATATTGAATTTTCCTAAGTATAATGGGAGAAGGAATCCTTTAGAACACATTAGAGAATTATCTACGACATGTATGGACATATCATATGACCCCACATACTTGATGAGACTATTTTCGTGAACCCTTGTCGGGTCAGCACTGGAATGGTTCTATAAATTACCATATGGTATATGATCCTGGGGAGAATTAGCTGAGAAGTTTGTCAAACACTTTGCCTTTAACATAGAGAATGAAGTAACAATAGCTACCTTGTGTCACACAATGCAAGAAGAAGGTGAAACTTTCACCACTTTCTTTCAGAAATGGAGAAGTTTAGCTAGTAGATGTCCACTTGAAATACCAAAAAAACAAAAAGTCACAATATTCCTTGAAAATATCAATCCAAAACTAAGAGGTGACTTAAGGGTACATTGTTGTACTTCATTCCTCGACTTGGTACAAAAGGGCACCATCCTTGAAAAAGGCCTTATTGACAAAGGAGAAATTAAAGTACCAGGCATCAACCTAGTTGTGCCACATCAAAATGTTCCCAACGATAGAAACAAGATCTAGTCTAGAAACAAAAATATTACTAATGACGGTATTGTTGATGCTAAGACTATACATACGAGACCAGTCATCACACTTAGAGGTTACAACCCCAATCATGACATGAAAATCAATCCAAATCAAACAACTAATTTTGTCCAAAATTCACAACAACGCCCACAAAGGCGGTTTCCTAAATGTGAATTTACCCCTTTGGGGCAACCAATCGAGACAATCTTCAAAGAGCTGATTAAACACGATCTCATAAAACCATTGGAACCAAGAGAATATGATCCTGAACAGTTTAAACCTTCATGGTGGGATGATAATGCCTATTGTGAATATCATCGAACAAAAGGACACAACCTACAACAATGCCAGCAACTAAAGAATATCATACAAGACTTTGTTGAAAATGAAACCATAGAGGTAAATGGGTAGAAACACACCAAGAACAGTGATCATAAGGTATTCACGGACCCATTACATGACCACATGAAAGGAAAGGCCTCCAGTTCGGGATCCAAGAATGATCCATCAACCAATTATGCCAATACCAAGTATGACTATAGTAAAGGTGTAATCATAAACCACCTCTGAGCTGCAAATAAAAATGTCCATACCATCACCATTAAGAAGCACCCTGAATGTGCTGTAAATACACACAGAACCAAGATAACTCTTCCAGGTCCTTTTGAGCCACCTACACAGTCCTCCAAGCCTAAGTACAATCTACTTGAACAACTAAGCAAGACCCCCGCACAGATATCCATCTTGGAACTATTGACTTTGTCACTTGATCATCGAGCTATTCTCGATAAAGCCTTATAGAAAATGACTGTCCCTACCAACTTAGATTTCAATCATTTCAAAGAAATGGTTGGATATTTAACCAACTCCCATCATGCCACATTTTCCCAACAGGATTACTCAACAAAAAAGACCGATCATAATGACCCATTACATCTTGAATTCCTAGTCCATCAAACCAAAGTCAGACGAGTCTTGGTAGACGGAGGAGCAAGTTTGAACCTGTGTAACCTAAAATTGGTTCAGGAATTAGGATTCTCAGAAGAATGTGTGGACACCTCCAAGAGCATAGTCATCGAGGCTTATGATGATGAGGAAAGGTCATCCAAAGGAGTTGTCACACTCCCAATCAGAATTGGCTAGACAATTATGAACACCGGCTTCCAAGTCTTGGATCTCACCCTTCCATATAACCTATTGTTAGGTAGACCTTGGATACATGCAATGAAAGCCATACATTCCACATATCACCAATGTCTCAAATTTTCATATAATGGCACCAAGATCACAATTGATGGTGATCCAGATCCATTTCAATATTGTACAAGCCTAAGGGACATTCCACAATGATAGGTTCCCGTTAATCAAGAAGCTTCATCATTCACTTCATCCCTATACATTGACCCATCACATCTTATCGAGTCCATTTCATTAAAACCACCATCACCCACTCCTAAGGTCGAGATCCAAGACAAAGGTTGTGGAGAATATCATATGAAGGCATCCTACTGTGTCAATCAGCTGGTTCCACCTAAGGCATATGGTCTACCTATGGCAGATAGAAGACAATTTGTAGTCACATTTCATGTTCCCCCTATAATGACATTGACTAAATGGGGAGAGTTAAGTGAAGAAATTGTGGATCAAGGTGATATTACCTCCTGGTTGTACCAAGAAGACAATGAATACCCCTCACCATCTATTTAGGTGGCTAAAGATCAATATGGAAAAGACTTTAAGATAATGCAAAGCAAAGGCTATGACGGACATAGTGGGTTAGGACTACATCGAACTGGAAGGACATAACCAATCATTGTCTCACCATGACCGAAAGGCCTAGGGCTAGGATTTCAACTGCTTAGAATTGGGTTTCCTAGTACTGCATCACCTTTTCAAGAGGAAGTAAGTGCTAATGAAGACATCGAGAAATCTCACGAACCACTTGCCCTAGTTTACGATGAATCCCCTAACTCAAGCGATTATGAATGGGATTCCCTTTCCTCAACCAACACCATGAACCTAGATAATCTGTTTGGAAAACTAGACAAAATGATAAATCCCATACCAAATCCATCTAGTCCTCGTAATAACAAGTCCTTGACCAAAGAAGAATGTCTTAAGAACTATAATTGGGAAACCCTTGATCATACATTTTTGGAACCTAACGAACCATCTTCTAATGACCTAGCCGTTACAATAGTCCCACATCAAAGTTTATCTACCCATAAGAAAAAGAACAAGAAGGAGTTAGTCCAAAACTTTTGTGACCATGTCAACCACTCTATATTCACCTTGTCAGCTGCCACATTTGATAACTCTGATGATGATATGCCTCTCATATATCCCCAACTTATCGACTGGGATCAACAAGGTACACCCATCTTAGACATATTCGAGAACGACGAAGCAATAGCTGAGTTCATGGGACTTCAAGAAGGCATACCTAGAGGGGATCATAAGGTTGGTTTTACCATAGAATTTGATGACAAAGCATATTTTGGGGAGTCTATTTACACCTCTAGTCGCAAAAGTGAGAATAAAAAGAAAAATGATGACAAAGAGAAAAATGACAAGTCCCTAGGTGAAAACCGAAAGGCGCCTTTGGATGAAGAAAAATTAAAAATAAAGGACGTATCCAAGGGCGAAAACCTCTCCGAGGCACCCAAGGATAGAGGTTTAAACATTCTCCTAGTTGCGCAGGAACAGTCACTGATCTTAGTGGAAGAGTTTGTTGCAGTCAACATAAATATAGAAGAAAACCCTCAGATAGTATATTTTGCAGCATCATTGATAGAGACAGAACAACCTGAGTTTAAGGACTTCTTTACAAAGAGACATATAAAATTTGCATGGTCATATGCAGACATGCCTGGGCTAGATCTAGACCTAATATTGCACCATCTACCATTACTACCAGGTATCAAGCCAGTCAAACAGAAGTTAAGGAAAATGCATCCACAAATATCTCTACTGGTTAAAGCAGAACTCAAGAAACTTTTGGATGTCGGATTCATAAGATCCATAGACTATGTTGACTGGATTTCAAATCTTGTACTAGTGACTAATCCAACTAGGGGCATTCACATTTGTACAGAATTTAGAGACATCAACAAGGCATGTCCTAAGGATGATTTCCCCTTGCTGAACATTGACATGATAGTAGACCTTATAGCAAGGTACGAGATGCTATCCCTTATGGATGGTTTCTCTGGATATAACCAAATCAAAATTGTAGCTGAAGATCAACACAAAACAACTTTCACATGTCTATGGGGAACATATTGTTGGAATGTTATGCCTTTTGGCCTTAAGAATGCAGGAGCTACATATCAAAGGGCAATGACTACTATTTTTCATGATTTTGTACATACTTTCATGGAAGATTATGTCGATGACATTATAGCTAAATCAGGAACAAGGGCAGATCATTTGAACATTCTAGACAACATATTCCAAAGGCTAGAGAATTACAATGTCAGACTAAACCCAAAGAAATGTGTCTTTGGAGTGAAATCAGGGAAACTTCTAGGTTACATCATTTCTAGAAGAGGAATCAAAGTAGATCTAGAGAAGGTAAAAGATATTGTCGAAATGCCTCCCCTAGTCAACATTGGTCAACTAAGAACACTATAGGGAAGATTACAATCTATTTGGTGCTTCATTGTACAACTAGCAGACAAAATACACCCATTTCAACATTTTCTCAAGAAAGGAGTACCATTTGTATGGACACCTAAATGTCAGGAAGCTTTCCAATAGATCAAGGATTATCTTCTCACTCTACCAATATTGATGCCACCTACAGATGGAAAACCGTTGATACTCTCCATTTCAGCAACTCAGTCAACATTGGGAGCCCTTCTTGCACAAAATGATGATCAAGGTCATGAAAGGGCAGTGCATTACATTAGTCGTACCTTGGTAGGATATGAATTAAACTACAACAACATAGAATGTGCTTGTCTTGTGGTAGTCTTTGCTACTCAAAAAAATTGGCACTATATGCTGAACCGTCAAACCATGTTGGTCACAAAGATTGATCCCCTCAAATATCTCCTAAGTAAAGCAGCATTAACAGGTTGATTGGCTAAATGGGTGATGATACTTAGTGAATATGACATCCAATATGTGGAGAGGAAAGCTATAAAAGGACAAGTAATTGCAGATTAGTTAGCAGATGTACCCATGAAGGCAGACCATCCTTTAGTGGAAAATTTTCCTAATGAATTTATCTTCAACATTGACACTAGAACCAAATGAAAATTATACTTTGACGGGTCACATACAAATTGTGGTTCAGGAGCAAGTATACTGTTTGTTACACCTCAGGGCATTACTATCCCAAAATCATTCAAAATTGCTTTCCCTTGCACCAACAACATAGCAGAGTATGAAGCCTTAGTGACAAGATTAAGAATGGCAACCCAATGGAAGATTAAGAGTCTACATGTTTATGGGGATTCTTAGCTAGTAGTCTGGCAAGTAAATGATGATTATGACACTAAGGATGAGAAACTTTCCCCCTACAAGCACATGGCCGATAGTTTTAAGCAGTACTTTGATGAAATCATCTTTCAAAAAATACCACGTATTCAAAACAGAGCAGCAGATGCTATGGCAATCATGGGTTCCTTATTGGATATTCCTAGCAACATGCCTAAGTTCGAGTTTTTGGTCGAACAATTGTTGGTCCCTGCCTATGATATCCTCGATTCTACGATGGTGTGTACAATTGTTGGTCCTGCTTCCCCCTGGTACAAGGATGTATACGACTATCTAAATTCCCAAACCTTACCTGTAGACCTTTCAAACAACCAACGTAGAACCTTTGTCCGTAAGTCAGTTAAATACACCATCATCGGAGATACCCTGTATAGACGTACCTTAGATAATGCCCTAATGAGATGTCTCGATGTTGAAGAAGCACAAACAACCTTGCAAGCGGTGCATGAGGGTATATGTGGTTCCCGTTCTAGTGGTCCTACTTTAGCCCGTAAGATTATGAGATTAGGTTATTATTGGCCTACAATGGAAAAAGACTTATATATCTTTGTTAAGAAACGTAGAAAGTGTCAGATACATGGAGATTTTATAAGAGCGCCAACACAGGAGCTTCATTTGATTACTTCACCATGGCCCTTTTCCTAATGGGGACTTGAACTCATAGGTAAGATACACCCTCCATCATCCAACGGCCATAAATTCATTATAACCACAACCGAATACTTCACCAAATGGATTGGAGCTCTTCCCATGACCTACATCACCGACACATAAATATCCAAGTTTATCCTAAACTATATCATTTTTCGGTATGGTGTACCCCAATCCATTATCACAGATAATGACCGTCCATTCAAAAACCAAGAAGTTCGCCACCTATGTGAAGAATTCCACATCCAACATCATTTTTCCACACCATATTACCGACATGGTAATGGCTAAGCCGAGACATCTAATAAAACCATTGTCAGAATCCTCAAAAAGACTGTTAATGATGCTGGTTGTGATTGGCACCTATGGCTTAATCCTACCTTATGGGCTTACCATACTAGTATTCATACTCCCACCAACGCCACTCCATATTCCCTAGTATTTGGCTCTGAAGCTATCTTACCTATTGAGGTTGAAATTCCTTCCCTGAGGGTATCCTTGAAGGGTCATATTGACGATGTAGAATACCATGTATCCAGATTACAAGAGCTAGAATTACTGGATGAACGAATACATAAAGCATTAGATCATTTGCAAGCATATCAAATCATCTTCGTCGTAGCTATAATAGGAAAGTTCTAAATAGACACTTTGACATTGGTGACCTGGTTTTAATGGAGAATCCCAAGAATCAAGTTGAATGAGAAAAGCCAAGAAAGTTTGAACCTAACTGGTTAGGGCCCTATATAGTCACAAAATCTTTTGGATCAGGATCGTATCAACTCTCTACCCCTAAAGGAAAACCACTTTTGTCACCTATCAAGAACCTTCATCTGAAGAGGTTCTATGCGTAGCTTCTGAGAATTTGTGTCTTAATCAAAAAATACAAAAAAAAAATGGAAAAAAAAAAAATGGTTACCTTGATGAAAACCTGGCAAACAGGCGTCTTTGTAACACCAAATAAAATTAAAAAAATAAAGAGAAATAATCCGTCCAATAGTGAAAACCTCTTCGGTGGTGCTATGGATAAGTACCATGGTGAAAACCTGGCAAATAGGCGCCATGTGTAGTCAAATTCGCTCTTTCGTCTACTATCATTCCAATTAGACTTTTCACTTTCATTCATAATAAATGGTTGTCTTGTCCATTACTTGGAACAATTGGCATCAAGTCCATTCCGTCACATTTCCCCACTCCATCCTGAATGTCTTATTCCCGACTAGGGGAAAAACCTTATTCTGTGTCATAAGGACCTTGTTCATAGCGTTACACCATCTAAAAATGTCCTGAGAAAAATTCAAAAAACATTAGAAAAACCCCCAAAATCCAAAAAAATCAAAACATGTTAGAAAATCCCAAAAACAAAGTCAAGTCAGTCATGTTAAGTCAGTCGTAGGCATAGTCGAACTATGTTGCCTCTACGACTGGACGTAGGCAAGGCCATCTGTCGATATTATTTTTAAGTTAATTTTATTTGGAAAGCTTTGTGTTTGGTAGTTTAGAAAATTGTCGTTTGGGTTTAAAAAGAACATGTGCTTTTCGTGCCTGAAGTTGTTTAGATAGAACCCCGATTCGGTATATTGAAGTATCCTCCCCCCTTGCGTATTTATGCGATCCTGGGTGTAAGAGAAATGATTACCGACTCTAGAACTTGGGCCTATTTTGGTGGAAAAAAGTACTCACCCCAAGACGACTCAAAACCGGTGACGTGCTTATTACTAGTGACTCCCAACCGGGATACAAATTTTAATACTCGAGGAAAGCTCAATATTACGAGGATCCCAATTGACCAACACTTGACTCCCCAGTACCCTTGTGGTGTGTTGAAACCTGCAGAGCGTAACCTCTGCAGACTGGGATGATATTACCTCTCGCATGGCTCTTCTGAATGGGTGCCCGAATTAAAAAGCCACTTGTTGTAGTTTTGCCAAAATCCTTTCTATTTGCTAGTGCAGCAAGTTTAGACATGTGAAACCATCTTACATATTTACGGTTCATGTGTGGAGATGAGATGTATGCCATGGGAGTTTCATGGGTATAGTAGCTTGACTACCTCGTATAAGTGAGTGTCATGGAGGGGAGCCAGTGGGGTCAAGCTACTAGTCATTCGCCTTGAATATGCATAGTTGGATTTATCCAAGTAAGAATTCAGTAAATATTATCCAACACAACCTAGGGAGTAATTGTTCTTTGATTTTAATAGATCCATCACTACAAACTGAAAATACATTGTATTATGTGCTTGTTTTTTGTTGTATTCGTCAAACACTTGATCATCAAATTGAGATAGTCGTACAATCATCATCAAAAAATTGCAACTGACAAATTATATATAAGTTGCCAAAAATCATATATATATCGCTCAAAATAATGTGTCATAGTACAATATCACAGTGTATCCATAAATAAAAATGAGCTCGTAGGCTCTTTGATCATAATACAATGTCTACATGTATAACAAGTGTCAACGTGTCCCATTGCCACTACTACCTCAGAGGTGCCCTCTGTGAGGTGGAAGGCCTATCATATGGACCTGCTCTTGGTGGACCTGCCACACCCTCTGTACTCTAAGGCCTAGTTTGACTCCTGCTCTGTGATTTGTGACTGCGAACCTCTGAAAAGATAGGAGCTTGTCTCTCTGCTGGCACCACTGACTCATATAGATCTCTATAATAGGTAGCCCTCTCTACTGATCTGACTATCTCATGAACCATACCATCAGATGAAGTACCACTGCAAAGGCGTCTAACCTCTATATACTGTTGCTTTGTCTCCTGTCTTCGAGCTATAGCCTAATCTCTCTCCATTAGGGCACTGTCTGTCTCTACCCGCAAGGCATCTCGCTTTGTTGTAATCAGTCTCAATCTCTCCTCCAAAGCCTCCCTATCACTATATCTAGGGGTATCATCATCCTGTCTCCCCTCTACAATCCGATCTCGGAGCTCTCTCTTCTGCTCCTCCATAGGTACCTCCTCCTCAAGATCATCCTCCCCATAGCCTGCCAGAATACCAAGAGGATCAATATCCATATCAGCCTCCTCATCCTCTGCAAGGTCCTCTCCACCAATATCTACCTTTGCATGCTCCTCTGTAACTGCCTCCTCGACAACATGCTCACCTCCAACCCATGCCTCTGCTCCACCCCCAAGGTCTAACATTGGTACATCCTCTACCTCCGCCTCTCGAATAGGTGATAGTCCACCTACTCGACCACCTCTCTGACCTCTCTGTCCTTGTCTACCACCACCTCCTCCTCTTCCATCATCACCACCACCCCTAGCACCACCTCTACCAACACCTCAACCCCTGCGTCGCCCTCTCGGCCCTATACCTCGTCTCTCAACTGGTGTCGGCTGATTTGGATCTTTATAAGGAATCAGATGATGCTCTGCCCACCAGGTGTCATACACAACTATCATCCCTAGATCTACTGCTCTGCATCTCCATCCCCACTATAAAGGTTGTAACGCTTGAATCTCTGCCTCTGCGGTGGCTACTGGTATCATAGGCCCCCAATGTGGAACCTCTCTAGAAGATCAAACAAACTCTGCTCTACCTCTAGGCTCATCTTGAACCTCCCCAAATTGTCTCAAAACCCGATTTGGCAGGTGTCTCTCAATGATATGAACACTTGAAATGGTCCTACCAATCAAGTACTGTGTCTGCCTACAAAATGGTAAATGCATATCCTCATCTGACCATCTCTCGCAGTCCATGTATGGCCTCCAAGTGAATTGATCCAATGTATCAAGTGCATGTCTCCAGAAACTTGTGTCTCCCACATGACTCTGAGTAATGTTTCCCGTATACCGAAAAACATACAGAGATTTAGCCTCATGCTCTACAGTAATCAGAGGACAAAACACAGCTATCCGCTCCCATGCCCAAACCATGAGAAGAGTGGTACCACAACTCATAGACTATGCATCTTTGTAAACTATATCATGGAGATGGAAATATAACATGCCTAACAAACAGGGACCCCATGCATACACAACCTCTCTCTCCAACATCCCCACAAGCATCTCTCCCCACCCGATAGGAAAACCATGACCCCATTGATCAGAAAGAACTATACCCCCTATCAATGTACATACGATACAATAAATCCTCTCATACCTATCAGCCAAAACCTGCCATCTGATCTCATAATGATCTATCCCTAAACTCCTAATGTCATCATACACATAGAATCCAGTGAGCTCGTTGAATCCGTGTTGGGTATCATACATAACCCACTCTCCTCTAATAGGAAGTCTCAAAATCCTAGAGACGTCCTCTAATGTAACCATCACCTCCCCAGTCGGCAAATGAAATGATGAAGTCTTAGAATGCCATCGCTCACACAAAGCAGTAAGCATGCCTTTGTTTGCCTGAATCCTGGGCATAGTTAGCACATGCTGTAGTCTGAGTCTCAATAATAATCGTGTCTCTGCACTGACCAACTGAGCTCTTAGCTCGAAAGTATCAAGACGTGTCTCTCGCGTATAGATGGGATCTAGAATAACCTGTATAATTGTATTTCAACCATGATGTCAAATGTAAGATTTTTCAAAGTTTTTATCAAAAAATTTTAAGAGCCAAATGCGGCTCACTATAGCATATGTGGTGCATTTCTACAAATGCGTTGTACAAAAAGCATTTTCGTCGCTTATCTCACATGCGTTTCACAAATTCAAATGCGATGCATTATTCTATATGCCTACCAAAATGCATATGCATTTCATAATATCACATGCGTTGCATTATCCTACATGCGTCTATCCTAAATGCAGATGTGATGCACTATAGCACATGCAATGCATTATATTTCCTTTGCGTTGAATGCCTAAATGACCCAACCTAGCCTAGACGTCTTTTAACAAATGCGTCATTCCGCAAGCAGATGCGTTGTGCACGAACACATATGCATTGAATGCGAAAGACAGCATGTGCAATTAAATTTTTATGTGTCTAAAACTACGTGCAAAAAGAAAATTCAAAGGCTTGTTTTAGGGTACATACCGGTGGTCCTGCGTCGGCTGGCCGTCTGAATGTCTAGATCCGATAACCACGATGCATAGTGTAGGGAACTGGAGCCATTTTTGTCCAATACTCGGAGCAAAAATCTCAATTATTCAACTCTTTCGAGTGCAAATGAATTGGTTTTCAGCCTAGTTTCTATTTATACCTAGGGTTTGGGTGGCATTTCTTCTGACCTTGTCTATTGGCCACGTAAACTTGCAACTTCTACTAACCCGTACACGTCCCTAACACTTCCATATTCAATTTTGTCAACTCCATAGCATTTTTGACTATCAAATTGACTTATCGGGAATATTTCTTGATTTTTTTGAAATTTTTCAAAAATTTGTCAATTTTTCTGAGGGGGCATACCCTAACCTGTTTCATGCTGGGGCACGATCGGGGCATATTTTCTTTGACACAACGCCGAAACGACATTGTATCAAAGAGGGGAAAACTGTAGACACCGAAAATTGGTCTAGGCCTACAAGTACCACTTTCGACATAATTTTCTAATGTCCATGATCATGATTAAATAATGTTAATTATTTAATTACTTTTCTAATACACCTTTCCTCTATTAATTAAATACACCTTTTAATTAATCCATTAATTCATTTATTTCAACTCTGATTAATTAAATAAATTGTATTTATTTAATTATGTCGCTAACTAATTAATTCTCTTTTCTTAATTAAATAATTTATTATTTAATTAACCCCTTTATCATGTTTCGACTATAATTAAATATTTATTATTTAATTATTCAATATCACCTTTTTAATAGTTAATTAAATAAATTATCATTATTTATTTAATTAAATCATTTCAGTTTTCAAATGTTGAATTAAATTAACATTTAATTCATAATTAATTGTTTATGTCACATTCTTCTGTCATCCAGTTGACTAATTATTCACTCACCATTTGACTCGAGATCTGTTTTAATCCACTAGTTATCTCTCGATTCGATATCTGATCGTCTCTATGAGGAGACTCTCTGTCATAACCAGTCAGTTAACTAGTTCTAACTCATATGCATGAAAGTGTATTAATTAAATATCTTTATTTAATTAATTAATTCATGTGTGCATTCGAACTCTTTATTCTTCGAGTTCTAACTTTTTCTTTTTCATCCAGAGTCTATTTCTTCTATTTTCGAAGATTCTCAACTGAAGATTAAATTATTTATTTAATCTTGAACTCTTGTTCTTTTTATTTTCGAACAGTCTTGACACACGATTAAGTTATTGTTTTAATTTAATCTTTATCTTGCAGAATTTCCTAACTCACATTCTAACTGACACAAACTCACATCGCATGGCATTCATCAATCTCGATCGTTGATCTCTCTTTCGAATCTAAGCCGATTGTTCGAAAACCCAAAATCTATAAATTGACCTATCATTATCATTATTCCTCCTCCCAAAATCAATACTTTTGAGAAGAAACTTAATCTTCAATATTTTTCTTAGACATTACAACAAGGATATGCTTGCATCAATACTGAAAATCTGAGGGCAAGAATACTGATACAACAAAATGGAGAAGGACAATCAAGATAATTTGAAGAAGTGGATGCATATTCAGTGAGATTGTTTTAGTTTATTGTGTTTATTGTTTATTGTTCATTTACTCGTTCTTTATTGTTTGATTTAGATTAATATTTGTTAGATTAGATTTAACCATCTCATCTGTGCAACAATTCCATTTATCTAAGTTACAAATTTCCCTTGACACAAGACAATCATTCGAAGCTTCAGCGTCAAAATTGGTCAAAATTAAACAACATAAGCCAATCAATCATATAGTCAACATCAGTTAGCTTGCCAAAACATTGGTCAAAATCTCAATCTCATTCCTTTTTGGTCCTCTTCAAGATGTGTCCTTCTTGGATTTGGACCTCGTCAAAATTTCATTTTCCTTTTCAAGATGTGTCCTTCCTGACCTTAGGCACCGTCAAACCATCAAAACTGTCAAACTATCATGCAATTAATTTTCGGCAAACAAATATTGGCAATACAATTAAATGGCTATTAATTTTTGGCTATTTTGTCTTATATTTTTATTGACTTGTCTTTTGGTCATGTTACTAGCTACCTCGAGGATGTCCCTTGAAGGATTTAGAGGTGCGATGAAGTCTCCTGACCTTTTTTTTTTTCTTTGACTGTTGTCTGTGGATTGTCTTGACAAAAGGACTAGGGAAAATTGGCCTCCAGTATGAGTTAGGACATTCATTATCTGCGACCGTCTGTCTTGCAAGTGGATGACCTTGCACACCTTGGTCTATGTCTTACCTTGGTGTTTCTTGTCCATTTGTGTCATTTTTACCACCCAATGATGATTTGAGCAACACTTATTAGTACTTTGGAAAATGTTGAAGGATTCTAACATGCATTTATTTTTCCACATTAACTTGCATTTCTTTTCCCATATCGACATCCATGTCTTCTATCCTAATATTCATCTTTTTCTCTCTAACATTTCTTTTAGTCCACATCATTATCATCCTTATCTATCTTTCCTATATACTTTTATCTTTCATCTTCTAGTCTTCTCATCCATTTCGAGAGCACACTCATGTCCTCTAAACCCAACTTTCATCTCAAGGGGGCATACCGCAACCCTCCTCATCATTCTTCCTCATCCTATTTTGCATTGGAGCATATTTTTGACTTGTTTTCTTTGCCACAATGCGACAAGCTTCATTAGGGAGAAATGTAGACACATAAAAATGGCCTAGACCCGCAAACCACATTTTTCTATATCATGCTTCATCTCAACATAATTAAAATATTTAATTATGTCCTATAGTCCAATGTCAACTATTAATTAAATAATTATTAATTATTTAATTAATTCACGTCTTTTATTCCTCTTGGCTATTTAAATAAATAAATTACATTTATTAGTTAAATGCGTCGCTAATTGCTTATGTCACTCTATAATTAAATAAATTCCTAAATTTATTTAATTATTATTAGTCCATTACTTCCTCTTGAATTTAAATAAATAAACTTTATTTGTTTATTTAATTATTATCCTCTCCAACTTTCTTTCTAATTTTAAATAAAATCATTTATTTAAAATGGATAATTTTCTACAACTTTCTTTCTAAATTTTAAATAAAATCACCCACTTTCTAATTTTCCTCCACAATTAAATATTCTTTCTAATTATTTAATTGTCTTATTGATTTTCTTTTTAAATTTAAATAAAATCATTTTATTTAAATTGGCAATTTCCCTCTTTTCAAGTAAATAATTTTAAATTATTATTATTTACTGTCACATGAATTCACCATTTTGGAATTAATTTAAAATATTAATTTCAAAATAACATTTCTCTCCAAAAAGTAAGTTATTTCTAAAATAACTTGATTTTCCAACTCATCCTTTTTCACTTACTAATTTGCATCTCACTGTCACAACTATTTTCTTCCCTTAATTTAATTTCTTAAATTAAATCTCATCCACTCAATTTGAATTTCACCCTAAAGTTTCCCTAACCCTAATTAAGGGGTTGTTATTTTGAATCTTGACCATAGATTCTAGGGCACTTGTCAATCCTTAATCTCATTCGTCCATAGAAAATTGCATTTTCTATAAAATGCCAATTTTCTATAAAATGTCAATTTCATCTTCATTTCAAGATCTCTTAATATCTCTTAATTTTAATTTCTAAACTTTTCTTTCTTCATGCACTCTTGCATTTCTTTATTAAAATCCTTCAAGACTTGCTTAGGGCTAGTCAATGATATAGATTTTCTCATCAAAATCTGAGGGCACTTCACATTTCAGCAAGCTAGAAGGTACAATGGAAGTCAGTCATGGAGGATGAAGGATTGGGTGAGCTCATTTCATCTTTGTTTTTTATTCATTTCCTATGCATTACATTGATTATTGTGGGTTTTATATAGTATGCATGTATGTTTGCTAACAACTTGATCTTGCAGAAAAATCCATTGTTACACTAGGCTATGTAGCTCAACTCTATCTATGAAATAGGCCATGTCATACAATCTAGTCCACTTAATTCAAATGTTAAATCTCTTACTCTTGAGTTGACCTTTTCAAAATTTCAATAATGTCTCATTTTTTATAAAGAAAGGAGCAATTGTAGCTCTCATGTTTTAAGTTGAAGCATCTAAGATCAAAGTATATATTTTGAGTTATCGAATGATGTAAACTAATTAAATGTAGATGTTTTAGTACTATTTATTATTGTATTTTTTTAATTAAAATGAACATTGCTATTTAATTATTGAAAAAGGTTTAAAAATAAGTTACAATGGATATCAAGTTATTTAGAACAAATTGCATTTTTCTATCATTTTTTTTCATATTGTTAGCTTGAAAGTTTATTGTACATTAATAGTTTTTTAATAATATTTAAATTCACATATGCTAAAAAATGCAACTTTTGAGAGATGACAAAATTTTTGATGACTATTTCTAAAAAACAATCAACTTGACCAAAATTCTCTCTTCTAGTGAAATAGAAATTTTCAAAAAAAAAAAAAAAACAACTATTTTTTCATGAATAGAATCAACCTCAAATTTTAGGATTAAAACAATAATGATAACTACATGTTGAAAATTTAAATTATTATATGTAAAATCCCTCCCCAACCATTGTTTATGCATATCGAATTCCAGGTATGTTGCACTATTATTAACCTTGAATTTGTGCATTAAGACCTACAAAATGGTTTGTTTTGTTTGTTTTGTCAACAAAATGTTTACACATTTTTTTTGTGAGTAGAAGTGGTGGAAAGAAAGGGACTTTTATCTCACTTCAAAATTTTGTAAATTTGGCATCAAAAAATTACCATGTCAACCACCAATAGACAATCTCAACCAAGTGATGTATGGTCAGGCCCCTTGATTTTGAACTAGAAAAACTCCACAACCTTCATTTTCATCATTCTTCAAATTTATTTTCTTTTTACTTTAGTCAAAGATTAAATTCAATTTAAATGTGTTTCCTTCAAGTAAGATTCTACAATATTTGGATTGAAGATTTTACATTTTTCACAACTTCTTGGTTGAATCATTTAATATCCTATCTAGGATTATAACACACATACATAAATCTAAACTAAATGTGGACTCTAAATTCAAAATCATAAAATTATAAATTATGTTAATTTAGATTATCTCAAATTATGAACATGCACTATGAGTTGCAAGTACACCACTACAACAAATCTCTGTGATTAGCTCCCTTTTTTGCTTCCACCCATTGTTTTAATGCATTTTTCTCCAATTATTTGAAAAATTTGTTGCTATTTAGCAGGATGGCGCTATTTTAGGCGTTTATTGCATTGACCAGAACAAGCAGGTATTAAATTTGGCACCAATTAGCACTGACATTAGCACCATGTTTAATGTCGGGTTTAACACCAAGTTCAACACCAAATTTAACGTCAAGTATACCACTGAGCTTAGCATTGAGTTTCGTCGAGTTAGCTCTGACTGTAGCGCCGACATGAGCACCTAATTTAACATCTAATTATGCGCCTACTTTGGAGCGTACTTTAGCGCCTAGTCTACCACCGAGTTTAGCGTCGAGTGTAGTGCTTGTATTAGCGCCCGATTTAGCACCTAATTTAACGCCTATTTGTTTTGATCTAGAGGGGATTATGGGTTAAGGGATTAGGGTTGTTAGAACAAAAAATCCTTCCCCAATATTCACTGGCCTTCAATTCCTTGCCTACATTTCACTTACATTAAAAGATCCCTCAACCCTCAACCCTCAACCTTAAACCCTCAACCCCTATACCCTCTACCCTAATGCTTCAACCATATACCCTAAAGCCTATACCCTAAACATTGTTGGGTCATGTTTTGTCTAGTGTTTTGGGTGTTTTTTCTAGTGTTTTGAATCAGTATAGACTTGTTTGGCTCGTTATTGAATCCGCAGCTTGTGGTAGATCTTGTTAATTTTGGATTTTTGTCGTGGGCATTCAGTGCCATTCGAATTTTCCCAAGTTACTAGTTGGGCTAAAAGGATGTAATTTTTTGCACTCAATATAATACATGCAACTTTGCTGCTTATTACGAATAAAAAAAAAGAGTAATGCATAAAAAATGAGATAACATGATTTGATTAATATTCTTTTTTATGATTTTTTTATAAATTTTATTTAAAATTATTTCTTAGATTATTTTTGGTTGAATTCATGATTGCTTGGTCCTATGTGCATATCTTACCTGGGATTAGAACATATTAAATAAATAATAGAGGCAGTACTAGAACATATCGACAGAAGGGAACACAACGTCCCACCAATGGAGCGATATATTATATAGTAACAAAGTTCAACATGTAGTGAAAGTATATCGAGGGAACAAAAGGCTATCGGGCCAAGATAAAGTCTGGTTCCCCTGATGCAATGATAAAAGGTTGAAGGCATCAGAGGAAGTGACACCTATCGGTGGAAGGAAAACAAGGGTCTCCCCGATGACCCGATAAGACCATGAACCATCAAATACATGTTAAGGAAGGATATTAGAGGAACTAGGGCACATCAGGGAGACATTATCTAGTATCCCGTTGATACCCCAAAAGGAAGGAGTTCATCGATGAAGAAGGTTGTTATTGGTGAAAATGGAAACATGATCTCGTCGATGCAACAATGATGATTGTTTTTGACTGATTTGACATCTCAAGGATAATGTTGAGATATTCAAAATACATTCTCTTCTCGATGACAAGATTGATAGCAAGTGGAGCGTTTATGAGCTAGAGCTGAGTGAACTATACCTCAATTTGATCACATCTTTTCATTAAGACTTGAAAAGGATTCATTGAACGTGAGAGCGGAAGAAAGGAGGTTGGGAATTCAACATTATTGCATAGCTCAGAACCAGTGAAAGAGAATCCATGTAAGTATACAAAAATTGACTAAGAAGTTGCTTCTATAAAGACTTATAAGAAAATTGAACAATGGAAGAAAGCTCAAAAATGCCAAAAATTAAGAAACAAAAAATAGAGAAAAGAATTCTAAACCAAGACTTAATTGACCAATGCCCGAGGTCAAAGTCGAGACCTAAAAGGAGTGCACAGATAAATCCTTCCATGGATAAGTTATGGGACAAGCACAAAGGTTTAGGAGACATGTGGACACCACGGCGGGGATATGAGCTATTCATATACCGTTATAGGAAATAGTATAGGTTTCAACCAGTTTGCAACCCGTGGAGATTAAACCTAGGAAGATTAGTGGTACCCAATGTGTTTGTTAATGTAGAGCTGGTTAAAGCTCTAGCCAACAAATATGACCCTAAAAGAAGAGCTATTCAATCACACGAAGGGTCTGACATTCTCATTATCTCCAAAGATCTCATATCTAATGTTTTTCAATTGGAACGCTCTCTGAATTTACCATTTACAATCAAAGACCTTCTAACAGAGTACCATCACATGGAAATGAGCTATAAAAGATGGAAGCTACCACTTCATAGGCTGAGGGATGAAGGTAGCTAGCTCAGAAGGTTTTCTAGTAATGAAAACCCTCCATTTCATGAGGATTTATTTGAAGAATATTTTCAATATACATATTATTCAACTAGACAAGTGTTATGAGTAGAGGTCCCACCCCTCATGTCAATTGCCCCAATGGTCCTAGCTGCAGACATACAAAACAAAGATGTCAGACCATTTGACTATGTTAGTTATTTAGCCAATTCTCTTAACCAGGGGATGGGAATGATCAAAAGCAACAATGATAACATTCATGATTTCAAACATTACTCTTTGTTTATGCATTTGCTTCTACATGAAGGACAAGTTAGAAGGTTTTGGGGAGAAGAATTAACAATAAGAGATGTAGATGAAAGTGGGAATTATAAACCTGTACAAATGTGGACTTCGATATGGGATAGCAGATATGGTAGATCCTATTTGTACTTTGAGGAATATTTTGTCAAGTCATTGTTGAAATTGTTGGGACATCCATGTAATTATAACATGTCCCTTGAAATACAAATATTCTTGAGACCAAAGGAAAAGGACCCCAAGAAAAAGGTAAATGATAACTGGGGGGATTGGTATGAATTTCCTGATTGCACTTTGATTAGAGTCTATGGGTTTGAAGGAGCCCCACATCTATTGCCAAAAATAGTTCTAGACATAATAGCCTATTTGGAAATTGTGAGACAATTGGCTAAATCTGATGCAAAACATATAAAGAGATACAATAAGCAGTCTATCATGCCTAGCACTTTGTGCTTTGGAGATTTTACAATAGTCACCAGTGAAGGGTATGAAGAAATTGATACAAAATTGGCAAAATACAATTTATCGTTGGGTATGAAAGAAATAATTTTGATACAGAGGGTTTTATTGACAAGGAAAATTTTTCACAAGGAATATCAGGGTATGAACACCAATTCTCTATTGATGATGTAATAATAAATTATGATGAGGCCTCAACAAAAGACAGGATGACTACATATAACAAAGTTGTGCTTGTTGAGACCTGGAAGAAAGGAAATGTCATATCCTATTCAGGGGCATTTAATGAAGTACATGATCCTCAGGAAAGAATTGAGGAGGTCATCACTCATGTGGATGAGCTAACAATAGATGTACCCCCAGATGTCTTTGAAGCACCTCAGACAACTTATTCAGGAATGCAAGTTGAGGACATAGAGCCTCTTGATTACATACCCTCACAACCCACTCCATAAATGAACCTCTATAGATAGTACAACCATGAGTGAAGAAGATGAAGAAGAGAGTGATGAGGAGGATGAGGAGGTTGAACAAATAAGTTCCCCTGTAGCTACATAATATGATCCACCTCCAGAATGAAACATTGTCAAATTTGATGCATCAGATGAACTCTCTGATGATGTGAGAGTCAAGGTCGGGCAAGAATTTATTTTTGACAGTGATTTTGTCAAGACTTCTAAATTTAAATTGTTTGTTTATGAGCATAAAGGTAGAATGCTAAGAAAGAGGATGAAGGATATCACTCCTGAGTAGGAGGCAACCACCTTGGAAGAGTTGAGAAAATAAATAGACAAAGAGTTAGAATCTATCACCCCCGAAAGGGGAAAATAATTACTTCGAGAGGCTAAGGTACTACTCTTACCATGATGGGATATCAGCTCTACAATAGTGTTCAAAAATTTTAGGAAAAGAGGAGATAAAACAATGCATCTAATGGAAGAGGCAAGTGATAAAATGTACTCAGGATCAGGGTACAACCCAGATGAATCCACCTTGCTAATTTAGGAATTGTATCCTCAAGATAAAAGGCCTGTTGTCATCAGTAATCCAAACCAAGTGTTTGGAAATATTTTGGTCCATAGGGTAGGGGACACTAACCCCATTGGAACAACTGAGCTAAACATAAATGTTGCAAAATTCACTAAGGCACAAATTGAAAAACTGATAAAAGAAAATGATAAATTAAGGAAGAAGGTGGCTAGTCACATAGATAAAACATCTTCCTCTTCCAGATTTGAATTATATTCCCCATGGATAGAGAGTGAAAAAATAATATTGGATACATTAGCAGATGTAGCTTACTGGAAACACTGTCATCAGAAGTATCAAGATAAATGCAGGAGCTGGAAACAGGAATAAAAACCATTAAATATAATGTTGTGTCTAAGATAATCAAAGAAAGATTCAACATGATGATGGATTGTGCTAATGAATATTGGAAATTGTTTAAACAAACACACTCAACACTTGTGGAGAATGAAAGATTGCAAGAACGGATGATTGAAAAAAGGGAGGAGCTCCTAAATGAGAAAACCATGAAAGGTCAGACATTGGAAACATACAATAAGTTGGTGAAACCACACAACAAGTACCACAATAGGCTCAAAGAGGACCTTAACTATTTTTATTTGTATCTTGCACTTAATGATAGCCTTGGAAATCCTAGGGAGCAAGATGATTGGAAGGATGAGCTTGCCATGTATCTACCTATTGCATTGCAAGAAATAAATGACGAAGAGATGGTGTTACAAAATACACGTAAACAACTTGAAAAGATGATGCATGTGGAATATGATATGAAGGGTGCAATTGCCAACGTGGAAACTTATGCCGAGGAGGAATACAATCGTCATCTCTCTGCCATCAACTTGTTCATCAACAAAACCAAAGATGCAACAAATACATAGGGGAAACCATTGGAGCTTAAAGACCAGTCGGCATCATAAGGAAGATACACTCTGTAGGTTGTGCATTATCATGGAGTAGGAGCCTTGAATAGATCTTAAGTGGTCACGGGCACCTGCTGGAAGATTAACATATCAATGCATTCACATGTTGAAGTGTTATGTTTTCATTTATGTTAATTAAATATTTGTCATCAAACATCATACCTTTTTGTAACGGGTCTGTAGCTTGTTGCCTCCCATATATAAAGGGAGACCAAGACCCGATTGAAGATTATCATCATTCATATTTGCATTTCCATTATAGTAGACATTAGTAAGAATATAGATTGCACCCATCCGCCCATCCATTTCATATTCAAAAAATTCTGTTATAATGCATATTATTGAAAAGGTAATATAATGGAGATGACTGATTATAATTCGTAATCCATTTTCAGTGTTCAATTACTGTGTCAATTTTTCATGCTTATTTATCGATGTGTTGTCTCTAAAGTTATCTTTTCAAGTTGTTTAAGTCTGCAAGATTTATCAGGGCACATTTTTTGTTACTTTGTGGATGCTTTGATTGGTTTTTGGTTAGGTGTGAATTAAAGTCCTTTCAAATAATTTACTTTAATTGGCTCCTATTAAGGATTACAAGTCCTTTTAGAGAAATTGTTTTGATTGGTTTCCATCAACTTAAGAATTAAAATTCCTTTCATACTTCCACAATAACTTGAGGGATAAAACTAGGACTACTAAAGAAGAGCACTATAATATCAATTGAAGTAATATAATGGAGAGCATCTTATTATCAGAGATTCTCCATGACTATGTTATCATTCTGTATTTTTCTTATGTTTTCCATACTTATTTTTTCTTATATTTGAATGAATATTAGTTATTGAGCCTCAATACTGTGCTTATGTGAATGAATATGCTGATACAGTAAAGTATTTACTGTGGATGTTGGTAGAGTTGCTAATTTTTTTGAAAATTTGAGCTTATTTTTCCTTGTTACATGTTCAACATTATGTTCAACATAAAAATGGAAACTATTTAAAAATAATAAAGTTAACAAAGTTGCTTATTTAAATAATTGTGTGTTATGTCCATTAATATTTTATTAACTTTTGTGTCTTCACGAACATATGTTGATACAAAATGAATGGAAGAAGCATCCAAGTAATCCTACTTTTTTTTGCCAACAATTCATAGCAAAGATTGAACAATTTAATGATATTGCAATAGGTAATTTGTATCGACACAAATAATATTACTAAAGCATTTCAAAGTTTAGGCCATAAGAATCATCATTTTTTAAACATGGATTGAAAATAAGTCTAAAAATTTAGAAGTCTTAGTCATTAACATTATTGTCTGCTACAATGTCATCCAGTGTATCATGTCAATGTTCATAAGTTCTTTCAAGTATTTAATATTATCATCATCCTCATCTTGACCTGCATCATCTTCATCATCATTGAAATTTGACTGTAGACCATCTATATTGTTACCAGATGTATTTGGATCATCATTTTCTATACCATCCATATTGTTGTCTTCCATAACATCATCTAGCTCTAGATTGTTGTCTTCTTGTGCCTGAACATAACCATCTTCAACATCATCATGGATGTCAATTTCTTCAATGTTCTCTAATCCATCTCTCTCATTTTCTTGGCCATCATTGTTTTTCTCAATATCTACTAATGCATCATCAAATACATGCCTTAATCTTGGATCATAATGTATGACAAATATCCATTTCGGGTCCAAAATATCTTCATAGAAAATACCTGCACATGAATGATATACATATATTAGATGTATGTTATAACAATTTTATTGATTAATAAACACATGTATATATTCGCAATAAGCTATGAATTAATAGATTAATGATCACTATCGCTTCTTGTTTGAGTTAAAGAAATACCTGCTCACAATGAATTGGTAGAACATAAAGCTCCTTATCCTCTAGTAGGAAGCATGAGGAATCTATAGAAAACAATCCACTATGGGTATCATGTCTTCGTGTCCTCTCAAATTCTTCATATCATCTACACTTAAAAATACAACATTTAGAAGAGCGGTAATCCAACTCAATAATTTCTTATATTTTCCCAACATATTGTAGATTCCCTTCAATTATATTCTTATCTATTGAGCTTGATTGACAAGATTGCTTGAAGTCAACCGTGATGCCACAATCGAAGGATCATCTCTTTATGTCTAAACTTTCTACATGATAATGTCGACCATATGCCCACATTGCTAGATATTTCCTCATCTGTGAAAGACCATTTATTTCAATGAAAACATATATAATGATGAATATTAAAATAGTTAGCAGTGTCAAAACTGCAAGGAAACAACATTTTGTAAAATTCCAATTGTACCTTTCTTTCACATCCTCTAGAGATGTTGATTTCATATTCTATTATGTTTGAATCTATACCTGCATCTTCTATTTGATTTTTAATTTGTTCAGTAACCCATTCTACTGTGCAATATTTTCCCCATTCCCCAAGAAGATCAGTGGGAAGTGGAGTATTTCTTAGGTTCGATATCTTAAATTGTCTCCTTGCTTCTAACACTTCTCTCTTTTTATCATACAGATCAATCCATTTGTTCATAAACTCCATGTGGTACAGAATGAACTTGTCGAGTATAGCACTTTTTTCTACACCTATTACATGTCAACATGTTTATTTCAAACTCCAAATGTCATGTTGTTAATTTGACAAATAAATTACAGAGTAAATTAATGATTGCAAGAAAAACAACCACACTGATAATGAATTTACTTACTAATTTCTACTTGAGCACCATTAGATTGTGGTTTTTCTCCATCAATAATATCTAATGCTCATTCTTCATCCTAGAAGCGTGGCCCATCTTCAAAATCCTTACCAAGGAATTCACACAGGAAGGAAAATGCTTCATTCAATACATACCCTTCAGCCATGCAACCCTCTAGATGTGCCTTTTGTCAAACATATCTTTTTAGAGTTTTCATACACCTCTCAAAGAAAAATATCCACCTCATTGATACGACACCTGCCCATATAAGCGTGAATTTGCACCCCTAACACAAATTACCTTTTACCCCCTTGCACTTTAGAAAACGTAAGGCAAAGGCTTAATTCCACTTAAGCTTGTCGTCCACATCACACTTGGCGCCTGTTTTGTGTGTCGATGGGAGCATTTCTATCGAGGACACCCGTGCAGCATGCAGATGTCTGCATGGCATGCTTATGTCCCTACAGATTCCTGCGGCTGGAGACTGTAGAGACGTTACACTTTCGATTGGAATTCAAAGAGTAATGCCTCCCTTCAGCTGGTTGACCCGAATATGGCCATTTTTCATCCTTTCCTTCATATTCTTGACCATTCCATCCATTCTCAAGTTTTACAAAATCATTTGAGCACTCTCTCCATTCCATTCATCCATTTAATCTTTGTAGCAACACTTCACACTCCATTGCAGCAATCTACCACTCCATCACTCCAATAGTGCAAGCTCAGGACACACACCATTGCAGTAGAGGCTTGAGTTCCTCTCATTTTCTCCTCCACAAGCCTTGAGCGCTTTGGACAGAGGTGGTAAGCTCCTCTCATCTTCTCGATCGTCTTGGTTGAGTAAGCACAAACTGTTTTGTAGTGACTTTTGTTTACGTAGCTTGTATTCCTTTCTTTATCTTTATTCCTAGCATTGCAAACTTGGACGTCTGTGGAGGTGGAAACACCAAGATGGGTGTCTAACTGAGGCAGGCCCCTAAACAACCCCAACATTTCCCCCTTTTTTCTGTGTGTAGGTGGAGAGATCTTGAAGCAAGCTGGTGAGAGGATTGTTCTATGAAATTATCTTTGTCACCCTTGCGGTAATATATTTCTTTTATCACATCCATATTTATATCTTATTCTTCTTAATCTCATTCTGCTATTCAAGAAACCTCTAAACTAGGTTAGTAGTCCTTTTTTGAGGATTTAACCTTGTCTCTCTGGTTTTTTGGTCGTATAAACACTAGCACACCTGTGAGACACCAACGCGCCATACTGTCATCCCAGAAACGTGCTTTTGTCCTCTGATAGAGAACTACCTAAGATGCAGAGTTGACCTTAAAAAGCAGCTTACCTAGTCTCTCTTCAGTTCTCGAGATCATCGAGTGATCAAAGGACTTCATGATCCTCATCATTCTCATCCTGTCCATCCTAACCTTCCTTTAAACTGAGGTAAGTTAGGGTGGCCTTTCCACTCTTGGCCTTTCGTGACCTGGGGCCTTGTAGTGGTTGGTCCCCCTCTCTTACATTTTTGGTGAACCCAACGTGAACCAGCGTCTACCCATTTGTCGGTGCTCTGAATTTTTTATCTTATACCTCTTGGTCATTGCACCCTTGTTTGTTGTGAAATTTTAATGAGATTTACAACCTAGTCTATGACCTTTGGGCATATTGTCAAAAGAACTCTACGACACCTTCTGATGGAAAAGATGAAGGTCTCCTCTAGTTTCACTACCGGCCTTTTCTCTGGTTCTACGGTTGGCCTATCCGCACAAGAGCACATAGCGCGAGGCAAACCTAGGTTTCTTGATGAAATTGATCACATCCCTACCCCTCCTGCATCACTGACCTCCTCATCCATAGACGAGCATGAGGCCATACTATATCCCTTTCGAATACATCATTAGTATTGGTAAAGGGTTAGGTGCATTAGAAAATCACCTGGAGGGAAACCCGAAGATGGCTAGGGCTGCTAAAGTTATCAGTGAAATATGATACATGGTGGAAAAAGACCAGACAGACATAGAGCTCTTAGCTAGTCTCATTTTTCTAGCCGAAGCATGTGCCCCTTCGAGCCATAGTCTCATGACATGAGGTGACCTCTTCGAGGAATGTGAAAGGCAGCTAGAGATGTCAATGTCTCCTACATCTATATATATGGTTGACGCGGTCCCTTTGGTTAGTATACCCACTACTTCCAAAAATTTTGAAACTATCAAAGTAAACAAGAACCCTTTGGGTTTCCACTTCACCCCTTTCACCGCCTCCAGTGGTGGAGGATTTGGCGGGATGATAGCTAGGGGCTTTGGTGGAAAAAACTTCAAAAGTGGGCGTGGCATTGGCGGAGGTCATGGTGGTGGCCTTGGAAGTAGTGGTGGCTCCAGCAGAAGTCACACCAGTGGCGATGTCATTGGTGGTGGATATAGCGGTGGTCACAGCAGCGGTCGAGGCGGCGGGTTTGGTAGTGGTTCTGGTGGCCCTATTCCTTCTAATGACCCTATTCTGAATACCCTTCTTCAGAATATGGGGAAGATGCAGAAGTAATTGTTCAACCTTTCCCAAGCCTCGACCCAGCCTATTTTCCAACCCTTCTTCCGACACAGTCCGTTGTCGGTTACAATTTTAAACACTCCTTTCCTGCAAGGGATGGAGATTCCCAAATTTGAAAAATACAGTGGTAAAGGGGACCCACACACACATGTGTCCACCTTCAAAGCCTTGTGCACAAACTTCTTCCATCATGATGTGTTGATGGTGAAACTATTTTCCTGATCCCTCAAAGATACAACATTGGATTGGTACTATTCTTTGCCTGATAATTCCATCTTCACGTTCGATCAACTTGTGAACCAAATCTTGCGACAATTCCAAGCCAATATCGAGCCAAAAATGACCTTCTCTGACCTTGTTCTATGTAAACAAGGGGACAATGAGAAGGTTACAAACTTTATAGAATTATATCAAGCACTCTTCTCATAGATCTTGTATCTGTTACTCGACTCTAATGTACAGAAGGTCTTCATAGGGAATTTACAAAGACATTGACAAGAAAAGTTTTCCCTCATGAAGTATCCTTCTTTTGCACATTTGTGTGCAGCTGTACGAGAATACCAAAAGATGGTGGTCCAGTTTGGGGGTCCTCCCTCACGCTCTCGTTCTAAAGGGAGATCTATCATATTGATCTCTGGAAGAGGTAAAGTTGTTGCGAATGTAGTAGTCGTTGTGGATAAAAATGACCTCAGACATGACCGAAAGTTTACGAAGTTATTGAAATCTTATTCTTCTATATTATAAAAGTTGGTGAAGAATAAGATCCTTACCCTGGCACCTCCTAAACCAATTAGGGAACCGTACCCTAACTGGTATGAAGAAAACACATATTGTCAGTACATCGAGTTAATGAACATGATACTGAATGCTGCATGTGCCTATATTATGAGATACAGGACCACATCGAGGATGGTACTATCCATCTTGATGGGAGTTAACAAAACATGAACAAATTAGTGGTGAAAGCTAACAGTGACTTGCAGATATACACAGACTCGTTTCTGTCACACTCTGCCAACATGATCATTGATCCCTCGGATTTTGTTTCTTGCCTCGAGGCATACGTTAACATGGTCATTGTTACTCCTTCTCCTCGTCTTACGGTCGGCTCGCTAGATGTGACATTTACTTCACAAGATGTGCCGATCAATAGAAAGCCTTATCCACTTTACATTCCTACTCACCTCAATGGTAACATTATGATAGGGGTCTTGGTTGACCCCATGAGTAGAGTGAATGTCATCACGAAAGAGACATTACTTTTAAATTCCTTACAAAGGGAGGAGTATGAAAAAACAAAATCCATCATCCGTACGCATGATGGAATTTATATTAAACCTTATGGATCGATAACATTGTCCGTCCTAGTTGGACCCAGGAATGTAGACATGGTCTTCGATGTTATTCCCAAGTCAGACCTATTTAGACTGAAGCTAGGCATACCTTGGCTTGCTTCCATGAATGGGATCCACTCTGTGATTCATAAGTGCCTTAAGTTTTCCCATGAGGGTGTCATGCACGTGGTGTATGATACTAGATATCAACTTGTGGTATCTCGTGGGGATACTCATTGGATCATTTTTGGCCCTCTCTCATCGGTCCGCTCCCAGAAATAAGGGACCTACTTTACAAGAACTATGTGAAGTATAAGACTGGAGGGAAGGGACATCCAGAGTTGACCCTTCTTGCAGTTGAGCAGCCAGCTGCCTCCTCCTCCCGAAAGGGAAAGGAGAAGCTCGCTCCCATTTGGGGTGACTCGTCTACTCCCCTCTCTTGGGAAGAATATTGGATGAACAAGCTTGGGTTCAACCCATTGAGTTCGATGATGCCTCCTTGGCAAAGGCCCAAGATTAGGATATCGGATCTCCCTAATGAGTCCCCAAGACCCTGGTATTATTTGTATGGTAGAAAGAAAGGTTCACACAAAGAATTTTCCCCTTGAGCTCTTCTTGTTCCGTCGAATAGAAAAGGATCCACCTTTAAGGTGGTAGAGTTGATTCCTCCTGTCGTTTCTGAACCTACCCCTTCTTCTCCCATTCAGGAGTTTGTCCTTTCAATGGAAGTAGTTGTGGAAGATACCCCCATGGTTGAGTAGAATCATTCTATCCCTTCACAAACTTTGGCTTCTGGTTCAAAGAGTCGTAGGAACTGCCTTGCACATGAGTGTAAGTGTCGATGAAAGGCTCTCCTAGTTGAGCAAGCCTCCTCATGAAAGAAGGAGGAAGAGAAGATGACACCTCTTGCTATAGCCTCCTCTTTCCCCTCTTCTACCTCTGATCTAACTAGTTCGGAATCTCTTCTGGCTCTCGCTGTGAGCACACATGCATCCAAAAAGGTGCAGGTGTTTATGGCTCCTTTGGCAGAGCCACCCCTGTTGACCTTCATTCTGGATGTCTCACCTTTCTCAAAACCCATGTATATGGTTAATACTTCGATTGTATCCACTACGGTTGTGTCCTCTTCCATCCACCTTACTTCATCTACGGGGAGTTCACCTCCTCTGATGAAGAAAGTAGAGTGTGGTCCCTCTAGCAATAGAGGACATAAGAAGAGCCCACCTTGAAAGATGGCTCCACACCAACTTGTTTTTTCCTAGTGACGGAAACAACTCCTGCCTCCCTCAATTTTGTCACCGCTCCTGAGTCTCTCAGTGAGCCTAGCGGTGAACCTTAGGTGCGAACTCCTTCAATCACCAAGGTGAAACATGGCACTCTCATCAAGTGTATGTTTAACTCGGTGGATGAAGTCCCAACCTTATTGGAAATATTTGTGAAGTCATTAACCTTAGACCCACAAGAGTTGAGCGATGGAGATCTCAATGGTCCCTCTGCCTTATCCCTTGTTGCGGGAGGATCATAAGCTCCTCCCCTTAACATTACACTATTGTAGGCTCGTCATCCTTCCCCCTACGATGATCTAGAGTGGGAAGCTGATGACCTCTTGGTTGACCAGTGTTAGGGGGAGACCCTCTTCTTGATCTTTAGATTAGATGTGCATGTATTTTGTGACGTGTTCCCCCATGACCATGTTATATGTTCCTAGATGACCCTCGTCACCCCTGTTGGTGCTTGGATATAGGTGTGGTGTTTGTGTTTTAGACCTTCCTCTATGTGTATCTTCATTATTCCATGTTTGTGATTGACTTTCGGTAAGTTGGGGATGATGCAAAGCATCAAGAGCATTTAGGCCTCCTTCCATGTTGACCCAATTTTTTATTTTACTTTGTCTTTCGTGCATTCTTCCTGATCTGGTTGGGGATTGATGATCTTTCGCCTCTCACTGTGGTTACCTACTACTTATAAATAAAGGCAGATCTGATCTCATGAAACTAGTTCCCCTTGTGCCCTTTGTTCGTGTTCTTTATCCTTTTCCTTTCCCTTTATCTTTCTCTCTTCTTTGCTTGAGTTGTCCCTCTTATGCATGACAATGCCACCTCTGCATCACTTGATCCTTAGAAAATGCATTTGTTTCCAAATGAATCTTTTCTCGAAGATCCTTCACACACTTATTTGTTGGAATTGTATTCTTGACTTGGAACTCTAATGGAACATGTTTCCTTCATCATGGGTTCATAAAGAAAGGACTTGGAAACCCTCCTATAAAATAGGGAATGGTCTTAGTCTTCCCCTCGCTGGGGCACATCTCCTCCCTTTCAAATTCCTTGATGAAGTGAACATATTTCAAAAGGATTCCTTGATGATGAATCAATTTGAGAAAGAAGACGATAGCTTCTGAACAACGTGTCCCTTGAGTGGACCCCTCCTTTTCAAGTTGGGTTCCCAAGGGACCCCTTTCGAAAGCTTTCAACAAGTTCTATGGCATCTAGCTCAGGGGTGGCTTGACTAGACTAGTTTCACTTCTTTGTATCTAGTCTGAGGGCAACCTGACTAGACCTACTTTGCATCCTTACGTCTAGCTTGGGGGTAGCTCAACTAGACTTCACTTTTCAAACAACGCGTCCCTTGAGTGGACCCTCCTTCCTTTTGAAGGGTTCTCGAGGGACCCCTTTGAAAGTCTTACAACTTAGCGATGGTCTACATGACTGTCCATCCACTAGCCTGCATAGTTGCTTCTTGATGTGTTCTATCTATGGGTAAACATGTCATCCTCTCTGATTTTCTGGATTCCCCTTAGCTCAATCTCCCTCATGTGAGAGTTCTTGGGGGATACCTTCCTTATAGGTATGCGGGTCTGTAAGGTCCTTTTGCTTGGTCTCCTCTATGTGAGAGTTCTTGGAGGATACCTTCCTTGTAGGTTTGCAGGTCTGTAAGGTCCTTTTGCTCGGTCTCCTCCATGTGAGAGTTTTAGGGAGATACCTTCCTTGCAGGACCGTGAGCCTATGAGGCACTTTCATACTTCAGCTTTGTAGTTCCACAGAACTATGGAGTCCTCTCATACAATTCCGAGTTCTCCAGATCATGCTCTGCCTCCTTGTCAGTTCAGGTATACTTCTCTTATGTTGTCACTCCCTTACTACTCTACTTTACCGAAGCACTCATCAATATTCATGCTCACTAAAGTGGGGGAAAATTCTATGAGCATGAATTTGCACCCCTAACACAAATTCACTTTTACCCCCTTGCACTTTAGAAAACCTAAGGCAAAGACATAATTCCACTTAAGCCCATTGTCCACATCACACTTGGCACCTATTTTGTGTGTCGGTTGGAGTGTTTCTGTCGGGGATGCCCATGCGGTGCACAAACTTTCGCACGACATGCTTACGTCCTTGGCAGATTCCTACAACTGGAGACTGTAGAGACGTTATACTTTTGATTGAAAGTCAAAGAGTAACACCTCCCTTCAGCTGGCCTACTCGAATATGGTCATTTTTCATCCTTTCCTTCGTATTCTTGACCATTCCATCCATTATCAAGTTTTGCAATATCGTTTGAGCACTCTCTCCATTCCATTCATCCATTCAATCTTTGTATCAACACTCCACACTCCATTGCAACAATTTACCACTCCATCACTCTGATAGTGCAAGCGCAGTACACACACTATTGCAACAGAGGCTTGAGTTCCTCTCATTTTCTCCTCCACAAGCCTTGAGCTCTTTGGATGGAGGTGGTAAGATCATCTCATCTTCTCTATCATCTTGGTTGAGTAAGCATGTACTATTTTGTAGTGACTTTTATTTATGTAGCTTGTATTCCTTTCTTTATCTTTAATCCTATTGTTGCAAACTTGGTTGTGTGTGGAGGTGGAAACACCAAGATAGGGGGTCTGACTAAGGCAAGCCCCTAAACAACCCCAACATTTTCCCCTTTTTTCTGTGTGTAGGTGGAGAGATCTTGGAGCAAGCTGGCGAGAGGATTGTTCTACGAAATTATCTTCGTCACCCTTGCGGTAATATATTTCTTTTATCACATTCGTATTTATATCTTATTCTTCTTAATCTCATTTTATTGTTTAAGAAACCTCTAAACTAGGTTAGTAGTCCTTTTTTGAGAATTTAACCTCGTCTCTGTGGTTTTCTGATCGTATGGACGTCAACGCACCTGTGAGGAGATGCTAGCGCATCGCGTTGTCATCTCAGAAACATGCTTATGTCCTCTAACAGAGAACTACCTGAGACACAGTGTTGACCTTAAAAAGCGGCTAACCTAGTCTCTCTTCAGTTATCGAGATCGCAGAGTGATCGAAGGAATTCATGATCATCATCATTCCCATCCTGTCCATCCTAACCTTCCTTTAAACTGAGGTAAGTTAGGGAAACCTTTCCGCTCTTGGCCTTTTGTGACCTAGGGCCTTGTAGTGGTTGGTCCCCCTCTCTTACACCGCTAATTCAATGTCATCGACTAGGTGTATAAGTAAATGGACTTGTAGGTCCATGAAACTTGTAGGGATCTCCTTCTCAAATACACATACAATTTTTGAAATTTCCTTCTTCCATTTTGACACTTCACATTTGTGGATCTCCTTGGAGGTCACCCACCTAATATAAGAATAGTAAATTAGTATGAACCTTTAGTCAAAAATTAAAATGCAATATAATATCTCTATGTCTCTCACATATGAACATTTCATATAACCACATACCTTGTAAATGCTAACAATCGACTTATGGCATTCCTTAAGTCAACTATAAGACATGAATCCCCCCTAATTGCCAATGGCATGATATGCTATCAAACACATTTATGAAAATGTCCTTAGTAATTTTTTCTCACACAACAAAATATCAAAATATATCTAGTACTTAATCAATGTTACGAGTAAATGTTAAATGATGATATATAATACCTTCATAAAATTATGAAAATAATGTGTTTTAAATCCTGTGATATGTCCATCAACTGTAAAAGCTTTAGCCAATGATGACCCATAACCAGTAGGTGTCCTTATTGAACGAACAACATTTTGTAGTTGGTCTAGCTCTTTTTTTTTTCAAAATCCATGGAGCTTCTCCATATGTTTCATTTTCCCTGTTTGGCCACAAATATTTTCTATCAATTTTGGTACGTGAAAGAGCAATATCTCTCCTTGAAGACAAGGTGTCCTTCTCTTTGCCTGATATATGTCAAAATATAGAATCTGGGACATTTTTAAAGATGTGCATAGGATCTAATAGGCGAGATATTAATAGATCCTTCTAGTAAAAGAGCTCATAAAATATGGATTTCCTTTTCATTCCTTTTGGCATATTAACTACAACTTGTTCTGGTTCTTCAATTGAATCACCCCTATCAAAAATCCTCCCAAGATTTCAATTCAACATCTTCATACTTCTTAATCCAATCACGTGGACCCATAATCATGTGAGGGCCTCTATTTTCAAAATTTCCATCAAATTGGTTCTTCAGGCGATTTCTAAACCTATGATCTAGTGGTAGAAAAACCATGTTGTTTGCATAAATAAATTTATGTAGATATTTAGAATACCACCCTTGAAATTGTACTGCACATATTGGACATAAAAATACCCCCTTTGTTTGAAGTCCTGCAATTCATCAAGTAATGTTAATAACATCAAAAAAATAGTATAAAACTAAGTATGAAAGTTGGGATGAAAATAAATTATGAGTGTAAATACGTAAATATTTTTATCTTACTAGAACAAACTCCAAGTCCTGGGCAATCATGAATAGTCCAACATAGCACACCATACAACATGAAGGACCTATTTTATGGAGGAAGTGATATGTCATACATTCTTATGCCTTTCCATAGCAGTTGCATCTCATAAATAAAAGGCGGAAGATAAACATCCATGTTTTTAACTTGATGTTTTCTTGGGACAATGAGGTTCAGCATAAGGTGCTCCTTTCTAACACTCATCCATGGGGGAATATTGTATACTATCAATCCGACTAGCCAAATACTATAATTTGAGCTTATGAAAGAGAATGTGCACACTCCATCAATTGCAAGACCAAACCTGATACTATGGGGTTCATATTTGAATTTTCTTGGCCATTCTTCCTCTATGTGTTTCATTTCTTTGGAGTTGGCCAAAATTCGCATGAATCCATCTTTACTCCTATTCTTTGCATGCCAGTCCATCAATTGTGCAAGTGAATTGCAATGAAACATTTGTTGAAGCCAAGGTATAATTGGCATGTGACGTAAAACCTTCTTTGGAACTGTAGGACTTTGTACATCTGTACGATATCTCTTCTCTTTGCATATAGGGCATTCTACCTTGTTATGATATTCATTTTTGTATAAAATGAAATCATTTTTACATGAATGAATTTTCTTATATTAAATCCCCAACTCAACCAACAACAGACACACCTCTCTGCAAGTTGATGGAAACACATTCTCTTCAGGGAATATTTTAGTTTTTAGTACCCTGTAAGATTTCCAGAGATTAAATCAATTGAAAGTTTGACTTATGATAAACATGTTTGATATGTCGATCTATACTAGGACTGTTTATATACAATATATGGTTTTAAAATCCCCTTAAAGAAATATAAACGAAGCTGATGAATGTTTACGAATTATGTACACCAATTGAAAATTCAAAGTAAGAAATAGATTTCAACTCACTTTAGTAGGGTAGTGAATCCTTTGTTTGATCAACCAAATAGTGACTTGATTTCTAATAATATTAATGTGCATGCTAGTTTTTAGGTTCTACTTGCACCTGATTTGAACACGGGTGTCTTCAATGCTTGCTTGATGGAGTATTTTAGGTTTTTATCTTCAACATTACGTTGGTGGTAATTACCCTTGCTATCATCGTTATTGTCAAGCATATGATCATTATTGTCATCATTGTTTCCATCCCCAAAGAAATCTGTAAGAATTTAATTCAATCCTTCTTCATGCACTACATTTTCATTCAATCCTTCTTCATGCACTACATTTTCATTTAATCCTTCTTCATTAAGGCTAGGTGGCATGTCATCAGTGCATGCGGATCTCATCAGCTCTTCAAATTTCTCAGGTGGTAGTATTTTCATCAAACTTTCTCTTTTCGCCCTAGGTGGGTGCATGGAAATGGGTAGCAATTTCATGGACACCTTTCAAAAAAAAATTGAGAAGCAATAATGCGAGCGCGTTATAATGCACTCGCGTTATTGCTTATTAAAAACAAAAAAAATAGTGAGAACCTATGATTGTTATTTCGACTATTTTTTTTAGCTGCGGCCAAAACTCCCATAGTTTCATGATCGTGTTCTAGTTGGAGAAATTCGACAATTTTCTTCACCAATAGTTTCTATTTCTTCGCAACAATGGTGCCACGAGGAGGAGGAGGTGTGAGAGGTAAGGATTTTGTGGTTTTTGTTTTGAATTAGTTAGTTTTAGGTTGAATTTGATATATATTTGTTTGAATTTTTAGGAGATGCAAATCAACCTGCAAACCCTCAAGATCCTCAATAGGAAGACCAACCAAATCATCAAGATAAAAATCAACCACAACAACAACCTCCTCCACCAATCACTCAACCCCCTCCTGACACTCAACAAAATTTAATGAGTGAAATTGAGAACAACAAAAAACAAATTGAGGATTTGATCAGTAGAATGAGTGATCCAAATGGTTCAACCATAGAAAGAATGACCCTAGAAAATTCATTGAAAGATATGTTAAAAAATGTAGATTCAATTAGCAAACAAATAACTGGATGGCAAGATAGGAGGAAGGTGGCTAGGGATTATTATGCAAATAAACTATCATACAAAGATGTAAAGGATTTAAAAATTACAAAAGGTGATTTGTGCTCATTATTCACCGACCCACGCACAAATCAAAATATTACCTTCAATGCGAACAGGTTTCCTATCCATTGGTGCCACCACCAACAGATTAGGGACCAGTTTTATGATAGGTGGTACATAGTCTTTGATTACCCACCGTGCAACAATTGTGAGGTCCCGCAATATTTCCTTAGGAAAATATATAGTGAGTTCATATTGAGTAAAATCCTAAATTATTTTTATATGAAGGATTTCTAGGGGAGAGGTGGGGGGTTAGCTCAGGATAGACCCGGTGCACAACCAGATCCTACACAGCAAGGTAGACGAGCTCTTGCTAGGCCACCTCATGAGCACGTTGTTATGCCTTCCATCGTGAAGGAAAGTGTTGACATAGAGACATTGCAGGCGATCCATACTTTGACCCAGAGTGTCATCCATCATACTAGCCCTATTCTACACTGCCATCCAGGGGAGTCTTCGAGTGGTAGCCTTCAAACATATGTGTGTCAATCTTGCGGGGCTACATGTTCATAAGACCCACCAACACTCAGGAGACTAGTATGTAGGATCTACAACTATAGAGATGGAGAGGGCAACTGACATTTTGCATGAGGCATATGGCATTGATAGTCAGGTAAAAGTTAGTGCATGCTCATTGAATTTAATTTACTAAATTTTGATTTTGAAATGCAAGATTAACTAAAAATGTTTTATGATTTTAATAAAATTGCAGGGTCACAGTGTTGAGACTGGATACACTGGCCCCCCACCAACTTATTTCTGCAGTACACCTATCATTGGGGTATGTAACTAGTAAACAATTATAAATTTATTGCATGTTAATAGCATTGTTTTAGGAATGGTAATTTAATATGCGATTTTGGATGTTGAACAGACTAATATTGGAGGTTTTGATGGAACACTTCCCAGTGGCAGTGGATTTACTGAAACCTAGACAGAGGTAATATAATAAATAGTTTAACTAATGAATCAAGTACTTAATAGATTTGTGTAGTTTATATGCACATCGTTGATTACGTTGAATAATTTATTATTTTATTTTCAGATGTTGCAAGATAAAACACCTCCGAATGTGGCGAGGGCAATGGATATTGGTGTGTCATCTGCTATACAATCCTCGATGGCTCTAACAGGAGAGGTATGAGGCAAATTAGTAAATTTACATTTACATTTGTTGTTATAGATGTTAGTAGTGAAAAATCAAACCATTATTGATTGACGTTACAGTTTAATTTCTATTTGTATGGTTTATACAAGGCTTGAGCATGCCTCAACATGGGCTTGAAAATATTTCGCTCATGGAGAGAGATCATGAGATGGTGGTAAGTGATTATTTTTTCAAATATATAATTTTTTATAATGTAATTTCTATATATTCATGTCTTTACTTCTTATTGTAACAGTTAAAACTTCACCATGAACTAAACCCTAGGAGGAGTAGTAGGAGCACTCTTTGAGCATAGCAAAAATGAGTGATAGACCTATCGCCATCCGATCGAAAAGGAAAAGGAAATAATTTATTTCTAAGGAATGGAGAGCAATGACCTTTGATTGCAGAGCCCTTTGTTGTATGCCTACATGGCAGTTTTGTACATATTTTTATTGGACATATTTGACATTGTATGCCTATATGGCTATTTAGTACATATATTTCATACTTCTACTGACATATATTGATGTATGCCTACATGGTTATTTGGTTAATACAAATATCTTTTATCGATGTTTGTCCATATTTGCATTCTAAATTGATGGTTCACTAGATATGAGTTACGTGTATTCAAGTGTATACTTTACAAATTACGTGTATACTTTGTGACTTACGTGTGTTCGAATGTATATTTTGTGGCTTACGTGTTTTCATGCATATAGCTTGTATTTGTGCATATACTTTGTATTAATTTGTGTGTACTATGTATTCGTGTGTATACTTTTTGAGGCTTACGTGTTTTTGAGTACTTGTGCTTCCCTTATTGACATATAACTAAAACCCAACTTTCAAAACAAGTAACCGTTGCATTTCAATTTTTTTGCTTTAAGCAACTTACAAATTTGCAACTTTAGACTCCTCCAACCTAATGAGTATATCTAATGACCTCTAAAATCCTTGAAAATCTGCATTGATTTTATTTTTACTGTCCCTCTCTTGTTGTTCTTTCTCAATTTCATTAGGATCATACATTGACCTTCTTTCCCCTCCTAAATTTTGGACCACATCCATTACCTCCACATAAAACTGGACATCCTTGGTCTTCTTGGTTCCCACGCCATGATATGGTTATGCAAATGAAAATGAAGCAAAGTAATAATCTTTCTTCCTCTTCCATGAAAACCAAGCTTTCTAAATGGTATATCAAACTCTAGTTCAAATTTTTTTAGATGAGGCTGCTCCCATAGCTCTCTCACTCACTTGACAAATCCTTGAAAATATGCATTGATTTTATTTTTCCTATCCCTCTCTTGTTGTTCTTCCTCAATTTCATTAGGATCATACATTGACCTTCTTGCCCCTCCTAAAGTTTGGACCACATCCATTACCTCCACATAAAACTGGACATCCTTGGTCTTCTTGGTTCCCATGCCATGATATGGTTATGCAGATGAAAATGAAGCAAAGTAATAATCTTTCTTCCTCTTCCATGAAAACCAAGCTCTCTAAATGGTATATCAAACTCTAGTTCAAAATATTTTAGATGAGCCTACTCCCATAGCTCTCTTACTCACTTGAAAAATCCTTGAAAATCTGCATTGATTTTATTTTTCATGTCCCTCTCTTGTTGTTCTTCCTCAATTTCATCAAGATCATACATTGAACTTCTTTCCCCTCCTAAATTTTCAACTACATCCATTACCTCCACATAAAACTGGACATCCTTGGTCTTCTTGGTTCCCACACCATGATATGGTTATGCAAATGAAAATGAAGCAAAGTAATAATCTTTCTTCCTCTTCCATGAAAACCAATCTCTCTAAATGGTATATCAAACTCTAGTTCAAAATCTTTTAGATGAGGCTGCTCCCATAGCTCTCTTACTCGCTTGAAAAATCCTTGAAAATTTGCATTGATTTTATTTTTCCTGTCCCTCTCTTGTTGTTCTTCCTCAATTTCATCAAGATCATACATTGACCTTCTTTCCCCTCCTAAATTTTGGACCACATCCATTACCTCCACATAGAATTGGAAGCAAATTAATCATCTTTCTTCCTCTTCCATGAAAACCAAGCTCTCTAAATGGTATATCAAACTCTAGTTCAAAATCTTTTAGATGAGGCTGCTCCCATAACTCTCTTACTCGCTTGACAAATCCTTGAAAATCTGCATTGATTTTATCCTTATTTAACATACATGAACATGATATGATTATATACATGAAAAGGTCACTTAAAAATAGTATAATCAAAGTACAAAATGTCTTAAAGAACTATTCATAGTTATATCGGCCCACCGAGGGAATGCCATAATTCATTCCACTGATGTTTATCTGTTACAACGATGTGTTTACTTTTGTTAACTCTATCGGTATATTGGGGAGAGAACCTTAGGTGTCAGCCCGATAGGGTATTGTTACTCCAATACTAGATTGTGAGCTATTTTCATCAGGCCATCGGCAGGGCTATGATGGGGGTTCCGTCGATGAAGGATTGTTAGGTTGATGGTATTGAATTTCGCTAGGAATGGGTGAATGACTATGGGATTTCAATTTTATGGGTGAATCACTAAAACCAATGAACTGGACCTTCTTCATCAAATGGAGGAACAAGGTGCTCTGCACCAATGATCATATGCTTTTTGTGCGGAATAATCGAACTTCTCAACCGTCGTTTGTATGTTTCTCTTTTCCAATGTTTTGCATGCCATCATAAGGGATCAAGTCGGTTGAATGCAAGTCAGATCAATTCCACGTGTTTGGGTGTGAAAGAGGACCATACCTATTGGGACATGTTGGAGTAGTTAGTTTGGTCACACGAATTGCAAAACAAAAGTTGCACCACTTTGCAACTTTGCACAACTTGAATTTGACACTTTTTCCATCAAGTGAAAATCTGCCGCCACGGGAAAACCACTTTGAGATAGCCAAAATCGAGAGAGGTTTTTGTAGACGGGCCCAACGCAATCCTGTAGGATTAGATGAGAAGTTTCTAAGAATCATGGTATCCGAGTAATATCATGCTGAAGTTTGCAGCCATTTGCACTTTGGACCTTTAAGGGATCGATCCGATGGAACATAGCTCAAAGCGATTCTATGTGTTTCAGTGTGAAAGAGGACCATTCCTAGTGTAAAAATAACTATTTGGATGCGTTGAAATAGTCCACTTGGTCACACGAGTTGCAGAACGCAATTTGCACCACTTTGCAACTTTACACTGCTTGCATTTGACGCTTTTTCCATCAAGTGAAAATCCGCCGCCACGGGAAAACCACTCTAAGATAGCCAAAACCAAGAGAGGTTTTTGTAGAGGGGCCCAATGCACCATGGTATCCGAGTAATAGCATGCTGAAGTTTGCAACCATTTTGCACTTTGGACCCTTAAGGGATCTATCCGGTGGAACGTAGCTTGGAGCGATTCCGCATGTTTCAGTGTGAAACAAGACCATGCCTAGCATAAAAATACCTATTCAGACACATTGGAGTAGTTATTTTGGTCACATAAGTTGCAGAGCGAAAGTTGCACCACTTTGTAACTTTGCACAACTTGAATCTGATACTTTTTCCATCAAGTGAAAATCCGCCGCCACGGGAAACCCATTTTAAGATAGCCAAAACCGAGAGAGTTTTTTGTATAGGGGCCCAAAAAAATCTTGTAGGATTAGATGAGAAGTTTCTAAGAGTCACGGTATATGACTAATAGCATGCTGAAGTTTGCAGCCATTTTGCACTTTGGACCCTTAAGGGATCAATCCGGTGGAATGTAGCTCAGAGTGATTCCACTTGTTTCGATGCAAAAGAGGACCATGCATAACATAAAAATACCTATTTGGATATGTTGGAATATTCCACTTGGTCACACAAGTTTTAGAACGAAGGTTGCACAACTTTACACTGCTTGCATTTGACGCTTTTTCCATCAAGTGAAAATCCGCCACCACGGGAAAACCACTATGAGATAGCAAAAACCGAGAGAGGTTTTTGTAGAGGGGCTCAAGGTGATCTTATAGGATCATATGAGAATTTTCTAAGCATCATGGTATTCGAGTAATATCATGCTGAAGTTTGCATCCATTTTGCACTTTGGACCCTTAAGGGATCGATCAGGTGGAACATAGCTCAGAACGATTCCGCATGTTTCGGTGTGAAAGAGGACCATGCCTAGCATAAACATACCTATTTGGATGCATTGGAGTAGTTATTTTGGTCACACGAGTTGTAGAGCGAAAGTTGCACCACTTTGCAACTTTGCACAACTTGAATTTGACACTTTTTCCATCAAGTGAAAATCCGCCGCCACGGGAAAACCACTCCAAGATAGCCAAAACCGAGAGAGGTTTTTTCAGAGGGGCTCAATGCAATCCTTTAGGATTAGATGATAAGTTTCTAAGCATCATGGTATCCAAATAATTACATGTTGAAGTTTGCAGCCATTTTGCACTTTGGACGCTTAAGGGATCAATCCGGTGGAATGTAGCTCAGAGAGATTCTGCGTGTTTCAGTGCGAAAAAAGACCATGCCTAATGTAAAAATATCTATTCAGACGCGTTGGAGCAGTTATTTTGGTCACACGAGTTGCTGAGTGAAATTTTGTGTTGCTACCCCTGTAGATTTTGGTGGAAAAGGGCATGAAAAATGAGGTTTCACCCTAGGGTTTGATAAAATATTGCATGTAGAGGTTAGGTGATTGTCTTTTGGGTTTGTGCAGGTGATTTTAAGAAGGTCTAAGGTGGTGGAATGTTTTGGTAAGGTGTGGAAACATTCCTTTCAATAAACCCTGCTTATACTGACATAAAATAAGGGTTTTGGTTTGGCATGGTGGAGTGAGTTTGTCCTGAGACAAGTTGAGGATCTGAGGGTTTGGATACATGATAATTTCTGCCCCAACAATTTAAGGGGGTTCTTGAATGTTTAAAGGTATGTTCCTTTGTTTCTTGAATTCCCCTGCACAAATAAACACACACAAACCTAAAACATCTTAATTCAACCTTACATGCTTTATATCACTTCTCTAGTCACCTAATGATCTCTTTAAGAATTTGAATACATTACATATGACATTTACATGACCTTTTTCACATTGTTTACATTTCAAAATTCAAATTTTGCAAATTTGCCTATTGAAGGCATTTACAGAACAAGGTGCTACTACACTAAACATGAACTCCAAAATTACAATATTTGAGTAAATCTCATTATGTAAGTAAATCTCATTACAATACCTTACATACGTAATTCTCATAGATCTTTTACAATGTCACTCATACATCAAGATTCTCTTTAAATGTCTACATCATAGGTGCTCATTATGAGGTTAACTTCAATTGAGTAACTTCAGATTCCCTCACTAAGCTTCACACGCTCTTTCATAATGGCTTGAAAACAAAATTGAGATTTGTCAAGATCATCAAAATAAGGATGTTGCATTGCTTTTTTGGCCGAGATTTTCTTTGATGGCTCATAAATCAGCATTTTCTGCAACAAGAGATCAATCAATTTTTAGTAGTTTACTTACAAATACACAAAGTAAAAGAGAAAAAGAAAGAGCATCCAAAATGGAAATGAAATAAAAATAGATGGAAGACACTTATAGATAGGAATGCAGGTCTCACAACTTAGTCACTCCTGGACATACATCTTCACTAGGAATTCCAACATACCTATTGCACACAACACCTCTCATGAATAGAGTAAGTTGAAATTTCAGATGCTCTTATAATGTCTACATCATAGCTGCTCATGATAAGGTTAACTTGAAACTATCTCACCAAAATTTTCACACACTTTTCTAATGGCTTAAAATCATGATTGAGATTTGTCAAGATCATCAAAATAAGGATGTTGCATTAGTTTTCTGGCTAACATTCTCTTGGATGGCTCATATATCTGCATTTTTTGCAAGGGGACACCAATCATTATTTAGTATGTTACTTACAAATACACAAAGTAAAAGAAGATGATAGCATTAGAATCAAACAAATTAATGTGCATACAAGTATAAATTAATAAGAACCAATGTGCATATACTTGCAAATTAATCCAATGAACCATCTGGGTCTACTCTACTCTTTATTGTGTCAAGTATTGCCTCATGGTCAGACTCATAGACCTTCCACAAGGTCTTATTCAAAGGTCTACCCCCATATTTGGTCAAACAAACATTGGATGCCATGACAAGGTTTGAGTAATGAAGAATCTTACGATGCATGTCAAAGTCCTAAAATAGCCAATGTTTAACACTCGAATGTGGGTACCTTCTAAGCCATGTTCCAGTAACCACAACTGAGCCTGTAGGGTATTCGATGTTTTCTCCATCTATAACTGGGGCCTCCAATTTATTTTTGGCCTCAACACAACGACACAAGTAATAGTTTGTTCCCTCTTCATTGTCTTCATCTGCAATAACTACATAAACATGCCCTGCATTGATATGTGCAAAAAATATCTTGAAATTTGTCAACATTATGAATACAGTAAAAATTAAGATAACGATATGGAATTTCAACAACTAAGCAAGTAGATATATCACCTAGTTGAACTAGATCTGATACGTGGTGAAAGTGGACCGATGATTCCATCTGTGTCAATTCCAATGTCGTCGGAGGGCGATAGGTGTGAAGTGGGCTAAGATAACTTGTCAACCATTTTCCAACCCACTCCCCTGACTCACAATCATTCCAGGCTTGCATTGTACATGAAGAACAAAAGCATGTCATCTTTCGTGTATCGATACTCCATGAACCTGCATTTGAGCTAAGGAAAGAGTGTACCTCACTCGATCTAGTTAGTGTACAATAGTCCTCATATGGTGCAATGTTAGTATCATCCATCAACCAAAAAAATCTATGAACTGAAGACGTGCCTTCATTACCTGGACCCATCAAAGCATTACACCACTCGATGATTGATTTTGCATCTGTCAACTTTGCATTGTCTTTATACTTTAACTCTTCTCATGCCAATGCTCTTTTCACACATGCTCCTGCACCATCATGCTCCCCCTTTCCATGTCCGGCCTCACAAAAGTTCCACATATGTTGAACACTTTTAATTACATGCATTCTGCACAACCAATAGAACATGCACGAGTTTTTGAACTGTGCTGCACAGTTATCAGACCATATTATATGTCGATCATATTTTATGCCCCTCTGAGCCAAACCGTTGTAGAATATCTGGAAGCAACCTTGCATGAACTCTGGAGAATGTGTGCAATCATCACTAATGTAAAAGTGGTACTCCCTCAATACCTTCCTTTGGTCATCTATACTATCAGATGCATGAATGAATGCTATGTGCAAAAATATTGAAACCTGTGTGGAGTTGTAATACTATGAGTGCACCTCATGTTGTGGTTGTAGAGTGTAGTTCTCCAAAAATTCACCCACTGATACTATTCTTCCAACTGGAAAGGTGTCCTTGCATAACTTGAATTGCATGTCCAACCATTGGGCTCTATGGGTATGCATTGCATACTCAGACATTATATTATCATGAAACATGGACATAAACTAGTACACTGGAATCTTCTCAATAACCAAACCACACATTTTTCTTGAGACCCATCTTTTGTAGCATATGCTACTATTTTATACTTCCCGAACTCTACTAGTTTTTTTCCCACCTCATATGTGCTTTCCATATGTTGACATACTGACATACATTGGAAGCCACCGCAACACTCGCATGAACCATCCAAGCATGTTATCCTATAGAATATCTGGCCATCCTCTATTTCACATAATTTTTTTGATAAGAAATCTCTTGAAGATTTTGGTGGGGCTTCTATTGCACAACCCTGCAAAACATCGTTAGTATGCAAATCTACACATATAGAATGATAAAAATCATAATGGTTAGAAAATTCAATATATAGTCTACAAAAAAAAGTAGTGCATGTGTGATTTATCTTGACATAAAAAGGTTTAAGCATTTCAAAAAATATTTGAGAAATACTAATTTGAGGATAATCATTTTCAAATTTTCAAAAAAATTGGGTTTGAGTCATATCCAAAAAATGCTTTGGATGTGGCTCATGATTCCGACTACTGATTCTCCTTCTTACCACAACCCTTTGATTCAGAGATGGGCTTGTGTTATTCTTCTAATACTCTTCAATTAGTGTTCTCAAGGCTTCAACAACTTCTTTATCTTTTCGTGACAGTCTCCTCGAGAATGCCCATAATTCATTTGAATCATTTCCCTTAATTCTTTGCCACCTTTGAATGGCTCTTGATAAAAAATTTCTACTAATTCTCATTTGTTCACTCGTCTTTTTAATGAGATGAGCTCTCTTTGTTTGACAACTTACCAAAGTTGATGTAATGACACGTCGGGTGACATTACTATCCTTTGAGCGTGAGGTCTTACCCACACTCTCATAAGCATCCATTAGATTCTTCACAATAGTGTCATCACTCGATGCATTCGATGTTGTCAACCCAAGATTCTTCATGATGTTCCTATACTTTACACCCCGCATCATTTCAACAAATAGTTGACATCTTGTAGTTTAATTTAGCTTTTCAAAGAATCGTTTCCAAATCTTATCAGCATATCTTCTACAAGTGCGTGTTGAAATCTTACCTTCCATGTGCTACAAAATCTCATCATCAATATTAATCTAATACTTTGGCTTTCTATGCAAAATTCTAGGTGGTGTTCTCTTAGGTACATACATCTCAACATTAGGAATTTCATCAATATTGAATTGAGGTGGGCTAGATTGTATACCTTCGATTGAGGGTGGAGAAGAAGACATACCTTAAGGTTCACATGGGGATGATGGCATACCTTCATCAAATCCGAGTGATGATATACTCTCAACTTGATATGTGTTGGATGGTGTCCAACAATATTCACTTGAGGTAGATGGTGTCCCTCCATATTCACTTGCAGTAGATGGTGTTCATCCATATTCACTTCTGCTAGATGGTGTCCCTCCATATTCGCTTGTGCTTAATGGTGTCCCTTCATATTCACTTTTTGTAGAGGGTGTGTCTCCAACTATGGTATCTGAATCTGTCTTACGACGATGCTTTCACAGTCGTGCCTTTTGTGCTGCCAATTCCCGTTCTTTTTTTTACGATTGAGGTTCCTCTTCAATTGGGTCATTTTTTTCATTCGTTTCCAATTTCTTCTTTTTACGATATGCCACCACCCAAACTCTCTCCTTTTCTTTGAAGGTTTCATTCTCTTTTTTTGTTAGTTTCCTCTTTGTCTTTTTCTTTAGCATGGCAGATAATTTTATCTGTACCATAGTAATGAAACGAATATTAGTTCCTAAAAAATGTATCCATTCAAGTTAATTGAAAATATATATCATTCAAGGCTTCATTTGAATAATACTTACAATCATCTTGTACAAAAGTCAACCTAGCATAGAAAAATGTGACATGAAATTTTTCAATCTAGAATGCCTTAAAGAAAAGTGGTAATGTGACATGCCATGATTGCAAGATAGGCTAAAAATGGAAGCATGGACATTTGCAAAAAATTGCATTTTTTGGCAAAGTTGTGAAGAGATAAGTTAGTTAAGAAGTTACAAAAATAGTTAGATATGTTGGGGGCGTTGATTTTGAAGGGAAATAAGATAAATATCATGTAAGTTACAATCATAATGAGTGTAATGGCATTGTGAGTGCTTGATAAGTTTGTGGTGCAGCAGCACCTTGACAATCTATGCTTCCATTTTGAAATTTGATTCAATTTTGGGTATCTCCATGTTGTAAGAGGGTCATTAAAGACATTTTCCATGTATGGGAATCATTATGAGGTTTCATTTTTAAGTCCTATGTGTATTTTCTAAAGTTGTATTTATTTGCAAAAGTTGCAAAAATACAAAATTCTGAAAAGTTACAAAAACTGTGAAATAGGGAAGGTGAAAAGTCACATGGGCTTATTTTCGCTTGGACACACTTCTATACTCTTGTCTTGCACTTCCATTTACAATTTCTAGACTCTAAGTCAACCACCTTAGAGAGAGAGAGAGGGAGAGTGGCATTGAGTTCTTGAATTAGTGAATCATGAACGAATTGAATGGTTTTGAGTTTCTAATCAACTTTATCCTATGTTACAATCAATTTTATCATGGCTAATCTATTTTTTGAGTCTGGCAAAGAGTTGAAACCAAGTTATAATGTTTTGTGGAAATATGAAATCAAGTGAAATTGAAGGATTTTGATGAAAAAGTGATTGATTTTTGTTCACTGATCTTCTTCAATTTAAGTTAGGGTCAGAAGTACCCATGATGATTTGTGGATCTTGGTAGATGCTCTACATCAAGTTTAAAATGGTAATTGACAAGTGTATATAATTGTGTAATTTAAAATGTGCATTGACAACGTAAGGTTATAATGACAAACAAAAATGAAAGCAAGCCATAATATAATGAAAGAACATGTGTAAAGACTTCACATACCTAAAAAACTAGACTTTCAAATGGAGGATTTCAACCCAATTATTTATGCTTAGCTTCTTCTTTCTTAAAAATCCACAACAATTTAACTTGTTCAAAATCTTGTTCCCCACCAAACTTCAATTCTATATCAGTTTTTATTGGAATTCAAACTTCAATTCATATTATATGTCTTTCAACTTGGAAACTCTTCTATTTCATGCAAAGGTGGTACAAAGATCATGGAAAAGATGATGGAATGTGAAGAACATGCTTGCACACTTCACAAAATCATCAAAAAGCTACTTTTTGTTGGAGCATGCGCAAAACAGGGAGAATATGCAAACTGTGGGCCTTGACATCACGGGTATATTGGATTTTTTTACCATTTTTAGTGGAATAAAAAATGCGCTCGCGTTATAACGTGAGCATGTTATTTCTTCCTAAAATTGTAACATCTCTACTTCTTCAAAACACGCATGTGTTATATGAAATATGGTTTTCTTAATATATTTATTTTCTCCCTCTTTGTCTATACCCTCTATCCTAATTCTATATCTCTCCACTGCACCCTTATAGTAGAGGAGATAGAGGTGAGTGTGTGTGTGTGTGTGTGTGTGTGTGTGTGAGAGAGAGAGAGAGAGAGAGAGAGAGAGAGTGGGAGAG